>RSEF01000002.1:142841353-142907307 GCA_003993805.1 Himantopus leucocephalus
TTCCCTTCCCATCAACATATTAAACCTAATCTACTTCAGGAATTCTCCAAGTGCCTGTGTTACCAGCCAAGGCAGAGAAGCAAATCCTATGCCCGAGTCCTTTAAAGGCTCTTTCTTTGAGGCAAAGTTTATTACAGATGACAAAGAACATATCAAATTTTGAATAAAGTTTAAGTCTTGGGCTAGGGCTTGCTCTTTTGCCATCAGGTTAGTGGCACACTACTATTCACGTCTGTATGGCTAGACTTTCTTCCCCAACAAACTAACATGGACTTGTTCACAGCGTGTGTTGGAAAAAGTCCCCGCTCCATGGGATCCCACAGCTGTGTTCAGGAATTGCCTGGGAAAGTGTTAATTGCATTGGGCTTAAACTGTGCCAGGAGAAGTGCAATCAGTTAAAACCACATAAGACACTGTACGTAATTTCTTAAGCCTGTGTCCTGGTCCTGGTTGGTAGTTAGCACCTGAGGCAGTCTCAGGTCACAGTCCCCAGCAGAGTTCCCAGACTGCTGGAAGGAAAATGGGGCAGCCCTTTGCCAAAACTCTGTGCCTCTTCTTCTACTCTGGGCGCGTTAAATGGACTTATGATAGGCAGAAACCCCGTAAGCATTTCCAAGTTGCTCTACTATCTTACTACAAATACAGTCTAACATTTTGAAACAAAACAAGAAATTGTCTTGCTATTTTGCCATGAATGAACCCAGATGAGTCCTGAAAATAAATCCTCCCTTAACATAAATTTAACATAAGTTAAATTTTCAACATCTTTCTGATTCCTCAACAATAAACCTTGTTCTTATTCAGTGCAGAATAAATGTGAGCAAAAAGCCCACTGTTTTGATTAGCAAATTCAGACATCTTAATTCAGCCCCTGCCTCCTGGCATCTTTGATTTTCATTGTAATTTTTAGAGCTAGGTGTAACTCCGTCCTTTAACATTTTTCCTCACTTGACAAATATTTGTCCCATCATTTCCTTAAATTTTTGAACATCTACGAACGTTTACAGCCCCACACTATCCATATTTGCACTGCTGTTTTTATGCTTTGTATCAATACTTCTAGCCACTGTTTTGAGACATTTACTTACATTTGCTCTTTGCCTAAGAGCACCTCAGAATGGGTGCTCCACCTTCTGAATCTGGGGAAACGGCATGGCATTGCTGGAGGCAGTGGAAGGCAGAGCTGTCCTTTGTGTGCCATGGCACAGTCCTTGCTTTACGCAGGAGCTAAACTCATACTGATTGCTTCTAAATGTAGTTTTTGCACCTCCACACTGTGCAGTAGTGCCCTCTGACAAACCCCAGAGGACAGGGGCACTACTTTGTGTCCCACCTGGGCACAGTCCTGTCAGCAGAAAGAGCAAGTTGCTCCCACTTCCATTTCTCTGGAGGTCCAGGAGAAAGGGAGGCAATCAGCATTTCTGAGAATCAAGTTACTTTATTTTAAAAATCTGAATACCAACATAGTTTCACATGTTATAAATTGAATGCTAGGTTTTATAATACATTTGTTTCTCTCCTAAATCTTATGCTAACTAGATGTGCTGTAATAAATAATTCAGGATATTGTTCTGGCTTTCCTTTTCTTCCTCCAGCATTGTACTGTCTGTTCAGATGGAGCTATGATTAAAAAAAAATAAACTAAACCACTTAGGTCATCCATAGCTCTTGTGTCTTCAAGGTTTTTTTTTCTTTTTTTTTTTAATAAGCAGATTTAAGTTTCCTACTTTTTTATCTTAAAAAAAAATGGGAGAAAAACATTATTAGAAAAAGTTTTAATTTTGTATGTCTTTTTTGAACTATAAGTGGCATGATGATGATGATGATGAATCAAGGCTACCCAGCACCTGACACTTTGTGTTTTCTCTCCTCACAATAAGATCCAACATTCTGGTTTTCCTCTTGATTTACACTGAATTTTTAGTCGGTAATGTCAGAAGATTTAACAGCATTTTTGGCCTTTTCTTCCCATGTCCTTTGTTTCAGTTTTATACTTCCGAGGTAAAAATCCTTCAAGTTGTAATGAAGAATCCATATCCTTTTTCTATTCAATCAGGTTTGAGTTCTGGTGGTTTCAGATATGCTAAAAGTTATACAATGTTTTAGCAGTTCTACCAGCCATCACGATTAATAATCATCCCTTGCTCTCAGATACATTAGTTTTACTCTAACATTCCATCACTGAGAAATCAGATTTCTATTTTATTTTTACCCTCTTTATTCACCCTCAATGAAAATCAGTATCATATTATTGTCCTTTCTCATATTTAACAAGCGAACAATGAACAATATTTATCACTCAGCAGAGTCAAAAGAATTTTAATAGATTCTTACCTGTAATTCTGCTTTTCATTTCCTATGTGAAATCTGTCATACTGTGAATATGCCCGGTTTCCTTCCCAGTCCATTAGTTCAATTCTTAGAGAATATTGCCTCTGACTTGTTATTGCAAAGATAAATTCATTTCCCAGCCAATGTTCACCTGATGGGCTACCAAAACCCTAGAAAAAAGTTGGCAAAATANACAATAACAAAACCATCATTATATTTTACCTATACATTCTAATTACTGGTCATAGATTTCTGTGCTCCAGTTTGACTATCTCTAAAATGAGTTGACTAATACATACCATGTAAGGGTGTTGTGCAGTTCAACTGATACTTGAAAGGGCAGTTGAGGTTATCAGTTGAAAATCACTGTCCCATTACAAGATACTAATAGTGTGATGCTGTATTTGCACATTCTTCAATGGGAATACTGGGCATAGCCGTAGTCTATAATACATTTCATATGCTGTTAATCCTAGTTATCATTAAGACAATTAAGTCAAAACAGAATTCTGCTATACGCTATAAAATATTAAAAAGACTTTAAATTAGCCTAGATTAGACACTGAATTCAAGTTAGCGGTGGATGATTGCTCAGGTTTTAATGTCTAAAGAAGAATGGACCTTGCCTTTGCTGTCGAGTGTTTGCCACAACTTAAGGAGGGAGGGTTCTAGTTTAAAATCCTCTTCTGCATATAAGACCTGCTGGACAGGACAGTGTCTGTGAGTGATCCTCAGTTGTAACATTTATTTACTTCATTCTTGATCCACTAAAGCTCATATTAGCTAAGATTTTGGCTACTACAAAGTTATTTTTTCCTCACCCTGCTGAGGTGAAATAAGATATCTATATATGTTTTGATGCTTTGAAATCTTTAATTTAAGGAGTTCGGAGTATTCCTACAGACTATTCAAGGCACAGGAGAGGGTACTGTAACTTTATTTTCTAAGAATGAAAAATAAACAGCAGTAGAATATTTAAGGTACCTAACTCTCCTCACATTTCATAGGTTCAGATGATCTTATTTCCAGTTAAGCCAACTATACAATTTTCAAAAATGGAAAAATAATAATAAAAGAAGAAAGTATAACTAGTTTTCAGAATATATTCCTAGACCTATATTTTTGTGCATCTTCCAGGTTTTAAAGTTGTTTAAATCTTAGTGAATATTTTACTACATTAAATTTAAGGGTTTATTTAATGTAATTAATTTAATTTAATTTAATATATATTAAAATGATAACACTTTATAAAGTATTAGTTCATACCTGAGAACTTAGATCCATTTTTGTTGTCTTTAAATAATAAAAAATATTTTAAACTGTAATCTTTACTTTTGAAGAGCTATTTCAATGTGACTATACTTATTCATATTTCTTAAGCTAGGAAAAATGGGAACTGGAAATCTCCTTATTTGCTTACAGTGATGTGCTGGGAGTGTTTTAGAAGACCCTTGTGAAAATTTCCGGATCAAATTAAATGAAAGATTGGATGACTTTCTTACCTGTGATAAAAATTAACCCTCTGTTACTAAGCTGTGACTGCCAGATATAGGAAAGAAATAAATAATAAAACAATTCTAGTTTGGAATAGATTAGATTGTATCCAATCTCAAATATTTTCCTTTGTCATTCATTATAGGAAGTTACTTTCCCTCTGTACTGCCCATCATGGTATGTAACAAACATCATTTGCTCTCAGGTCGTGAATTATACAATGTGATGTGCCATTGATTGAGTCAGTATAATGTTCAATATTAAGTTTGAATATTTTCAGAAAGTACTTATTTTTTAAAGGGGGTAAAATGAAGAGACTTACTTGGGACTAGAGATTAGGTAATGGGAACGTGTCTGTGAGACACATTGGCAAGAAATTGATTTTCTCTATATGATGTTTCAGTCACTCCGAATGTGAGACAGAAACACTGAAAATACAGCCCTCTCTCTTTTTTGTTTTTTATGGCATTGCCTTGGCTCCAGCCCTGACCAGTTGGGTCTATCGAGGATGAAATCCTGCCTCCCCAGAGGCCATGCGGCAGCTGAGTGAAGCTGCAGTACAGCTAATACTTTGCTCAGGCAATACATAATTATACCAGCTGCAAACTTCTAAAGAAACTTAATTTAAAACTTAATTTAGAAGCTTAAAAGTTTATGACTGGATCAAAAAAGTATAGCATGGAACAATTTTTTGTTGTTCCTACAGGGAATTACATTAGAAAGCACTTTACTCGGGGCTCATCTTTGTTTCAACTAGCCTACCTGGGCACATACTTGGTGCTCACTGGTACTAGAGGCTGAGAAGACATGCCATGTTTGGCTACACTGAGCTGAGTACACTGGTTTATGTTTTGAATAAGCATGTCTGCCTTTTGGCTCAGAGACCATCGAGTGATACCCATGGACAAAGCGTTTAGTCTGCAAGAATTGAAATTCAGTAGTCTGCGGTGAGTCTCAGAGAAGACTCAAACTGAAATATGGGAGGATACTATTAGTTGGCTTTTCCTTTCCTGCACATTATATCATTATATCTTCTTTCTCAAGTAGATGATTTCCTATGTAAGTCCCTGTAAATACTGGGTACAGCTATTACTGGTGTTATCTTGCTTTGACGACATCAGTCTCCCAGTGTGAGCTCCCACTCCTCAAACAGGATGATGCTTCTGTATCTCTCACCTACTGCTCTGATCACATTCACATGCATATTTGGCTTCATACATACTTCCTAAAACACAAAAAGTTTTCTCAGCTGCATAAACCCTGTCTACAGCTGACATACCTTTCAGTAGTTTTCTCTGTTTTCTGTCTGTTCCTTTGATCTTTCCATCTCCTTGCCTTGTCTCTCTGCCCTATGACTGTCACACGTGGTCTCTCCTGTTCTAGTAGCTTTGGCAGTGTCATACCAGAGCAGTCAGTGGTTTGTCTCTGACATCCTCTTTCACCAGTGGTCACGCCCACTGGTCTCAGAGGAAGGGAAAATATGCTCTGCGGTGACTACCTAACAGGCAGATAGTCTCCCTAGAATCCAGAAGGCAGAAGTTGGAGCATAGGTGTTTATATACCAGCCAAAGTACGTTTCTTTGCGGTCTACATGGTTTCTTATTCAGAGAAGATATATTATTATTCTTATCAGCTGTCTCCCTTTAAAAGAAGATTTTCAGGAAATCCTTTCTCCCTTTTCCCCAGCGTTGGCAAGCTGAGGGGACTCCCCTTTGAACTGTGGCTCTATTGAATTATATTTGTCTTATCTTATTTAGATTACAGCCTGTTCAGGATGTAATACATGTGGCTTTTTTAACATTATGTGTTCCCATATGTGTTCTATATAAACTCCAGACACCATATATAATTATTCTGAAATAATAATAATTTTTCTTCTTCGCATTTACACTTTCTTCTCCCTTTTCACATGTGTTATTACACTAAGATGAAAATCTATCACTAAGTGGTTTGCTCTCCTGACCAGAGGAAATGAAGTTGCAGCAAAAGGGAACAGAAGGAATATAAAAAGGAATATAAAAAATTACGTGGAAAGCCACCACATTAGCTACGAAAAACTGAATCCTATTATAAGGAGCTACAATACTCAAACTCAGATTAGAAATGCCTAGACTAAGAATGATTCTTTTTTTTTTTTGTCTTGTCAGGAGCAACTTCTTTTTAAACAAACTCCTTGCTCGGATGAAAAGAAAACCAAGGAAATAAGTGGAATGTAAAACATAACTCTGAAGCAAAGAATGTTCCTAAGGAGAAGTAGTGTATTTTATTAAACACCTAATATGGCTGGAAAAGGAAATAAACAAACAAACAGGCAATCAAAACTTTCGTAGATCTAAACCAGAGAGGAGCAGTACATTTCTGTTAAGCACAGAGTTGGGAACAATTTCTTCAAGCATAATTTTATTATGCCAAACTCAACTGTTTCCAACCTGTATTTAGTCTGCAGTTTACTGCCTCTATTTCAGACCTGAAGAAAGACTTGCATGCTTGCTGGTTTTTCCAGATACTTTGGCTGCCTTAATAACTACACAGATTTCCTTGTTTATATCTTACTCAGACTATAGCTGCTACAAGAACACTACTACTTTGACAAGATATGTAAGCTTTTGTGTTCAAAAGAGACATATTATTAGACAAAAAAAACCTGAAAAACATGANTGTGTGCAAAAGAGACATATTATTAGACAAAAAAAAACTGAAAAACATGATTTAACTTTTTATTTCCATTCCAATGGTGAAGCTGGCAAAGAAGATGATTGTGGCAGGTTATTTTGATTTGCCTTCAAGATCTTTAGTCTTCAAAGTACATTTCAGAATTTTATCTTCAAATACAAAATGTTTTGGTTTTTTTTCATCAGCCAGAAAACACAAGGAAACAAGCTTGTGCAATTGTTATGCCCACCTGCCCTTTGTTTTTGTGCAATACTTTTTGAAGACTTTTAAGGGTGGGGTAGAAATCACACCAGCTTGAAGTAAAGCAAGGTTTCAGGAGGACTGGTGCCCGGCATGAGTTGCCACTGGGAGAAATGCTGAAGCAGAAGCTCAGCAGTTGCCTATTCCAATTGCCTGTCGGCAGGCACAGACCAGCCAGCCAAGCTCAGCCGCTGAACACGTATTGCCTCGAAGGACCCTTAGACATCTGGGAGAGATTTGAGGGACATAAAAGGGGAACTCAAGGTATTGCCACAGAGAATCTCAGAAAATAATGGGGATTCGGGAGACTATTAGTGATGAGAATAGGACTTCTATGTGGGACACAGGACAAAAATCCACAGAAAAACAGGCCTCATTAATTTTGCAACGTAGTAATTGCTCAGTATTGAAAATTCAGTAATGACATCCAAGCATTTTAGTTAACAGAACATTTATGTTTATACTGCTGCTCAAATCTGTGGGGTCCCAAGTGATAAGATGCCTTCAACCTTGCCTTAGACCGTGCTTGTCATCTCTTATGAACAAGGAGTTTGGTTTTGAGAATACCTTAGGGCATAGTGTTAAATTTTAAAAGTTAACATTAAGAGTCACCTATTCCAGACCCATAGCAGTCATTAAATGTGTTTGTTTCCCAGTACATACATACTCTGTCAACATACTCATTGTTTTTTGCATTCATATTGCTATAACAAATACTTCCAGAATCATTTGTGTTAAAGTTTTGCACTTAAACTCAAGGAAGTACATGAGGTGATCCAAGTCATCCTGAGCTATCAATCTACTAGGAAAAGGAATATCTGTATTTCACGACTGTGTTTGTAGTTAACTACATTTTAAGTCCCTCTGAAACCCAGTGGATTGTACGCAGTTCCAAAATTGCATTTTGAATTGCTAAGAGAAACTATTTTGTCATTAGCTTTCTTTTTTTTGTTCATTATACATTTCCAAGTACAGGGATTAATTCTTTAAACTTTACATTTTATTCCAAAAGTATTCCTTTTGCTTTTCCCTTGAAATTTACATAACATTTTGGGATGGCTGGCAAATCAGAGGCTTAAAATTCCCAAGATAGTACTTAATGTAATAGGGAAATGTAAGAAATTTCCAAAAGTTTTCAGAGTTCTCCTACACTTTCCTGATTAGCACTCTATGGAAGTTGGGAGAATATAGCAGGGAAGTATGCTTACATTATCATAATATGCTTTCTTAACCGTCCACTACTAGTTAAAAAGATATAAAATCACAACCAATTAGTAAAACAGATTTTTTTATCAAGGAATAATCAGGTGATGTTTTGTACTACATTTAGAATACATTGTTCTTGTAGACCTGATAACACTTGTTTTCAGAGCAAAGAAATGACACAATATGAAACCTTACTGACAATTTTAATGCCATTTATGTACTAGGATGAAGTAAAGGAGTTTTCTGGGTTTTTTTATATCTATAACTATACAGTAAACTGTGTAAATTCTGACATAATGCCCAACTGTTATGTAAAAAAATAAATAAATACTAATTTGTTGTTCTTTTGTATATATTAAAGTACTTGGAATAAGGAATCACAAAAAAACTTATTTTATAATATTTACTCTAGATGACATCCAGGTTCTACACCACCTCATTTCCAACTGCACGGTGATTAACAGAGTCAAAACTACTAAAGCAGTCCTGAGTACAAAGAAATGGACTCCAATACCAGTTTTAAAAATGACCTTAAGAATTTACAAAGTTGATACTTAGTCAAAAATAATAAGTAGGGTGCAAAAGAGTTTTATTAGCTTTGGCAAAATCTGTGGGGGTATTCTGCTTGAATCATGTTACTCCAAGTTCATTAAACAATTATCTCTCTTACTTTATTTATTTTGTCTGATAATGTTCATAGGAAGCTTTGACTTTTAATAGACAAAACAAAATTGAAACCAGACACAGCCAATATATACTATGGGTTCATCTCCTGTCAGACAATTCACCGAATAAAGCAGATAATAATTCAGTGTTTTACAGCAGCAGTGTCTTCCCAGAAGTCATAAAGAATATTCGGCTCCTTTTGCCTTAGCTGAGAATGTGGAATGGATTTTGTTTCAGAAGATAATTTTGAAAAAGGTCAGTATACTTTTTCATTTCCATCGTGTTGAATTATTCATTGCATTATTTGAAATAAAGATGTGGTCTATACAAATGACTTTCATTTCCTCAGAGAACAAACATGTTAAATAATGTTAACTTAAAAGAGTATGGGAAAATAATGCTAAATATTCAGAATTATTTCTATGAAACACTAACAAATATTTGGTGGCAAGTTTTAAAAATACGTTTAGATTGAAGCCAGAGGTACCTTCGCAAAAGACTAAACCAAAAACTAAGTTATTGTCAGCTTAAATAAAGATCTAAATGTCTGTATAATCATTCCAAGTTTCAAAAATATGTCTCAAAATCTTGTTCATATCCTGCAGCTATTCAGGCTTTCGCACTTCGTTCTGCACTGAATATTTTAGTAGACATACAGAAGTTAGGTTCACTTTTTCCTTTTTCCCTCTCAAACACACAGAGAGTCAGTAATAGCAGAGTTCCTGACGAGGAAGAATCACAGCAACAGAATCCAGGTTTGAGATGCAAACCTCACACAAATGTTACCTCTGGCTAGGCAATGGGCCCCAAACAGCTCAGTTTCCTACAGTGACTCATATACAACAGCCAGTGCATCTTCCTCAGGCCTGGATTTCAATCTTACTTCGTTACTGTTTAACTAAAACCAGGAGAGTATTTCCCACTGAGACAAATTACGTTGAGAGCTTCTCTCCCAAACCACCTTCTTCACTCTAGGATAAGTGGATCCTGGGAATATACAGACACTTAGTGCGGATTCTAGTAAGTGCATCCCAAGGAAGTGGGTATGTTTTGAAGAAAAGAAAACTCAGTTTTTGTGTTCTAAGAATGATGAATTGGCAGCTTAAGAGAACTTTCTGTTTTGCTCTTTGCAAAGAAATAAATTATATGGTTAAGGGCTAAAAATTGAAAATCTGAAAACGAAACCTAAATAAAAAGCACTTTTGTTTCACTTCAGGCAAAAAAAAAAGAACTTTTGGAGGTATGACTTAATTCTCTTTTCTTTTCAGAAGACACAGCTTCATCTCAAATAGCAAAGATGCTCATGTCTAGGAGCATAGATGCTGCAGGAAAGATCAGCAGTCAAGCCATCTGTATATGAGTTTGAGCAGGGACTTGAATCTCAGCCCCATAATCCGTCTAAATACCCCAAGCATCAGAGTTATGGGTTCCTCTTGTCTCTTTTGCTTGGGCTTAGCTGCTACACTAAATAGGTGAAGAAGAATAGAAGATGACCGACACCAAAGTCAAAAAGTTTGAGTGCTAATTTGACACAAACCCCAAAATGAAGGGCTGCTCCCGTGAGTCTCAAATGGAACAGATCAGGCAGGAGATGCTCCTTCCTGAAGAGAAAGCTGTTCCATGATGAAAGCACACAACTATCATTTGGGAAGACCTCTGCTACAATTCTACTGAATGTTCAAATCACTAATTTAAAAACCAACCTCTTAAAATCTCACCTGGCTCTTGTAAAATAGCATTTCCATCTTTTGGTTAGAAAGTTTCTTTAATAACATTAATCTTTCTCAGGGTGCTCCGCTACAAGCTGTTAGCACAATTAAGATGAATCATGATATCATTACATAAAATGTATTAAGTTTTACATGTAAGAATACCTTAGATGGTTATATTAACAGCCTTTGGAAGGCCACCTGAGTCTTATCTGTATACATTAACGGTGTTAAATTGAAGCACTGGTGGCAGAGGAGTATATGGCCATGTGTCAACACAACAGTTGAAACTGATGTTATCCACTAACGTTTGCATAGGGAAGACTGGGCTGACTATAACACATTTAAAACACAACTGTACTCCAACACAAAATTGTGTATAATTTTACATCCAAAATTGTTCCCCAAAATAAAGAAGATCCTTCCTTGTGTGGTAACATCCTCTCTGGTGCCCAATCTATTGATCCAAAGCCCTCTCAAACAAATATTGTTGCATTCTTGCTCCCTTAGATCATACTGTTGAAATGCATACTGTAGATTAAGCCTTGGTCAGGGCTAGAATAATTTCATGAGCATGTTTTCATAAAACTGAATATGGTCTCTCACCACTTTGATATCATGTCTGTCTCCACTGGACATGCTGGATTTAGACCTCAGGAGAAGCAGAGAACATGTTGGCTCTTTTTATGACACAATTATCTGAGTAACAGTTGCAGTCAGAAGGGACTTTTTATTAAACTAGCGTGACATGTCATTCTTTATCGCAGAAGAGTGGGTCTCCATGAAAGGCGTTACTCACACAATATCTTAATACACATTCCAGTCACCAAAAATCATTTCCTTATACCAAATTACTCGGTAAATGTTTGAAAGAAACAAATGACTTCCATGTCATCTAGCCCAGTCCCTTGAAGTAAATGATTTTTTTCAGATGTAAGCAACTTATAACTCATGACTTTGAAGGGTACTATCATAAGAAATGTATTTGTGACTATATGTTACAAAGTTATTCATGTCTGAAGAGTCCCTTTTTTATCCCCTTGTAGCCATAACTCACTCTCATAAACTTATTCATGCAATGTAATGATTCAACACCACCACCCCTCCCAACCTGTCTTGTTTGTTAAGAGAAGCAACATGCCTTCTGTCTTTTCCAAGGAAATGAGTTCCCTAGGTCTTGCCTTTCTCAAGGTCCATCCTGTCCTAAAATCCTTCATTTTTGCAGGAAGGACCATGCTGATCTTGTAAGACACTTTAGAAAAACACTACTGGCAGGGAAAGAAAGTGAAACTGTTTCTGCAGAAGGAATTATGGGATATACCTCCAGGTAGTTAGCTAGCTAGCTAGATGTAAGGATTTAGTACAGGTAGTGTTATGAAGGCTCGTCTTCTTCCACAAAACTTTCTGTATCCCTTTCAAACTCCCAGGTGATCTTCAAAATGCCTCCCCGTGTTCTTTGAACCAACAATTCTTTCCCTCAGAACTGTTTCACTAAGCCACAGGGGGAAGGAGAAGCTGTGACGAGTGCTCTGAACAGCCCCTACTGCTCTGCTAAGCAGAGGAGAGCAAACCAGAGTAACCCATGTGCTAACAGTAAAACCTTCTCAGCTCTGAAAATAAGGCAGCCCTGTGTAAACTGCCATTTGAGAATGGCCTATTACCCCTGACTGCTTGGGCATTATTTGTGGAATGTTATTTGAGTCAGACAAAAAAGCCATTGTAATTTAGTAATGAGGATCTTGTGTCACAAGACTGTGTTCACGCACAAGCCATGGCCCTGTTCAATGTGCTAGTACAGGTATGGCGTAGGAGTTGAGGAAGAAGGAATTGAGTCAAAGAGGAGTAGGAACCCCATCCACTGGATCCCTCCTGTGCAAAACAGGGAAACACAAAACCTCTTGTTGGAAGGAAGACATAGGTTCTTATTATAAAATCCAATTAGCTAATTATCAGGAGCAGCTGTATATCTTTGCCCTTGGGGGGATCCTTTATAGCCAAACAATTTGGGGGTAATAACAGTGAAGATGAAAATTTCTGTCCATATGAAATCAATCAACAGTCATACTTTTAAGGTTTACATATCTGACCACAGGTACATTAAGTGTAATTTTTTTTTTGCTTTGCTTATATTTCTTTGAGTTACTGTTTGTGACCAAAAAATAGATGGCTTGAATATAGCTCAAGCCAAAATCAGTGGAGGAAACCTCTTACTGTTATAGAACCACAGGCCTGTTGGTAGTTGGGAATTTCTAGCTAGTATGTGTATGTACGTTTTCCACATGATGACAAAGGTTTCCTAATTTGAAATTCCTGCCAAAATTACAAATTGTTATCTGAAAAGCCAATGAGTGTTTCAATTCCTGTGAACAACAGCAGCATCTTTCTAAATCTCCCTAACAGGAGTTAAGCAAAGTTAGTTTTAACAGCCATTTCCATACTTGATGTCCTGTGAACCCAGGGAGCTGCATTGTGTGCTTGCAGTGGAACATACTTTTCAGCTCCAAACAACCTCTTTTCTTTCGTCTAAAGGGAAATATTTAGCATGAATGAAGATCCAAAAAATGAGCTTTTGACAAACTCATTTAATGTGGAATAATCACAGAAAGAGCAGTTATCATCTTCAAAGCTGTTTAATAGTACTTGAATTGTCTTTTAAAGAACACAGGAATACGGCAAATATCAGATGACTGTGAATGCAAGAAGAGTGAAGACTTTGTTGCCATATCAAAGCATAATATAGTTTAAGTACTTATAATCCAGAAAAAGGATTTAAAATTAATTCAGAATAGCTAGCTTTAAAAAAAACAAGAATTATGAAAGGTATTGTTTCTACAATATGAGCATTCAAATTATGAGCAAATTTATTTTTTCTGTCAAGAACATTCTCCTTAGCCAAGCCATATGGTTTATGTAATTTCTGTCTAAAAAAACACACATCTGAAGCTGTTTTCCACTAAAATAGTGGGACAAGAATCATGAAGCTTACACAAACAATTTAAAAATGCGCCTTGTGCATTGCTTTTTATGCAGTTGGATGCTCACTTAAAAAAAAGAAAGTGATTAACATAGTAATCTAATATGACTGGAAGGGGTTGGACCTCTGTCTGTAGTTGTTTGATACTTCAAGTGTTTGGGGAGAAAAAAGAATCTGCACAATCCTTGTAAATGGACAAAACTACATCAGAGAATTATCCATCATCAATTAATGTTCCAAACGGGAACAGTACAACAGCTTGAGGTTTTGCCTCTTTGCTCAGGTCAAACCCAATGCTAATTGTGGTGAGGGCTTATTTTGAAAAAGAAAAAAAGTGCAAGTTAGTATTGCTACTGAAGCAATATGGAACAAAAAATTGTTTAGAGACAGGAAAGGTGAGCAGAAAGAATGCTAACAAAACTGAAAACTGGAACTGAAACTTTCATAAGAGAAATTAAAATAAGACTTTAAACAGATGGAGACCATAAAAGGAATTAGGAGACCACATTCTCAAACAGGAGCTGGACACTTTGCAAATAAAAGTTAAATGTAAGTAACATCTGGAAGTTTTCAGAATGAACTGAAAGATGGTACTAAGAAACAAAATCTTTGTTGGAATGGTAGCTCTTTATGAATAATTCAGGTAGATCTAGACACCCAAATACACAACTTGCAGTCTGTAGGGCTTGCAGGGACTGGTGAGGTGAAAACATGAGGTGATCAGCAATTTGATTGTCACAAACTAGAAGGTCTTCCAGGAGATGGGTGGGACATATGACCAAACCAGAGCTTAGTCTCAGGGGTGAACTGTAGGAAGTATACCAAAAAGGATAAAGAACATCATGCCTAGCAGGAAATGAGAGCCTTACAGTCTGAAGAGATGTTCAGCTGTCTTTTAGGTAAGCAGAAGACATGGGTCACCAGACTTATTATATTAGTTATAATTAACTGAGGCTCAGAGGAAAGTCAGATTATTCCAGACAACGTAATGTAAATGCCCACTAGAACTGCATCCAGAAATACTTCCTGAGAGAGTTCTAGTAACTATCTCTGTGGTCCAGTTCTCAGTGTGCTGCAGAACTTAAGCCATGGAAGAGCAGAAATTATCCTGCTTTGGCATCATATCATATTGGCACTATGGAGCTAGCCATCAATTTGACCCAACAGCTTTAAGGAGAGAAGAAAAAGAAGAAACCCCCACAGAAATGGAAGTGGTTCTGTACATGTGCTTTTCAGGGACACACAAATGCTGGTGATGACTTCTGAGATAAGTAGGCAGCAAACTTCTTTTAAGCACTGAACTGGTGTTGGACTCTTAGATGTTAATCAGGAACATGAGAGTAAGGGAGTGTGGAATTTACCGCTAAACTTCATTCTTGTCTCAAAGAACCAAAAGAAAATCTAGCTGCTGATCAGGAAGACAGGAGGTGGTTGCCATGAAGCTTAGAAATTCAGATGTGAGTCTTATATGTACAAGTGATCCTAATCTAGCTCATGACATTATGAATGATTTAAAAAGTGATAACTTTCTTTCATCAGAGAAAGGAAAATAACTATATTGTAGCAACAAAGGCATGCAGTACAATTAAATACGGACATGCAGGAAAAAAAAAATGGCTAGGAAAAGGATTGTTGTGGGCTGGCCAAGGCATGTAATTTGAAGTACCTATTAAAAGTCCTTCTGCAATGATAGAAAGCAAGAAAATAATTTTAAAAGTCTGAGGAAGCCCCCCTAGGAAACAGATAGTGAATGTTGGGCCATTGACTGTGGAACAACTTCTGTGAAATTCATGGGAATTATTAAACTAGACATGCTAAAAGGCTAGAGAATAGGGAATCCAATACTCCATCACTTAATTTGGCAAAAATGGAGATAGTGACTGGGAAAGGTGCACTCATCCAAGAAATGAAAAACTGGACTTTGAGCAAAAAATCTTGATATCCAAGTTTGCACATGAGCTAATGATTTGCTTGGATTTCATTATTGCTAATGACTGCCTAATAAATGCCAGAAACTGTGTCTCAGAAAGTAAGCTTGTGGAAACCCCCCTTCTAAAAGTGGCTCAGGTTTGCAGGTTGTAAGCAATAGTTTTTAAAATTATATTCTCTTTCCAGTGGCCAAAAATCTAATAATGTTTTACATTCCCTCCTCAGGCAAGGAAATGTGAAAAATGGTTGAAACCTGCTTCAGGGTGATCTTAGTTGTTCTTGTTAAAGACATTATTTGTTGCTTCACTTCAGATTTTTCTGATAAGCAACAAATAGTATAATGGAAAATCCATTGCAAAATGTGAAAAAGCAGATGTAGTAGATACTGGTAAGAAAAGGATGGGAGGATAGACTCATGGGATTTCCTCTGAATGTCTTCCAATTAGTATTGAATGTACAAAACTGAAATGGCCCAAGAAATTTCATAGTCAGATAAGAGCTATCAAAAACGAAGGCACAAATTACACTGCACGGGATAAGACCAATAACAAAACTGAACGATACTGGTAAGCACATATGCCACTAAGGAAGAAAATGGCATAACCAATCTTGCATAACAATAAATCTGTGTAAAAGGTTTTTTATTCATTACCTATTAGTTTAAATACCAAAGAAAAAGTAAGTTTATTTTTCAGAGTGGAGACTGGATGCTAATGGAAATGGAGCCAAAGGAACAAGGAGAAAAAGTCAGGGCCACTATTACTGTAGTATCACTGACTTTGTGGCAATTTATGTATGGCTGGAGTTGTATATTTCCTACTTTCAAAAGATTTATGGCTACTTTATCTCCCTCTTAACCTGTTTCCTGTGTTGGTGTTTGGAAAATATATAGAACAGTAATTAAGTACTTCCATGTAAGCTGAAAACATCAACGTGATACTGAATCAAAGACAATGATTGCCTCAAGGTTTGTCTGCCGGGTGAGTTGGTGCTGGGAGACTCCTGTAACACAGCAGTATTGTCACTCCCCTTTGCAGAGAATACTCCATGTGCACCGTTTCCAAGCTACCCTCTGTAAGGATCTCAGCTTAGAGCCAGAAAAAATGTGCAATGGCCTCATAAAACTGGAACAGCCAATAACTTGTGAGGGCACTAGCAGTACTGCAGGTTGGTGGCCTGAGTCCCTGTCCGGCTCAGAAGCTAGCAGTCAGTACTTGCTTGTAACTGAATAACTTCAACAGTTTTTCAGATTCCTTTCCAATAAGAACTAAGTGCACTGAAACTAAAAGAAACCCCAGAGATTTATTATTACTGTTATGATATTATTATGATATTGATTATTTCTGTTAGATTTGGGGCCCTAGTGAAATACAAACGCAACAAGAATGTCTTAGCAAATCTGGAAAACTGTATCTGAACAGCTGAGAGACCACATATTAAGTTCAACCACTCCAAGGAAGACCAAGTACCATTGTGTCCCCCACCACACTACGCAGTTTCCATTGGAAGAAACACCAACTAGATGTGTCAGGAAGGAGAGGGGATGTGATCCAATAGACACCGGTCACCCGCACTGAACAATGAGGGAATTAAGTTAGTGGTGTCCTTGCCTTGAAGCTCAGACATGGTCACGCATTCCAGTAATCCACAGAGCATCCATCAGCCTCTATCATCCAATGTTTGCTGATGTACGGTAATCACGGAAGGGGGCCCAAGATAGTTACTTTGGTGAAATGGTTCACAGAAGCATTGACAAACCTAAATACCATGTTTTCTCATGACTTACTTATAGGATAGCTATCAGTAAAAGTCCAAAACAGATTCTTTTTATTTGGCAGAAGTAAATGGCCTCTTAGAAGACTATAGCATTCCTAAAGAGAAGCAAAATTAATTCAGACTGCTTGAACTAGACAAAACCAACATAATCTAATCCTTAACAGGCTTACATTGTTGTAAAGGAAAATCTGAGAAAAATGTTTGACTAAGCAAAGGGATATATATGAAAAAAGGTCACATGGGAAAACTTTAAAAAGAAGAGCTATTTTTATTAAATGGCCTAAGAAAAAGCACAGGAGAGAAAAACTGAGTAAATCTTAATAATTCATATGGTACAGATAAATTAAAACAGCCCGTAAGTAAAGAATGAGTAGGTTGCACATATGNTGAGTAGGTTGCATATATAAATTCTAATTTCCTCATAAGTAGAACTGGTAGAATCTTCAACTTTTGGTCCCCCCAAAATAAATTGATGTTTTAAATTTTATTTTATATATTTTATATATAACCAAAATAGAGCAAAAAAGTTTTCACGTTTCCTGCTAAATTAAAACTTTATGAATTCTAAAAAATGTTTCCAACTTTGAAAATCCATTAAAAAATATTTATTTTTCATTTTAATCTTATTTTTGCTTCACATATATTATGAAACAGATTACATCCTCTGGTTATCCATAGTAGCAGAGGTCTGACCCAAATGGTTAGTTTTTACCCCTACAATTTATATTTTCAAGCAATATAAAAATATTGAAAAGAAAGCACCCAAAAAATCCAAAATGGCATTTTGGTTCAATAATCTGATATTACTTTTATTTCTGAAATGGTAAGTTCTGTAACAGAACTTTTTCCCATAGAAATTTTTGCTGAACTGAACTTGCTTTTCTTTTTAAACATTTTAAATGCTCTCTTCATTTAGTTCTTTTTGAAAACTGTTGGAAAAAAGTTTTTCCTCTTCCAGGCTGATAACACTGTTCTGAAAATTTCACTGGGAATGTAACTGAAATCCAAACCGGTCCTCAGGGACTCAGAGAAAGAAGCTCCATCAGAAAGTTTGATCAGGCAGTGAATGAAAAAACTCAGAAGTTATTTAGATTGGAGTAAAATTTTTTTGAGTTGGCAAAGGGAAAATAGCCTGCTAAAGTCATGTCATCTGTAATTTGGTAAGTTATTTATTTTCTTTTAATCCTATTCGAAGTATCAACATTTCCAGTACATTGGCTTGATTGGCAGAGGTGGTGTATGGCTTGGGATAAACCCCAGTAAAACTTTTCATTCCTATCTGAGATGCTCCAAGTTCTGAAGGAGTTCCTCTCATCTGAAAACACCCGTGCATTAGGAACATCATCACATGCCTATTACCCCTTAACACCACAGCAAGTCAAAACTTCAGAGGGGCAGACAGCTATATTCTTTAGGGCATGTGCCTTGGCCCGACCTCATTTTAAAATGAGTAACTGATCTGAAAGAAACTCTAAGTCATGGGAAATAATACACAACTGATTGAGTAAAAAGAATATTATGATTTTCAAACAGGCATGACAAAAGGTAGCTCATAAAAGACCGCAGGACCACACCACATCACTATAGGCATAACTATCTGCTTGAGATAATAGGAAGTACTATTTGAAATCTAACACTTCAATGAACTGTACAGCTATTCCGCATTTTTCACCTTACCATTTTGTATTCTTTCCAGCTTTTTTGAAAATCCAGGCTGCCATCTTCTCGATGCTGTATAACCGTCCATCCTCCTCCAGCAATTTCCATATTGCAAAAGACCTATGCAGTAATAAAAACAAACAAACAAAACCAATAAACCAAACTTGCACTGGATTCCTGTCCTCTTAGGTGGGGGGAAAATATTTGTGAATAATGGAACTAAGGAAGCCAGTTTTCCTATGGATTCATGCCCTATGCCCTCAATGGTATCCTCGATCATTTGATTACAACCAGAGCTCTCCTGATGTTCAGTGTAATTCTCCCACTAAAGTCTCCTGTTGATTCAGCACGTTACTCAAGAACTGCCCATCATCCCCCTCTGCATCCTCAGCTTTCTCCTTCACATTCCCGCCATGCTTCTTTTTCTATTTTTTCTGCAGTGCCCCTAAAATCATTCCCTTCCTCTGAACAAACAAGCATTTTTTTCAGTGGCAATAAGGTTTTCTATAGCTTTTAGCAGAGTGCCATTCTGTCTAAGAAAGAATCTTCAGGAATTCTTGCAGAAAATACTCATTAGGGTAGTCTAAAATTTAGAACAGAAGAGATGATTCTGTTTTGCTTTGTATTGTAATGTTACCTACAGTGTGCCAGGCAGTGTCCCAAAACAGAAACATTTGATCTCAGTCTAAGCTGCCTTACAGCTGACAGAGGACAGGTAGGAACAGGCTCAAGAACAGAGGTCTGCGGGACAAGCTCAGAAGTTAAGACCTATACTGAACATGTAAGATCATACCCTGCCATCATCACACTAATAAAATTCTAACCTAGATACTGAGATTCTGTATATTAAGGATAATTTAAAAGTTTGACAANTCACACTAATAAAATTCTAACCTAGATACTGAGATTCTGTATATTAAGGATAATTTAAAAATTTGACAATTTTGCTGAAGCTTGATAGAATATTGCACCAACTTAAATCTGTCAACAATCTTAAATAATCCACATAATAATCAAAGTGGATAGTTAATTTTCATTCATTTTCTCTCTTCATACATTATCTTTTCAAAAACATAGAATATAAATTATGAAAAAATGCAAATACTTCTTATCCATTCACTTTTCTTGGTATATGGCAGGTGATAGTAGTCATTTTTGCTCCTATTTTTGTATAACAGTTGATTTTATGTTCCGACTAATATTCTTAGTGCTACTCAAGCAAATTTTCCTGATTTTCATTCCTGTGTGCTCATCTGTGCCATACTGGTACTGCAACTATTCTAAACTTCATTTGTCTGTGCTCTTGAATAGTTATATCCCTCTTTTTAAGTAAGATGTCAGTATGTAAGAGGGTTGAAGAGGTGTCACCCATCAGCTTAGCTTTTGGCATTCACATCAACAAGAGTCAATCCATTCAGCACTTGTTGGTAATTTAAAGCTTTAAGTCGCTTTTCCAAATTGAAGGTTACAATCCAATTCAGTTAAATAAAAATTTGTCCTTCAGTTGACTAGAGAAACATATTCCACCCTCAGGCAAATCAATTCCAAATCTTTCCTTCTCATAAGCATTGTCATAGTAATCCTGTGCAAGTGCTTTTGTTTTAATTTGCTCCAGGCATGCCGAGTGAAGTCCCTGTGTAGGTACAGGAAGGAAACAGAGTACCGAACAGAGCAAACATGTGAACTTGATTTAGGGTAACCGCAAGAAAAGCCACAATTTGCTAGGCAAACATTTTGGCCCTATTCCTCCTTGAGGGAAGACACTGTGAGGCAAAACATTTATCTACAGGATTTAATTTCTTCAGTCCGATTTACAGTGAGAATTTCTAAATGATGGATTTACTTTCCTTATAAGTCATTTCATGCTCCCATGAATCCACTGCCAATTTTTAAAGCATTAAATCCTCAACTGTATTAAGACTACCCATTTTAAAGACACGCACAAACAAATGATGGGGTTTTCATACTAAAATATAATAAAATACCTATAAAAAGACTTTGATGTTTTCTGAATAATATAGTAAATTAAAAGAGAGAACTGCACAGTGAAAGAAAGTTTTACAGCAGCGCATTACTCACTAGCCATCATTGTGTGGTCTGGCACTTTCCACAGTGGTAGACACAAACACCTGCCGTATTAACGGGAGTGCCAAGCTGATTATAGATGTTCATTGTGCATAGCTCTAGCCAACACATGTCCTGGACTGGCTTCTGTCCCAGACGAGGTCAAGGCACTCAGCCATTAAACACCTTTTAACATATTCTGATATTTAACCCTCTACTATAAAAGAAAAGGATGAAGAAAAGTGTCTTTGATTTGTATGCATCTTTAGTTTCTGACTTTATTGTCAATAAAATAACCTGATTTAGACTAAAAGAGCATCCAAAGCATTACACTCTTGCTCTTCTTTAAATACATGGGTAAAAATACTCAAGCTACTAAAAAGCATATATGAGATTATTTATCCATCTTTTAGCTTTATGGATGAAATTATTATAAACTTCATAATAATCATTTAGAGATCAGCACAATTTTAAAGTAAACAAAAAGAGGGGGATAACCACATACTGTATTTAAATTCATACACGTTAAGACATCACAAGTCTACATTGTTGTCATGGAGCAACAAGCTCAAGACCAGACATTTAAAATTCAGGGAACGTGTATCAGCTATGCAGAAACGAAGCCTAAAGGTAACCATGTCGGGATGACACCCTCCACAGTATATGGGGCTAGCACACATTTAATGGATTAAATTTCTGGCAGATATGCTCAGAGAGATCATCAACACCAATTTGGGAGGAAATCCACTGGCAGAATGTGGAAGGAGTGAAGGCTGCATTAGTGGCAATGGTGGCAATTGCTTCTGCAGAATCATAGAGACCCAGGTATATAGACCCCACTGGCAATTAATAACACTGTATTTTCAGTTNCCCACTGGCAATTAATAACATTATATTTTCAGTGCAGTGCACCCAGAAGTTGGTAGAAGTCGAAGTCATGCTTGTGAGGGCATTAGAGGAGACTGTAAGAGAGTCCAATACATTGATCCAAGGGGAGATACGGAGGTTCTGTGTGAACCCAGACCAGTCTCCCTGGCCTACTTCAGCTCCTAAAGTTGACATACTTCTTTCAGCTCCAAAATGGTGACAACCTCACCCCCACTGCTCCTCTGCTCAACAGCCTCTGCTTCCCCTGTAGGTGACCCCACCTCTGTAGGAGGCTGAGAGGACCTTCTTGCCTTTGCTCTCACTATGGCCTAGGGACAAGCGTTTGTCAACACCATCAGGCATTGCACACACACACACACCCCCAAGTAAGCCAATTAATTAGCTTAATACTTCAAGCCTATCTTTTTCTCTTCTGTCTCAAAAATATGGAATATTATTAAGATCCTTTTAAATAGAAATGAATCACGAATTTTTGATGCAGGGTTGGAAGACTAATGAACTAAACTAATGAACTGTTGAAGGTAGGAACATGAAAGAAAAATCTAAATTTGTAAGCACATAAAAATGAGGCATATAAATGGCATGGAGCTGTAAGCAGAGGATACTTTTCTATGAATACATGAAGGTAAAACCAGCAAAAAATGAGAACTGACAGTAACATTTGTATATATGACAAAGAGATATTTTGTATTGAATGTCAGCATTCTAGTAAGTATTTCTTAGGAAATATAAAATGAAATTAAGGTATATTTTTGTGACCTGAAGTATGAAATAACTACAAATGAGACAGTTGCCAGTGGCTGTATTACAGAAGGTAACAATATATTAGGCCTCTTAAGACATGTCAGAGTTGTGCATCGCATTGTGCTAATCCAGATAACTAAGCTGACTTTAAACAAGCGAGTATGTCTCCATGGACTACCTATCAGGATATTACTCTGGATCCCAGAGCAATCTAACTGTGTCAACGTAGTACTACCTCTGGGCTAATTAGTCCTGGCACAGTGCTGCACTGATGTGATTTTGAAGCTGTCTCAGCTGGAGCTAGTTCAGCTATCTCCACAGCACTACCTTGCAGACTGTTAATGCGACCTTAATGTCTGAAAAAACATCTGTTAAAGCAATCACACTCCTCACATGCCTGGGATCAGCTCTCTTATCGTTAGGGCAAGACAGAAACAGGTGGTAGCAGAAATGCCCTCAACATGCTCTCTCCCCCACCCTCCACCCCCAATTTTCTTGCTAAAACAGGAATCCTCCAGGAAAAAATAATGCAATGATATCAGCTGAGTTGTGCTGCCTGTACTGATTGATCACAGTGTCTGCAAACAGGGATGTAGCGGAAACGCAGGTGGCTCCCATAGTGTTACTGTCCTTGTATTACAAGTGAAGTCGGTTTAAGGTAAATATACCAGAAGCATCGGTGCCACAGTGTTTTCTGGCAGCCATTGTTCTTCATTGCAACCTGGGGATGGTTTATGAACTCTAATAAGGCTAAGAAAAGCCATTGATAATTTGAACTTTGATGTTACATCTCTGTTCTGATTTGAACTGCTTCTACAGAACTGCTTTTATTGTTCTTGTTCTGTTCAGTAATGCTTAAAGGGGTCTATATATTTTATGTCACATCAATTATTTTTCCATTCACATTCAGCAGAGTTATATTGATCTTTGCCTATAGCACTCTCCCACCCTAATTCTACTCATGGTTTAATGAACTCTAATTCCTTAGTAAACTATAACATCTTGACATCTACAGGCTTCCAAAAGCCTCTAATAAAACCATATTTGGTTTAGCAATAAGTTTTATGTATCTTAATATCACTATAAAATTACTATAGACAATAACATTGGTAATACCTGTTATTGCCTTTTTCTGTTTGCAGGGTTACCATTTTACTGCAGTAAGAATACATTCTCCAGACACATGTGGTTCCTTCCCTCCTGTTTTCCCACTGTCTGGACATCACTGTATTTTCCTCTCCCAGGTAATCAGCTCTTAGCCTTGTTGGAGGCTGCTCCCAATAGTGCCCTGAGGGACAGCCAGCATTCCTCCACGTATAAGGCTTATGTTATTCTTTCATGTTCCTAGCTTCAACTGACTCAGGTACCTTACACCAAAAGCCTTCCAAAAAATTAGTCTTCTACAGGCTAATGTTTCATTTTTATCAAAAAAAAATCCTAAATATATTTTTTTGAGAAGAACAGGATTATACATGCAAACAGCGCAAATATTCAGCATGTTGTATTCTTTAGAGCCAAAAATACTCTTCCTTGCTCCCTACAAGAGAAGCAGGATTTTTGTAAATCTTTATCTTTAAAAACTACTCATTCTGCTATTTCTTTCCCTGTGCTGCCAGATAATCCTCCCATCAGCTTCCTCATTATAACACTTTACTAATTCTCTTCTAAACTTTATCGCAGATTTATTTGCAGTCATAGTCTGATTCAACTGAACTTGCCAGTTGGGAGGAAGTGAGTCAACTATTGAATGTATGTTGGAATTTAGGAAGGATTCTCTGTCAGTGAGAAAGAGGAATGTCTGCAATAATATAGTTTATCATTTTCTTCACTCAACTGTATTTTTTTCAAGAATGAATACAAGCCAGGTTATTTATACCAGTACAACACTTTGCAGAATGAGAACTTCAATGAAGGCTTCAAAAGCTCCTTTAAGGCCAGAGCAACATCATATTAACAAATAAGAAAATAAACCAAATGTTTACTTTACCTTTTTAGGATCCGACACATTGTTAATATAAATAGTGTAGACCCCGCTTTTGTTAAAACCAGACTGGTATACATCTGCACAGTCTCTGAAAGGCTTTTCTTCCTCCTTTTTTGCATTCTTTAGTAAAACTGCAAAACAAAACCCCCATGATAATATAAGTCACAACGGCAATTTTAAGCATTTCTGTATCAAGGAAGCCCACCGTTGCACATTGTATTCCCTTTAAACACACACAGCAATAACAGTGCTATGGTCCTTACACAGTCAGGGCATTTGGTAAATTCTATTAAAGAAAGTAACTTTCAGACAGATGGCAGAGTAGGAACCAGCAGAAGAAAGTAATGATGCAAATAACTTAACAGAGCATACTGTCTACTGAGAGGTGAACACAGCACATTCCTTCTGACTGCAAAGGTCTGCGCAGCTGCAGGTGTTGCCCCTGACTCAAGCTGTATCTGGGAGGTTGCCAAAAAATGCCCCAGAGATGGCACACGGAAGTGGACAAGCTTGTTCAGTGTTGTGATCTGATCCAGATGCTCACCTAAGAGAGCAACGTAGAACCCCGGAAGGGAAGAGTTTGTGTCCTTCCTCCATGAGGTACTGCCTTTTGAGCAGCCTAGGGGCTTGGGGCAAGGGAGATGTTTGCTTAAGTTTATTTTTTTTGGTGGAGAATTATTTCCTGATTCTCATATCTACATACATAAAAGTTACTAGATACAATTATTAGAAAAAAGAAGAAAAATCAGTGTTACTGAAGTCAGTTGTTTAGAGTCATGATTTATTAAATTTAATTTTGGCTCAGAACAGGAAAACAATTAATTTTAGTACATCAGTGCAGATCTTGATTGAGTATATTACAGACAGACCACGTATATGAGTCTGGGCTGAGAAAATGGGAGGATGAGACGTTTGAGGATCCCAGTCTTGGACAACCAGGAGATCCCATGTAGAAGGAGTAACATCTGAGAGTGTTCCTTCACTTTCACAAACAAAAGTAGCTTGACCCCACACGTTACTGAAGGATATGACTTCATTCCAACAACACATACTTTAAGCACATCAGTATTCCCATGGAAATCCATCAGTCTACTCAGATTCTTAAAGTTAAACATGTCCTTAAGTGCTGTGCAGGGCCCGGGCCAGCACTTCATTAATCCCTACAGTAAGGAAGCAATATTTAAGTCCTCCAGACACACTCATCGTCTGGTGACAGACACATCTTTTTCATTTTTGGCTTGAAAATGTGAGTTATAGGTACAAAAGGGACTACGCCTTATTCAGCCTCAGTGAAGTGGCCTGTGCTGCAAAGCTGGTGCTTAACAACAATGGTGTGTCAAAAAGCTATGGCCTTGCAGAGCATGTGGGACTATCCAGGCCGTAAGATGGTGTGCAATAATGCCAAGGCTTTGTAGACTGATATACTATCTCTCCTTTGAACACTTCAAAGCAGTATTTCAGGACTGGAAATTTCTGCCAGATCAATTGGCATTAATACCATTTCAAAGATGGGGAAATTGAGGAAGAGAAAGGTTAAATGTTTTACCNTCAAAAAGCTATGGCCTTGCAGAGCATGTGGGACTATCCAGGCCGTAAGATGGTGTGCAATAATGCCAAGGCTTTGTAGACTGATATACTATCTCTCCTTTGAACACTTCAAAGCAGTATTTCAGGATTGGAAATTCCTGCCAGATCAATTGGCATTAATACCATTTCAAAGACGGGGAAATTGAGGAAGAGAAAGGTTAAATGTTTTACTTCAGTGATTCTGTGAAAAGATGAAAGTAGAAAAGTAGTGAGAAATCCCATCCTGAACTGAAAGACTATCCTGCTCTCTAGGTAGGCATTTTACACACATCATATGTTTTTCCCCCTTGTATGTGTTTTATTTTTTTCTTTTAAAATTTGATTTCAGCAAACAAAACCCCCTTACTTCTCCCTTTCTATGTATTTGCTGCATATTTATTAGTTTTATCCAACACCATCAATAAAAATAAAACCTGGTTCATATACTTGCATATGAACTTCAATTGGAAAATCAATGGCTTTGAAACTTGGCCATATGTGGAAAAGGTCGCGCTGGCAACGCAGTAGATGACACACTTCACCGTGAGATGGCAGGGAATGAGGTCCTCAGCAAGGTACACATCAACAGTGCCCTCTCGAAGGTGCCATTTTTTAGATAAGTCATAGAACTGAGGCCTTCACGATTTGTGTTAATTAAAGATTTCATGGTACTTTCCTGTAAGCAGATGGTGTTAGTATCAGTGGCCAAAGTCCAACTTGAATAATTACTTGGGGCTGGAGCCAAAGCCTAGAGGAGTTAAAGCAAAGCCTCTCATTGATTTCAGGGGGCTTTAGATTAGATCCATTCTTCCTGGCCTGAATTTCTCTAATACTGTTGTTTCAACTGCAGACATCAGTCTCTCTTGTCTAAAAAATATATTTAGTTGTGCAGAGGCAGAGTGTTCATTTCCTCGAGTCTTAAAGCACTTGTATTTTAATATCTATATGTAGTGAGATTATTTCACCTCTCTTTAACCGTTATACACACATTGAAAACCACTTGGAAATAACTACTTAAGAGTCAATCAAGGAAATTTGAATTTGGTTCGTTTTTAAAGGAAAGTTAGATAAAAAAAATCATGAGTATATCCTAAAGTTCATATTATTTAAATTTTAAACAAGGTAAGATTTTGATTTCAGAGTAATTAGAATAGATTTGAAAACAATTTTCTAAGGAAATGGATCTTTAGGAAGCTTACTTAGAAATATTTTTTCCTTATTCTTAAAGACTGGAAAAAACACAATAAAACTGCTGTTGATGTAAGAGATGAAGGACAGATAGATGCCATAGAATGCCCGGTTCTTTCCATCTCAGTATCAGACAGCTGAAATACCTGAGATCACAGACAGCAAATGTCTTAATTTCCTATAGACTAAGTAACCAGTTACCCTTCTTTTGCAGCAGTGGGATTTATTCAGTGAACCGCTGTAGCCAGGAGAAGATGGCTTTCCTTGGGTGCTTTTCATCCCTCTCTCAGGAGCTGGTGCTCCCACTGGAAGGAAAGCTCAGCTCCTTGTAAAGGAGCTGAACTATTACAGATTGCAGCACAGTATATTAAGCATGACCAGCAAAAAATTCAGTTTTTCTTAATACATCAGACTGTAATTTGGAAGAACAGCCCGAAGTTATCAGAAAATTAATACTCAGGAATGTTACTGGTAATGTTCTTTTAGGGTAAAATATGTTTTTTCTATGGTTTGCTGTTGTTTTTCTAACTTAATATTCCATACAATTTCCAAACCACTTCTACCTACTATAGCTCCAGACTGTTTTTTCTATAACATTACATAGACCTTGAATCCTTTATATGTCAAATGAAGTTTCTGAATGATGCATTGACTCACATATGGTAGATGTCTAAATAATTTTTTTAAAAAGTAACAAGGTGCAAATAAAGTACTTCTAAAACAAAATACGTAGCCATTACGTTTCTCTGTTCAGCTTCCAGATCTTAATTGAATTTAAACAGATTTCTAATGTTTAGCTATTTTCAAATACACTGCTTAAGCCAGAGTTTTCTGTACCTGAAGAAAAAGGTAAGTCTATGTCAAGCAAAATAATAATATCATTTTTTAAACCTGAAAGCTTAGCCAAAATTTGAAGCCCTGGAGGGTTCTTTTGATTGCCTTTTGTGGATGAATAAACTGGTGATGAAGTCATGCTCCTTTGAAGCAATGATGCCTATATGGAAAATCCTGCTTTCCTGAGCAGAAGGACCATTAACAAGAGAAATAAGTTCTTCTTTCATTGAACTTCCAAAAGTATTTTGGTTAATTTTTAACCCAATAACTTTCTCCTTGGGCTACGCTACCCGTGTTTCCCTACTTGATGAATTATTTCTTTCAGTTATCAGTCTGTCAACTGTTTCTTTGTTTCAATGCACTGGATGATGATTTGAGTCCAGACAATACAGCAGGTACCATCCACAACTTTCCAGAGCTCTATCAGATAGCCACTGCCATGTAGAGGCAACAGCCCCGGCAGCACAACTACTCTGCAGCCCCATGGAGGAACAGGAACCCAAATCAATGAGGTTTCTGCTAACCTAGAGGCTGTGAACTGCCAGGGCTGAGCAGCTGTTCTGCTGCTTCTACTAACAGGGAATTAACCTTCAGTAGAAAGCCACTGAGGTTGTAGCCTCTTCAGTTTTGTTAGAAAGGGTTACTGGAGCTTGCAAGTGAGAAAGCTTAGACATGTAGGGCCTTTTTCCCAAAGCAGTAGTCAGGGAAATCCCTTAACTAATTGTTAGTTGTGCGTGCCTTTGTGTAGGGTGAGAGTATTTTTCTGCTATCAGTCATGAAAATAAGTCATTGGTAAATTAGTTTACTAGTTCCTAACAGGTATCACAAATGAAGGATGCCTGTTTTTCTGCCCGGGTTTAAAGAAATACAGACTGACTACTAAGAATAAATGGCTTTTGAAATATTTAGTAATCTAAAGGTCTCCTCTAGGAATATGAAATTTAAAACATACAGTATTTATCTTTTTTCCTAGCTGTATGAAAATTATGTAATCTCATCTCTACTAGAAAAAAATATTTTAAAACTCATATAATTTTTTAATTGAGGTTTCTGATTGTTTTTGAGAAAATGAAGTGGTTATCTCATTGGTTTTCAAGTCTGCATCAGATAGTTGGTGAACGAATAATGCTGTTTGTCTGTAAGCAACAAAGAATGTTGAACTTCGTTATGTTGACTGAATCAATAAAATCACATTCATATTTACTAAATTATTTAAGATCTGGACTGCCATATTTGTGAAATCATTTGAGACTGAATTAATCTCTAGTGTTTTATGTCCTTTATTGATACCGTCAACAAATAGAAGGCAGCTGTTGGTTTTTTTGCATGATAGTGACTTATTTGGACAGATATGCAGAGACTTCTGTAGTGTCTTAGTGAATCATTATATTTTCATTGTTTTAAAGTTTTATTTACATGGATCTAATTTTCTTATAGGACTTGATAATAACTATACATACCAAAATACATTAAAAAAAAATTCTTCATGCTTTTGAAGCCAGGAAGGAAAAGTGTCTCCCCATATCTTACTGGCAAACAGAATTGACCTAAATTTTAGCTGCCTTGTCAAAAACCTCTGAGGTGAAAATTTGTGTCCCCAAATGAGCAGCTTCTAAAAAATCAAAAAGGAGAAGGTTGTAAATTGATGGCTTTTACCTACAACTGCAGCATTCCAGGACAGGGTCATTCGAGGACTACCAAATGGCAGCTTCTGTCTAGATCCAGACTGCAAATAAATTTTGCCTTGATCTTGTCATGGTTCCAGACAGATGGTGGGGAATCCTCCATTTCTATGAAACGCTGCATCTCTGACCTCTTTCCCAGCCATTTGGGTGCAGCTGCTGTGCACCACCACAGTTCCAGTTACGAGGCAAACAGCGCCTGACTTGCAAAGAATCAAATCAGAAACAGTTTGCTAATGTTATCAAAAGGATGTCAGTCAAATGTCCCCAGTGAGGAGGCCTGGAACATGGCCCATACATGTATATATGTTCCCAGACTTAGCAGCGGGATCCACAAACAGATCTGACAGAGAAAGAGTGAAGATTATTTTTGTTTTGAGGAGGAAAAATATGCAAAGAGTCACAGCCCCTCAGTTTTTGCTGACTTAGAGCCAGAGGTATAGTCTGTTGCTTCAGTGGCCTAGTCTTGCATATACTAACCTCCACTTGAGAACAAACATTAAACTGCAACATAATAGCTGGTTGTGATGTGACACTATTCCCTGCAACAAGACAACCCTGTGACAACACAGTTGTGCTGCAAATCTTACACAAACCACAAGCAAAGGCACAAACCTGGAGGCCGACTTCAAGTCAGATATGTTCTCTAGATAACCACAGTGTTGCCTACAAACTAAAATGATAGCTGTGTAAGACCACATTTGTGTCCATGTCGAAAAGGACTTGAGAAGTGCACTTTCTGGATTCTAGTCTGTTCAGGTACATAATACTATGAGTTTTTCCTTTCCAAAAAGTATTTCTGGGTTATTAAAGCTACCACTGTCAACCAATATAGCTAATGTGAAAAAGAATTAAAAATTACAATCTACTGAGAGGTATGAAATTAAAAAAATATTACAGTTACTTATTATTGATAAGACATCAGGAACTTTTTATGCATCTAGCTAAATAAAAGTTTTAATGTGAACTTATACCCACTTAGTACCCAATCCTAAACTATTATGAAGACAAACTACCACTACCTGATTCAAAACTTTCTCCAATGTCAACTTTATTTCCTCCTGTATTAATACTATGTTTTATTTTCATCTCCACAAAGCCTGAATATCATCTTAAAAAGGAAAGGGAAGGGGATAGTAATATGAAAGCTGCTTCTGGATGTCTTGGAGTCCAGCAGTCTTCTCAGATAAGTCATTGTTTGTGCATGCTTGTGTATGCATATTTGTTTATTAGGGAGGTGAGGCAAAGTTTAGAAATGGAGTTTGGACATATATTTTCCTTCCAGCAAAGTATACATTCACCAGAATGGTTTTCAAAATAATATTTCTTTGTGAGATTGCTCTTAACCTGACTAAAAAAGCTGGCCAAAGGCAAATTGGAAAAAAAGTTCATTTTGACACACTGGAATAAAATATTTCTGTTCTGGGAACTATTACTATCAAGTTTATAGATTATAAATTTGCAGATTCTGATTTATAAAATTTTCTTGTCAAGGCTCCCATTAATCCCAAATGAAGTTAAGGGAGTGGCTATACCAGGTTACATTGTCTCTCCAGCCTCTCTAGTGTCTAGTCTCCAGAATCAGAGGCCCAGAACCCCAGGCTTCCTCACCAGACTTACCTTTTAACCTTCACTGCCTTTCTATTTTCTTCTTTGTTTGTGCCCTCACACTTACTTATTTTCTACTTATTTTCTTTGACCTTTAGGCCTTTTCCTCTCCAGTAGGACCTTAAGGTTTTACAAGGGCTGAGCTAACACCTGGCCCAAAAAAGAGTCTTCAGTAGGAACAGATGTCCGGAGCAGATGACTGGGGAACAGCAGAAGAGCCGGAGAGCATATCCAGGAATTTACAGCATAGGCGCTTCCTCTGCCAGATATAATATCTGTATATTTAATAGGCTTTGAAAGAATTTTCTTCCATGAATTTCTCCAGTTTCTTTTTTGATGCCACATGCATTTTAATCATTCACAGTGTCCCATACCAAGGAACTCATCCACATACCATGTGAAGGACAATCTCCCATTGTTAGCTTTCAACCAGTGTATTTCGGCTGGTGACCCTTTCTTCTTAGCTGAAAGTGTCAGTAACTCTATATCCATGCTCTACAAGCCACTTACGATCTTTTCTGCATTCTCCTTCTATTATGTTTTACACTGCCTGAAGTATCTCTGATACACTTAATGAATGCTATTTCACATCTTTGATCATCTGTCTTTGTAGATTTTTCCATCTTTTTTTAATTTTGTTTCTTTTTTGAGACCTGGGATCCAGTATTTTGTACAGTATTTGAGCACATCATGAATTATAGTGATACAACTTTTTCTGATTTCCTTTCTTTTCCTTTGTAGAAATTTATAAAATACCACTTTCATTTCGACCATTAATAGGCGAGTAGCACCTCCTGTGTCTTTCATTCAAGATTTCCTTGGGAGCTTACTTTGAACTTACATGGGTATTTTAGAAGGTGGAACAAAACAGCAGTCTAGAATTCCTTCCTCAGGCATGCCTATCTGCTGAATGATTAGAATGGAAAATGCTGGCCTTCATTTAAGTGTTCAGAGTTTATGGCAGTAGAAGTAAATAAACACACACACACACACAATTTTTAATGTCTAAAAGAGAACTTAGTCATAACCCAAACTGCAATGCAATGGCAGCGTGTCACTTAAAGGAGCAGTGGTGCTCTTCCCATTTCTGTTGGTTGAGGACTGTCCCTATAGCCACAGAATGAATGAGCTCATAGAAGATGTGGCAGAAAGTGTTTTGGTTTGGTGGGAGGGGGGAAGGGGAGAGACAGGCTGAGGGGTTTTTTTTGTTTGCTTCGTTGTTTTGTTGTTGTTTTGTTTCTTTTTTTGTTATACAGGTTTATTATTCTGCTGGAGCAGCTCAATGATCTGATTCATCCTGTGACCCTACAATCACTGGACTGGATGAAGAAGCGGAAGGATTTTCTTTCCAAGTAGCAATGACAAAAGCAAAAATGGCCCTTTCACCATCAATCTCTAGGCCTTGGTGGCTGCATGCATATCACTTGCTGCATGTGGGCAGCCCGAATGGATGTGCAAATCTCTCTTAGGTACAAACCAGCATAACTACGCAGCCATGCTGAAATGCAGTTAGTAAGGCTATGATGATTCTACCAGCCTAGGAACTAGTCCAGTCTCAGATTCATTAGGAACACTAAGGTTTACTAGATACAAGAATTTCAGTTCCATATTTTTAAGGTGGGGAGCAAAGCGAAAAGGTGTAGCCAATTAGATGCCTCACATTAACATTTACAGAAATGTTTTAGCAACTAACAGAATATTACTTTTCCCTCCCACACACTCTTTAAGAGTCTGAAGTAAGGAAGGCAAACAATTGCGTAGCAAGAGCACTCAAGCTATCCAACTACTTATTAAATAAATCATTTAAAGCATAATTTCCCTCCTATAGTGCTGCAGGAATTGACTCTGTCTTGGAAAATGATGTTAACGTAGTGAGCTTTCACCCTCTCCAGGGCATAATTATTTACTACCTAATAAATTATCAACAGTTATCAAGTTTGTTTCCCAATAAATCCAGCTTTAGTGACCGGTAAAAACAATAATACTTCGATTCACTGTGCATTTGAAAGACATTACTTAGGAATACTATAAAGTGGTCCTCATTAGTGAGCTGAAATAGCATGCCTTATGACCCATTTACAAAGAGATAAAGACACTTAATTATCCAGCTGCAATATAGTTCCTTAATAGTTTCTGTTTGAGACAGCAATTTTGTGAGTAACCAGCCATTCACTGAGAGATGAGAACTAAAGAAGTCTTTCATGAACTCCTACAAGAGAGATTAAACCACTGGCTTTGTTTAATATTTCTCGTGTCCATATTTCTTTAATTGATTTATATTTTTCCACACAGGCACCCTAATGTGCATTTAGTGTTTCCAGCTGAAGAATGGTATGCATACAAAGAAATTTTTCACTAACAAGCCATCTGGGTGACACTGGCAGTGCTGTTAGTTGGTTTATATATGCTGATATCCCCTGTAATATCGTTGGTGTGAGTGAATTTTCATTTTCACAAAGCAGAGTGAAGAGGGATTTGGCACTGACATATACTCTATGGAGGGTGGGTAATTGATTTCAATATTAACAACGAAGAATTTAAATGTAAAAGTATGTACTTAAAGTATTATAGACCTCCTGCTGTGGCCATCAATAAGTTAATAGGGTTAAAATATGGTAAAACCCAATTCTGTGTTGAAGAGTTTCAGTATTTTCCCACTAACATAAATTTCAAATGCTGCACATTCAAATGGACTTATTTTAGTACTGAATCTCTATTAAACCAAAGTCTGGTTTGATCCTAGCTTTTGTTTTTGTCTTTGTTGCATTCTATTATACAGCATAACTTGGAAATTAAGGTATCCTTGCCTAAGCAAGGTATGAAAGTACTGTTTCACACTTTTTCATGTTTCAGCCATGATGATTTGGAATGAATATTGTTATTTATTTAGTTTTATAAGATAAGAATATAAAATTAATCTGTCCCAATGTAGATAATAATCATATAAATAGCAGCACTAATATGGACCCCTCTTCCATGATGGTAAGTGCAAAATTAAGATTAATTTTTTTCCTAGTTTTCAAAATATGAAGGCAGATCAAAAAGGGGAATACATCTTTATAATAGTGAGCTTTGTGAATTGTTGGTAGTGATCATAGATGAAAAGCATCCTGTTTTGTTATTACATTGCAGTATGTTATAACACATTGCTAATAAATATGCAATTTCAGGTATAGGAAAAAAATGTCACTTTATTCTTGCATTCTTTTCTTATAACCATATTTCAAACACACTCCTGCTCCACCTCAGACCTACAGCTTGCAGCCAAAGTTGGTCAGAAACTTCTGTGCATCTAGCAAAACTCTTATTTTGTTTGCTTCTATGTTCCAGAAGAAAAATAATGAAGTGACTGGTATGCCATCCTCTAGGTTTCTGCCTCACCAGTTATGTCTCATCATGTTGAAAAAAACATTAACAATGTCAAGGAAGAGGTACAAACAGGAGGCAAGTGCTTAAGAAATGAAAAGATATTGTTAGAGAAATGGTACCAGACAAAACATGCTGGCACCTCAAAATACATCTCAGATGAGTACTAATATTATTATTTCCATGCACAGAAGAAAAATGACAAACAACTGTATCGCACAACCTTATTCTTCTACACTGCTGTCTAAAATATATTAGATTTAAATATCCTCATTATTGTATTCCAATATATGACTGAGTGAACATAATATAGAAATGTTGTCTTGCTGAACACAGTCCAAACATTAAGATTTAAAATTACCTTTCAGAACACCTGAATCTGTTATTCTATCCTGGGATTCCCACTGGGATTTTATTTTATTTTTTTTACAATACCAGCTTGTATTATATAAGGTGTCTTTGAAGTCTTTCTAATGAAGTAGGCCAGCATCACTGCTGGGGTAATTCTGCTTATGTCAATGGAGTTTCCCCTGTGCCTATAACCTTCAGGTCATCTCTTTGAAGTTCTTATTCTATTCTCACTCTCTTCACTTCAGCATAAATTTTAACATCATAACAATGGTGGTCTAAGAAGTGGAATATACTACTTAGTGTTTAATGTTTTGAATAAATTAATTGCTATGCCTTTTAAAAGGACAAATTCCATTAAAATAAATTTTTGGAGATATTTATTTTTCCTGTATAATTTTCTAAAGTGAGAACTACCCGTAACCCAGAAGATTTGTACATTTTCAGAAATGCCAGAGCCACTAACCACGTTATTTACTTCATGAACTCAATAGGCACTTCTGGGGAGGTAAATTCCTAGCATATATGTGTATTATTTTGAGAATTAAGCTTAGCTTCTTGTCAGCATTCAAGAGGAAGCTAATGCTTCATTTCCCTCCTACTAGGAGGTCACAAAAACAGACATTCATGACAAAACTTTCTCTACTGTTCCATTAGTCCTCTGAAGTACACAAGTTTAGACCAAACATTTTAACAAGGTATGTCATTATGCAGTCTGACAGACAACATAAAAAACAGAAAAAGGAAAACAAATGTATGGTTAAAGGTACTTTCCCATTGAATTTTTACATTCCCTCATCCTGCGGGTGGGAGTACTTGGGCAGCTATCCTAAGTTATGCAAATTAATGTTAAGACAATAGGCACTCTAGATCTATTTTCTTCTACTGGAAAAAAATCATTGATGATGATATTATCTATTGCTTAGCATAATTTGTAGTGTATTCCTTGATTTTTCTTTTTGAGTAATATCTGTGTGACTCTCTACCTAGCGCTACATATCCTTTTCATAAGTAATTTTTCTGATGTAGAAGTTTAGAAAGTGTCACTAAACTAGTTACTGTGCTACACGCTTATTGGCTGACAGTGACAGGAATGTGCCAAAATGCTTTATCCATCCTCAAACAGTATTCAAAGTACTATGAAGAATGAACAGTTTAAAGAAAACAATAATCACAATTTTTTTTTATGACGTTTGCAAAGAATGATGTGATCTCTATCCAGCTCTTCTCTTCTACAGGTGAAGGACTTCTACAGTCTTGGAGATAGTCATACAATATCTCTATGGCGACTAATTAAGCCTTCACCATAATGTTTCTATTTCTGTCTTGTTGGGGAAAAGTAAAAGTTTCAAACATTTATCTGTATTTGAATTTGGAGATTACTTAATTTTTAAAATATTACTTTAAACTTTCACCATAATGAACAATTATTTCAATTGGAAGGCTAGTGTCTAAAAATGCTGCTTTTTTAGAAATTCTATTTTAGAAATTTATTGGCAGCCACTGCCAAGATTGTTGCCCCTTCCTAAAAAATACATAAACAATGTGACAAATCTCTTTTGCCATAGACACAGGCCAAAATGAAGACGTGAGTCCCCATGGTATCCTGCATATATTTGACTCTCTGTAGGCTTTGTGACCTATTAGAGTGTCTATTTTAAGGATTACATGCAACTGAAAACCTAGAATAACTCACACTGGGACAGAGGTGGGTGGTATTTTGGAAACCAAACTCACAAACAATTCCAAGTTTTACAGGTGGCCCTTATCCCAAAACAGGCCTGTACCAAAACCGACACTGAAAGTGGGATCTGGATTTTGTATTTAGGTCCATCTATATTTTAAAAATGTATCCTTTGTGTGTCTGTTACTTTTTTCTCTCTTCCTTATTTGCTTTTATGTCCTTCAGAAATTCTCTGAAAGTTTGTCTAGCCGTGGTGGAAGTACCAAAGCAGATTTCTTAGAATTGTCATTCAGTACTAAGGACTATGTTAGCTAAGCTTATCAGAGTGTAAAACTAAACAAAAGCAGTTTCTGTTCAGCCCTGTACCTCTACGCTGTTCAGCTATATTATTCACAGGCTCCTAGCAGGCAAATTTCTGAAAGCTTCCCAACTTATTTAAATGAAACTAAAAATAAATCTTCTGATATGATTATGTCATTACTGGAGGACATCTATCTGATATTTTGTAATCAAAAAACAATGGTTACCACCAGCTTGGTTTCAGATGAAGTTTTTTAGCTGTATTATTATTATTATTTTATAGAAAATAGTTTTTAAATTACTAGTTTCAGTTTCACAAATTGGAAAATCCTGAAAACTATGAAGAACATAATTTTCCCATCTGTGACTTATCTTTGGGGAGATTTTTAGGTTTCTTGATACTGATGATAGTTTTTAAAAGTATACACAGATGCATGTAATATAAAATGTATCTACTTACATTTTTAATGTGTAGTTGAAAATCCAACAATGGTACTTAAAACCATTCTCAATATACCACAGGGTTTAGACTTTGCAATTTCTCTCAACTCTTGTGTTCATCCTTAGGAATTACTCATCTTTGACAATCTGTCTTTCTAGACCAGATGCCTCACTTAGGTTATGCTTCCTTTCAGAGATGAGTGTCCTTAGTTAAAAGCCTGAACTTTTTAACGTGACCCATACTTCTCTGGCTCTTCAACTTTCTAATAATTCAAAAATCTTTATCAATCTCAATGATATCTAGCAACCTTTACTTAACTTAATCAAGTACTATCTTTTATTAGTGGAAAATATATCTCAATGTTACTGGCTGTTCCTTTTCTCCCTACTATTAGTTATTTTGCATGCTCCCATAACAGCATCCCGCATACCTTCTTTCCCATCTAATAGTAGTCTATGTTACAGCTCTCTCTCTCCTCATATGGAAATCATTCCAGGTTTCTAATTATTTCCATTGTCCTATTCTTTTCTGGACCATTTCCATTTCTGCTATATCCCTTATGAAATTAGATGACTGAGGTTTACCAAAGTATTAAGACAGAAGTGGTGTCACTGATTTATGTATCACATTTTGTTATTCTCTATCTCCAAATAAACACCAGTTCTCACAGCATATTTTATGTTTTCAACATTAGTGCACACATAGACTTGTGTAAGACTGTCTAAACTTCATATTTTTGCGTGAATTTAGAGGAGCTCCAGTTGAACTTCCACTACTCACACTTTTCCATCTTCAACATATATTTGCACAGACTGAAGCTGGTATTATTTTTTTGATGCAACCAAATGCTTTAGTATTCAGCTTTCATTAGAGCAGTCTTGTGCTCCAGGATGATATTATTATTTTAACTTAAGCTGTCTGGTTCCTTTTTCAGCTGTGAATGTACTTAGCAAAGATGTTGGTCAGCTAGGCTTAAACAGGTAGTAAGTGGAAACATTTCTGCAACTATTTATCTTTAAATTATTCTCTTTAAATAAAAAAGGTATCCAAGGAAAATTCCAAACCTATTAATAGACAAGAGGTCCAAAATCAAGAGTCTGAGTTAGGCTATTAAAATTATATTTAGGCATTTAACTGTGCTGAGCATCTTCTGCTTCCACAGTTACTCAGAAGTAAAAAAACGTGCTGAAAATTCAGGTTTCCAGGCACCTGAATTTGTACCCAGGAGAACAATTTTAAACATTCACTTCTGTAATCCTCACTCAAAGTTTTTATAAGCAGCTGAAGAAAATAAGTTTAGGAAAAATGTTGGTTTGTTTGTTTTATTTTCTTTGAATCAAAATCAAAATTATTAGAAAATCTGTTTGTAACCTTGAAAAGGACTTGCAGTATATTTCTGTATGAGAATAATATATCTTTCATTTTGATATTAATTTTAAAGTACTCCTGAGCTCTATTAGAACACTCTGAACACAGCTTTGCCAGGTTTCTTTGCCAAAAGACCATAAAACATAATAAAGGATTTGCATTGCATCATGATGTTTCCCTACCGATATGAGAACAGCCTACTATGAAGGATGTTATTTAATTCAAAATGCTGGGGAACAGTATAACAGAATAAGCAGAAGGGAACATTTAGAACGAACATGAGGGGGAAAAAAAACTTTTGCTTTTTTTTAAAAAAAAGTAGTCTATCAACACGGGCCCAAGCATGCAACACTTCCAAAGGAAGAGATGTAATCCTCGTCACTGGAGCAGTTCAGATTTAAGCCACACAAGTTGCATGGGAATATATAGTAGAGAGAAAACCCACACTGCCTTGAGCGGAATAGTTTGAATGATCTAATATATCCTTCTGCCTCTTAAACAGAGTATTGAAAAATGATGCAGGTGACAAGGTTTTGGCCAGGGGGGATGGAGGTGTTGTTTGGGGGTTTTGTTTGTTTTTTGCTTTTTGGTTTTTTTAGATAGTTTATGGCACTTAGAGCTCCAGAATTACAATGAGCAAATATGCTGGGCTCTTCAGACTGCTGGTACTTAACCTTGCACAGACCTCTTTCACCCATACTTCCACACTCACTGAATGACTAGCACAGTTCACACATCTACAGTTTCTCTCTAGGCTTACCCTGTATCCTTTCTCAGAAGGGTTTTGATGGCTTCTTCCCAGCTGGATATTATTTTCTTTCCTCAACTTTATTTCCTGCAGTATTTTTAACCCTCTTCATACCATACCAGGAACAGCTGTTAATCCCCTTTTAGCTGTTATTCTTAGCATATGCCTTTTCTCTTATATTCTCCCTTTTCTTCTTCCCTCTCTTCAGTATTACTTTGCCTTGTTTTCCGCACTTACTAATTTGTTCTCTCCAGTGTCCCATTTCTGTCCTTTACAGTGGTCTCCATTCACCCATCTCCCTTGACCAGTTCTGATGAAAGGAATTTCTTTCCAGACATTCTGCAGTGTCTTTAGCACTTGAAAACTGAAATCCTACCTGAATTTCTTTCTCAGTGTCTGTAAGAAACTTGTTTACTAAGAAAGGCAGACTTGAGAAGAATTGTCCTAGAGTCTTTGTTAGCTCCTTCTTTCAAAAGATGTTATTTCTCATTTGTGTTTGTAGTATGCCTAATGCACCCAGAAACAAACAAAAAAAATCCAGCAAGGCAGAAGGAAGAAAAATTTTCTCTTATTATAAATAAAATCTTATTCAAGAGAAGAGCTTAATCTTTTAGATGTCTACAGCACCATAAGTGCCTACATCCAAGTTCATCAACATTATAACCCGTACATGTGTATGAAGTTCTGGGTTACTTTCCTTTGTTTCGTACCCTGTTCTCTCCAATGACGGTAAAGGAAGTCTAGAGTAAATTAGATACACGCATCTATAAAATTAACATCCACAGTTGTTTGGATTACTCCAGGAGAAGGACAGAGGTGCTCAGAGGAACAAATCAATATTGCTAATGTGAAGTCAATGGAATTATGGCCTACATCAGCTATGATCAAAGTATGAAAACTCAATGATGTTAAATTCAAAAAATCAAAAATGGCCATTAGTACAGGGGTCAGCCTCAGCACTGTCTGAACCTTATTTCATTTGTAGGTTCTCATCAGCTCTTTTGTCCTCAATTATAATATCATTTTCTTTCTCAGAATAAGCTCATTAAGTTCTGCCTTTCCAAAATTCAGGATTTACTTCAGAAGAAATTTCATAACACTTCCAAAGTTTTATAATGCTACTTTCTTACCTCCTTCCTTGGAACAGAGGGTGATTAGAGTGTGAACTGTATCCATCAATTCAAGCTGCTGTTTCTGCAGGACACTGTTATTGCTTGTTGCCTTGTTTAACTGCCTCTCTAGTTCCTGGATTATGTAGCTTTGTCGTGTGACCAAGCTTTGTAGGTTCTCTTTTTCCTCTTTCAAAGTGTCCAGCTCCTCTTTATGCCTTTCTTCCATTTCTAAAATTCTGTGCTCAAGTAAACTAAAATGAAATAAAACAATTAGTAGATATTATTTCATGCCAACATTTATTAATACAGAAAACAGAATTATTTTATTTTTCACCATAGAATTCAGTACATAAATCATTTATTCTAAAAATGTCACATCTACAAATTCAGTCCATTGATTCCTCTCTCAAGCAGCCAAATATAATTGCTCTTTAAGGTTCCATTTTGTGATGTTTGCACGCTGTAGTGCTTAGAGTAAATTGCGTGGAACTGCGTATCTAGTTTTTACACCCACCCGAGTGCACAAGCATAGGGCCAGTAACACGTTTGTATATAGAAATTTAGGCAGAAAAGCCAAAGGTAGGCAAAGGAGGGAGAAGAGCAGGGCATTGAAGAGGACATCATTAGTAGTATGGATGAGTCAATATGATAAGAGACAAATATCAGGGATAAACTAAGGAGGGAGTTTGTGAAGGGCCCTACCACTGAATGGAAGACAAGCATTAGGAACTATGGAGTACCATCAAGGGATATGGAACCCACAGTAATAGCACCATTTGATGTGATCTGTGAAGCTGGGAAAGGAATTGTGCACCAGATGAGTGGTATCTGCTTTCACATTAAGAATACTACTGTTTCTCCAAAAGATAAATCAGAAGTTTGCATTTTAAGGTAGGATTCCCTTGTTTTCCTTGAGACCACATAGATATTCCACTCCTGACATCTTTTGTGGTTCCACAAAAGTCTCCTCAGGCAGAAAATTGTTGGGAATCATAGTATGTGACCTGCTTACACCAATTTTTATGAATAATTTTACACATATGCGGAAACACTTTCTCCTGGCTAATATTCTTTTTCAAGTACCCTTTGTCCTGAGTCAGAAGTGTACAATTTACAAAGATCAAAGGCATGTCATTATATCTAGAAGCATAGGGGTGTTGTAGACATAAAGGACAGATAATATCTGCCAATGGTGAAAAAGAAACTTTTTCAGGCCAGTGCTTTGATGCTGTGGTGGGAGTTTAGCAGAAAGATTTTATTAATATTAGATAAAGAAATTAATTCAATCCCTCTGCTACTTTTTGTTCAGTAATTCTACCATATACACCAAAAGAGGTGTTTCTCATGCCCATAAACCGACTGGTGGTAACCAACTTGCCAATAAACTGCTTCCTGTTCAAGTCAGTCTTAGGTTTTATTTATTTGCACTCTCCCCCCACCTTTGTTTTTACTTCTGGATAATAGATCAGTGGCAAAATGCCTGCATAATTTCAGGTCATTTAACCTAACTGAAGAATGTAATTAAATCCATATGGAGTTGTTTCTACTAGATATCACAGTGCCTTAATATGAGCTGTTACAAATGATAACAATTCAAAGATTAAATTCAGGCCCTGGATTTGCTGTACAAGCTAGAGTAATACAAAACTTTTTCTTTTTTTTTTCTTTTTTTTTTTTTTTAAATAAAAGGAACCAAGCAGCAAATCTCTTTTTCTGTAACATTATAGATGTGGGACTTAGAAAAATACTGAAGAAAATATACTTTGTAATATCAACATATCTAATTCTGTGAAAACCAGGAGGATCTGGGTAAAGGGGGGGCAAAAGAAAAGATGGGAAGGGAAAACACTTTTTCGTGGGGTCTCAAATGCAAAGGGGAACATGATATCTCATTCTAAAAGGCTCATTAATTAGTAATGAAAGCATAACAAGATTCAGTGGACTGGAATCAGATGATAGAAAGTTTCAATCTGAAACAAAGTACAGATTTTGAAGCCAAAGCCAATAAATTATTTTAACACCTTATCAGACCTATAGATGATTTTTTTCATCACTTGAACTCTAACATCAAACACAATGCCTTTATGCTCTACACTTATATGGGTTTGTTTGAGAATATTTATGCAGAAGTCTTGAAACTTTGTTATGCAGAAGGTCAGATTAATCAGTTTAGTTAGGCAGAAATGGTTGAAAATGTTCTGTTGGAACTGGCTTTACTCATAAAATGCTGTTCAACAAAATAAAAAAAACCAATCTATGTGAATTTTATCAGTTCTGTCCACTTTTTCATGGAAATTATTGAAATGCTCATTTTGATCCCAGATTTTAATTTTTCTGATAGACTATAAGTTGTCTCAATGTGCTTTGGAAAGAAATAAGGTGGGCCCTGGGCACAGTCTGTGATAGAATGCGTGCTAGGTGTGGCCACATCCTGGTCTGACACCTTACCGTCCATCGAAAATTTTGTGCGTTGTCAATGTAAGAGAAGATGCCATCTTGAAGCCAGAATATTGTTTACGGTTAAATGGTAAGTAAAAGTAAAAAAAGTTCCCTTGATTTTTTTCCATATCCTAGTACTGTACAGGGCATTTCCCTAATTCCACAACATCCTAGTTGCGTATCCACATCTAAATGATTTCCATATCTGAATGATTTCATGTAAAAGGCCTTTCCTGGTCTTTGACAGCCATAGTTTGTGTATTGCATTGTTTGTTTCCCACCAAAGCCTAAGACCATAGTAAATGAACCCATAGTGATGACAGTCTTATTTGTAGTAACACTGGCCATGTCAAGCAAGAAGGAAGAATGTTTAGAGCTTCCCAGTTTGGCATCTACAGACACAGACAGCAAGCAGATGTTTTACGGCTTTAGTAATAATACATCCTAATATTTATGAGTAGTGTGTCAACAACATGTGGTAGAAAGATGGAAGTGTCACAGCACTTGATTCCTTTACAGTTGTCTATGTAGATTAAAAGTCCTGTTATTATAAACTGCAAAACTAAGCTATTTTAAGGAATGCATATGCATTTATGCAATGATCTTTCTATATCCATAAATCTACAACAGATAAGAATAAGTCCTGAGGATAGAACCACTCCCTGTATTCCTGAGAGAAATCCAAAATGTTCATTGTGTTTTATTAAGAATCAGTGAGAAATGTTTGGTTAAAGGTCCAAACGAATAAAAGCAAAAACTTCACATAGATTGGAGATTTTTACACTGGCCTGTTCCAAAATCCTTAAACAGCATGAGAAAAGCTGCTTTTATGTCCTTTGACTCTAATGTGGCCAGAATTTTCCATTAGCATTGTTACATTCATATTTATTATAGATCATTAAAATAAAAAAGTGCTAGAAACTTTTTTATAAAAAGTCTTGAAACAGGTTGAAACCAGTCACAAAGATATTTAGATATTTTGTTTTAATAGTTGTGAGACCACTCTGTTCTCTGTTTTTTCCTTGTGACATCAGACAATTTCTAATAGACAAATCCCATGAAGAAATAACTTTTCTGAGTGCTTGGTAAATATATTTTCTCAGTTTTTTAAAGGGGCATTGTGAAGAAAGAGTTAAAATGAAAATATTTTTACTAGATTTCATTAATGACGATTGCTGACATAAAATATTAAAGAAAACAAAAAGGCATCTGTCTCTATACCAATTAATCAAGCAATCTCTAAAGGCTAACTGAAATTGTTATATAACATTATTTTATAACACTTTCCAGTAAAATGTTATGGTCATTACATAATGACTGGCTCTATTTTACAGTAAGTTTACTGTATACATTTTCTGTACATTTGAAATTCCTATACATTTCCTATATGTTTGAAAACATTACTGACCTAGACAAATGAAGCAGTCATGGGAACTACAATACTCACAGTAAAAATAAATCACCATTCACTAGAAGCATCATGTATATACATATATATGTATACACATACACGTATGTATGTGTGGTTTTTGAAATTGTAGCCTTCACTCTGGGGAAACAAATCAGGCATTTGGGGAACAGAATGAAGTTGTGAAGAAACAAATGTTGTTGTTAAGATGGATAAATACCAATATTATCCATCGGACAATGACTCTTTGGAGTGATTATCTAGAAGACAATTAAATTAAAAACAAACACCACCACCACCACTCCCAAACCCAGACAAATTTAATTTTCCTAAAGGTTAACCATGTCTCAACATGTAACCTACTGATCTAGGTGAGGCTAGGAATCTATTTTCAACCATACAAATTATGTGTTAACTTTTTCAGGAAATAAGCCAGTGGGATGCCTCGATGCAACTGTGCTGTGTCCAGCTGATTGCGAAAAAGCCCTCTGATAACACTGGAGAGGGTAGAAGGCCTGTACAGAAGTCAAAGAATGACTTCCAGTGAAAGCTGCTGTCATTTTGAAAGGTGATGAAGTAGAACGTATAGAAAGCACTCTAGTAGCTCTCTGGGGAGGAAGGAAAGTCTGGTTTAGGCAATCTGCCTTATAAGGTAGGTAGTGTATTCACTAATCCATTCCAGACCATGGCAGTTTAAGAGATTTTTGTTTTTAATCTTTGTTTTCAGAGGCCTCAGTTTAGACATCTAAGAAGAGGATATAGACCAGATCTTAGAGATGGACATTTTTTGCATTAAAATAATCTTTTAAAAAATCTGCAGTTATTAAAAATACAGATTAAAACATTTACATTGTTGAACTATTCAATAAATAAAGACAATATCACACTAGAAAAAATTCTTTGGCTGTATACATGTGGTTTGCTTGTATTATATATGCATGGGAAGACAAACAAGGTAGAGGATTTAAATGCATACTTTTGAGGGCAAGAATGATATTTTCTCATTGAGACAGCTTCTTTGTACTTGCTTTTACGTGAGTGAAATTTTCCCTATGTTTTTAAGTGCTGACCACTCAAACTTACTTTGTTAGTCTGATATTGTCTGATCAGTTTAAGGAAATATAAAAAATATGTGTTGCCATATTTCTCAAGCCCAGTAAAGTAATTGGTCACTTAGCACCATTAAGCTTTTTTTTATATCAGTGACAAGATAATTCCATAGCAATCACAAAAGTGAAGTGAAAAGTCTGCATTTACCTTTTTAATATATGCAAAACCTGCAAGTAGACATGTTGTGTTTCCTCATCTGTCACACAGTCAATTGGAAATTCAAGAATAATTTCTGAGCGCTTGCCTTCCATAGGATACAACAGTTCTTGTACTGCATGTATTAATCTAGTTTGATTGTCTGCAAATTGAAGCTGGATTTTAAGTTTAAATTTCACTTCCACTATTTATTGCTGGAAGATCCAGAATTTCATTACCTTTTTCCCTCATTTGTTTCATTTGAGTAAATAAAAAGTTGTGTTTGCACTTGCATATTGAAACAAATAGCACACAGTAAGTTAAATGCAGCTGGTACACTCTGGGGGAAAAAAAAGGGGGCCATAAAGGCACTTAAGCAGGGAAATCTTTCAGGAATAAATCAAAATAGCTTTTAGAAAGTTCTTGTGGGAGAAAAAATGGCAATGGAAGAAACCACCATTTACATTACAGTGGGTGGGAACCCACGAAACTAAATTATTTATGGCATGAGAGTACTCAATAGAAACATGATTCTGGGGCAAATGTGACTCTACTTATGCCATGGAATATCTTTCACTTCAGTGGGATAAAAGGAAGAAAATTGGACACTCTTCCCAGTAGAGGCAGGAAATAGAGAGAAAGGCCAAGAATAGATGTATTTCCAGGCTAAAGAACATGCATTGGTCCCCTGTTGATGTGCAGTGTTCATTTTATTTAAGGATAATATACAAGTTACTGTACTACGTCAATGCTCAGTTATTATTACTATAAGATTTTGCATTACTTTCATCCAAAATCCACTTCTTTGAAAGTGATTAAGATCATTATTTTTATTTTATACAGCAGAATTTTAGCACAGAGATAGAAATGATCTGCCCACAGTACAGTGTGGGCAGTAGTGTTTTGATTATTTTTATGAAGATAATAGTTCCTACACTCGTTCCCGCTATGGTGTACACCTACTGCAAAAAAAAAGGCCCCTTCCAAAGAAAGCTTACATTCCATGTAGGCAATACAAGCAAAAGGAGTTTTCTCTATTTTGTTGAGGTGTAAGTGATATGGAAAAGGATGAAGACATTTTAACTGCAAACAACTACGGAACATAGCCTGATGGATAATCTATAACTACTGCTTAAAGTTAAGCAAGCTAAAATCATTGGCATGTCCAGAAACCTAGTGTCTGCTGAGATCACGGAGATTTGTCCTACAGTGAACCTGACACACACATAATTGGTTTCAGGATCACGACCTACAAGGCTGAGATGACACAGTTCTTTGTTAGGAGTAGATGATGATACAGGAGCTGATGATCCATATTTTAGTGTAATCATAACACTGCCCTCTCCCTAATTTTATCGCTCCCAAGGAGAGAGTAACAGAACCCGGACAGTGTATGCCAGGCTCTTGCTTCATTACAAGATGAAACGCCATGTGCTTTTTCATTTATCCACATACAAATATTCTTCTGAGAGAAACAATTGGCTATAAAATGTGCTTTTTAACATACCCTTCCTTTTCTTCCAAAAAAATCAAGGCAGACCATTTTGTCATGTCACACACCATTTCATCATAACATCAGCCAAGTCAGAGGTCAATTTAACTAAAACTTATTTGTTTACTGACATGAAAGCTTTACACCCTGACACATTGCTAACAAAAATAAATGAATTCAGATTGTTAAGTAGACAAGATTTGGGCTTCTGAGCAGCCAATAAAATTTTGTTGTTAACCAGATTGTAACAGATAAAAATGCAAGTATTTATATGCTTAACTAATGCTTGGGTTAATCCCAAATTCAAATAGGTCTGTAAAATACGTAGAATTAATTGCCACCAGCACATGCCTACTCTCTCCATGGACTACAGGGAGAGCCTACATATGCAGTTTAGGTGAATTACTTAATTTTTTAGATGGCTGAAGTCAAAGTTAGTCCCACACTAATCTATTCATATTTCCAATTGGTCAAGGGAAATCTGTGGAGTTCAAGAGTTTTCAGCGAAATCCAATGTCTCCCGAATAACATTTGCTGGAATTACTGGCTATAAACAGTTGTTAGATTAAATACATTAAATTGGTTTTCATAACCAGTAGCAATAATGGTATATTATTTGACCGGCTAGACACGTTTAGCAAACACATTTCTTTGTAACAACATTTTCTATTTTTCATCATTATCTAGTTCTTTGTCTTCTTTTCCCAGTAGCTCCTTGCCCATTGTGGTGTTAGTCTTCCTTACGTATAACCCTGGGCAAGGTCTTTGCGCCTTAGTTGCTGATCCCTGTCCAGCAGCACCGGAGTCACGCTGTCTTTTTTGGCAAACTGTCTGATCTCAATTTAAACATTCCACTAAAGCTTGTTCAGGACGCTTCAGTAACCACCTCACTTTTAAAGCTGTTTGCCTTATTTCAATGTTAAATGTAGACCGATGCAGGATGGTTGTGCCTTGGGGAAAACATATTTAAGAAGGAGTAAAACCACCACACGACAGTGTGGGGAGTGAGGGAAAAAAACTGAGAGTAGCAATGCTGCAGACACCAAGGTCAAAAAAGAAGGAGGGAAGGAGGTACTGGAGCAGAGATTCTCCTGCAGCCCATGGGACAGACCACGGTGGAGCAGGTATTTCCCATGGAGGACCCAATGTTGGAGCAGGTGGAGATGCCCAGAAGGAAACTGCAGCCTGTGCAGAGACCATGTTGGAGCAATCTTATCCTGAAGAACTGCAGCCTGTGGGAAAGAACCATGCTGGAGAAAGGGAAGAGCATGAGGAAGGAGAGGTCAAGTGGTGTGAACTGACCACAACCCCCATTCCCTATCCCCCTGCAGTTCTCGGGGGAAAGGGGGAGGTAGAAGAGATAGGAGTGAAGTTGAGCCCGGGAAAAAGGGGAGGTAGGGGGAAAAGGTCTTTTTGGTTTTGTTTTTATTTCTCACTATGCTATGCTGTTATTAACTGGCAATAAATAAAGCTGTTTTGCCCATGAAAATAACTGGTAAGTGATCTCCCTGGCTTTATCTCAACCACAAGATTTTTCATCATATATTCTCCCTCTGTTGTGTTGACAAGGGGGTGTGAGAGAGCGGCTGGGTGGGTGTCTGGCAGCCATCCAAGGTCAGCCCACCACATGCGTTCTCCGAGATACCGGATTGCTAAATCCAGTGAGTTCAGGTACTGAGTCCCTGACAGAGGTGCTTCTGTGAAGCACGGAAAGGGACAACACTGGAACTTCTTCTTGACTCTCACTTCACTGCTTAGAAAGTTAAGTGCTGCTCAGGAGCTTTTTCTTCAATTTCAACATAAAACCCAAATGTTTATTGTTCGCTTATTCTTTGAATGGCTCCAGGTATGCAATGTACAATTGAGTCCAAAGGGGGAGAGAGATCCTTCTACATGTTAGATCTTGGTATCCATTAAAATGAGAATGATGAACTACTGAAGTTTTTCTGTTTCTTATGCACTTTAAGGTAGTTGATAATCTCATAATTTATTATTAATATTTTTCTACTTGAAAGTGCTCATACAAGTTATCTGTATGCTTTTCAGTAGCAGGAGCTGTGGTCATATGACTAAGTTGTCATGAAGCAAACTGAGATGTAAACTTATAGTGTGCATGAAAAGTGCTAAAAATCAACTTGCATTTATCATACAGGACCTAACGCAGTCTAAGTTCACACCCTAGCTCTTTTAGCCATTCCATAACTATTACCTATACTTTCCACTTACCATATTTGCTTCTTCCATTTCATCAGTTGCTTAGAACAAAGTATGTACAAACCTTTTTGTGATGGACAGAGGAAGAGTATAAGAGACAGACTACTCATTCTTACCTGTTTTTCTCATGAATTTTCAGGATTTCGTGTGTCTGCTGTAGCAGCTGTTTTTCTAGCTTGTATGTTGACAGTGAATTTTCCAGTAGCTGAATTTCAAGTCTGGATGTTTGATTTAGCACCTTAAAGATAAATTGAGAACATTAATGTTTCTATTGTCCTGGTTATGTTGTTATAGCAACATAATGTAACCATTTCATTCTGATTTGATGATTCATCAAAAATTGTTTCTCAATCCTTTTTAACCTCAGCTGCTCAGCTGGTGCAAATGAACTCAATCAAGTTACACTGATATGTGCCAGCTGATATTCTGGCACCCTGTTTACCGTAGAATAATATTAAGCCGGCAGAAAAAGGAAAGGTGACTGCCAAATAAGCTTCATTTCAATAGAAAGAAATATTGCATTCCTACAAAATCATAATGTTAATTAATTTTATTGCTTTCATTCTTGAAAGCATTCCTACAAAGGATGCTTAAAACAGTGGAGTGCAAGAGTACTTGGCCTGAAGCCAAAGTGTTGCATCCACTGTTTTGTAAATAGAACCCCTACTTTAGCTTTCCCCTGAGTTCTCTCTTTTGCAGTGTTGGCAGAAGTCTGGTGTCTGCTTATGTTATCACTACTTGCACTCTTACACAGATTTTTAAGATGAAGGCTGTGATGCTAAATATGCAATTTTTATCTTTTTATCTTTAATTTTGATACAATTGCCTTTCACTTTAGTGGTGGTCTGTATCAGTAGCACAAGTTTTACTGAGTAAATCAGACTGAAAGAAACCCCAATGGAAGAGAATAGATACGAATAAAAATAATTCAAAAGTGGAAATAACAGAATGCTTTCAAGAATGAAAGCAACACACAGCAGCTGAGATGCCATCACTTCTGGAACTGAAAATGATCCCTCTTTAATGGAACCTATCAGACCTTTCTGAAGGGCATTTATCAGTATCATCACAGGATTATATGGTAAGATTTTCTCATGTGTGCCTGATAGGAATTTGTTACACAACATAAAGCAAAGAGAATCACTCTCAAACTCAGTCCAGTGTCTTATTTTTGTTTGAAATTGTTGACATTCACAGAGCAACTTGAGCTGTCCTTTTTTAAGGGTACAGAGGTTGAGAAAATTGGAACTGATCAGTACGCAGCTGTTACGTTGTTTAAGATGGATACATTTGGAAATGCCAGGAGGCATCACCACAGTTTCAGAGGGACCTGGCAGAAATTGAAGGTGTATTATTATGGCTGGCAACGGATAAGAAGACAGGAAAGCACCAACAGATTTCCAAAAAGGATACATCTATGGAGCAGTCTACAAAACATCAGTAGAGCTTCAGGTAGAGAAGAAAGCCAAAAAGGAATCAGTGGGATTTTGGTTGGATCAGGGATTGGGAGGGGTCAGTGAGATTTTAAGGAGGTGGAGGCTCTATCTTCAGTACTTCAGACTCCTTCTTACTCTGGTATGAGTACTTCTTGTTACAGGCATGAGATCCTGGCCTGCCTTTCTCCTCTTTGTATCCTATAGACCTCCACCTCTCTGCCATGCAGCTGGCTGCCTCCATCACTGCCAAGAGCAGTCTCTTCGCTTTCTTGAGCCACCTGCACCACTCTTCTCTGATTAAGAGTAGAGCCAGGGATGTTCTCGTACTGCTGAGAAAGGGGAGGTGGGAAATACCATCACTGAGCCGAAAGTCAGAGCAAGGACTGCAACAAGGAAGAGCCACTCCCACTAATGTCTTAAACATCCCTTAAATTCTTCAGCAGCAGGTGTAGAAGGAGGAAGTCATCCACTCCTTCATGCAGTTGTCAGTGATACCTTTACCTTGAAGTGCTTCCTCAAAGGAAAAGTGAGACAGAGGCAATGCATATTTTGTCCCTTACCTACTTAAAGGAGGAAACTGTGAATGAGTACTCAACACGCACGAAGGGAGGTCTTGTGGGATATGAGAAGAGTTCCTACACCTCCTTTTTATTTACTGAATATATGATACTACAGTACATAGGCCTTCACCTCTTATGTTTCTATTTAGATATTCTGTTGATACTGAATTAAAGATTTTCCCCAACATTTTCATAAGTCTATATACTATGTTTTAGAAACTGTGGTCATTTGGATCATGAATGTTGGTCTACTAACTAAGATGTAGAAAAAACGGTGCAGGGAATGTGTGTAAGGCAGTGTATCTGTCTTTCATAATCACTGTTGTTTCTCAGTGTATTGTAATGTGATTACATAATAACTCGGTAATGATATTGTAAATGTGAGTAAGGACAGTAGAACAGAAACTATGATCTTTCAAGAAGTACATATGCTACTAGAACAAACCAAAGCAAAGCAATACTTTAATTCCCCCGTCCTAAATGAACAGCAAATGCAGTGTAGCCACATGCTACGAAGATCAAGAGGAAGTCAGCAAAAATAAGGAAAACAAATACGCATCTTAAACTGATAAAAGAATTCAAAAGGCAAAAAATAGTATGTATCTTTGCAATAAAACCAGTATGAAATTGTATTCTGTGTTATGACAGTGATACTCTTGTCACTTCAATCACAACAGTGATTTTAGTGCTAGGATTCATATGGAGATGGCTCTTTAAATTCATGTGATGTTATACAATTTTACAGTAATAACAAATACACAGTGTTTTATAAAGAAGCTGATGCTTGTCCCTCTCTTCACAGTTTAAAAGCTGCATACATACACTACTTTTCAAATAGCTGGAAACATCTTGCAGAGGATAAACAAACTTTCTCATAATCGTAAGGAAGCAAACAACAATGGAGATCAAAGTCTCTGTTTTAGCCTGAAACTCGTTATTTAGTTTGACACTTGTATCATTCACAGTTGGTAGCTGAGCTGTTTATTTGAAGTCAAATGCTGATTTAGTTTCCTGGACAGTCCTGCCTGACTTACACACACACAGCTAAATATACTAACCAAATGAAATCAAAAGAAAGACACATAAGGGTCACTCATCACCGCTGTTGGCACTAATAAACAGAGAGTGTATGCTTCTTGGAGCCCTGTGTTGAAATGTTTTGTGTGGTGATGCATCAGAAAAGAAAGAGAATGGGAGAAGTTCTCTGCAATTAACAGCTTTTAGAAAACCACTCTGGGAACATACCTGGGTTTCAACATCCGTGAGTTTTCTGGTCTGCTCTGCTGTCTGGCTGAGGAGGCTGGTCCCTATCTCGAGCATGGTGGCGGTGTGGTTCTGCACAGCATTCTGCTGCAGCTGCACCATCTCCGATTTCATGTTTTCCACAATGTAGTTCTCAAGCTGTAAAAAAGAAAAGGTTGTAGATGTGCTATTTTTACCTGTTTAGGCATTATGGTGACATAAGGGCACATCGCTGGCATTCTTGCCAAAAGGGGAAATTTCAGCTTTTTCAGGGGGACCCCAAGTGTCAGTTGACCCTGTGACTGTTGGGGGAGGGAGCTGACTATCCGGATAGCCCCTTCCAGTCGCAGAGTCAGGGAAGGTCATTCCCTTCCGGCTAACTAGGTCCTCACTCTGCCACAATAGACCGTAAGCCCAGAACTAGTCTACAATACGACGAGATTGTTTCTTACTTATACAAGCATTGTTCTGGCATCTTGCTTGATGCGCTCCATAAAATATTAACATAAAGAAAGGTGGCCCAGAACATTGTTTTCAATACCTTCTACTGAAATCAGCTGGAGTCCAGCCAATTTACACTCAGTGAAGATTTGGTCCTCAGTTTCATTTTGTGGCTGATCACGTTTTTTATGGTTAGCTGATTCCAGACTTAAGCAATCACTGTTTTACCTAATAATTTTAATCACGTTGGACCTGCTTCTGCAGCAGTAAGCATGTCTCATTGTGAAAGGTAAACTGCACAACTAAATGGTAAGAACCAGATGGAGTTGATTTAGAGACTGAAGAAAGGAACAGGAGTCAGATATACAGTGTGATTTAATAAGAAAGGCTGCTTTCATCTTATCTGCAAGCATACCTGTGCTTAGGGGTAACTACTGTTAGATGTACTGATAAGCCACATCAGCTGAGCTCACAAAAAATTTCTTACAGATTTTATCAGTTATGTGCACCTCCTACTAGTCTTAAAGACGTTTCTACAGGGAAAGAGCACTGCCACAATGTAAAATATTTTCTGCATAAGACAGTTGTTGTTTGTTTGTTTGTTTACCCCAGTTTGGAGAAGCACTTAACAGCCATCATGGTCAGAACCAAAGTGTACGTCCTACAGTTTCAGACAATAAAAAAGTCTGCTTGAATTGCCAGGTAACAACGCTGGGCTGGAAACCTGCAGAGTGTTTTAAGTGATGGGGAAAAGTTATTGTTGAATACTCTGGTAAGTATTAAAATGAGATTTAACAGCCAAGGAAAACTGTGTATTGCAAAACAATGTCTGCAGTGGATGCCACCATTTTCCACACCCAGTGTACGTTTACTGTTTTAGTGTATGACTGTTTCATTACGGAGATAAGTGTTACAGATATTAAGCTAGTTCAAGGGAGATTTTAAAGATCCATCACATTTCTACACCAGGCTTTTATGTCCAGAAGTGTGTTGCCTATATATCTCTTTCACATCAGATAACGTATTTTTAGCCACCATTTGCTTCTTGTTGTTTTCTAACCAGTAATTTTTTTTTTTTCCAAACTATCCCTTGGTTGCAATTAATCCCTATGTGAAAGAGCCCTACAAACTGGATGGTTGTGCTTCTCCATATTCTGGTCCCAATACTGGAACACCTGAACAAGAAGTTAAAATTTGACCCACAGCTTTCTCTTCCTAATGAAACACAGAGCTCTCAAGTACAATGGTACAGCCCATGATGAGGTACCAATATATACATTTCCTCGCATCCAATGTTTCCAGACAGGACCATAGCATGTCTGTGGTGTGGCTGTACAGTGCTTGATTTGTTAGTCTGCAGCTTTCTGAAACTGCCTTGCTGTACATGGGCTATGTGGTGCATGTGTGTAATGGATGTCTGGGAAAACCCACGCAAAAATCTGATGACTACACTTAATACACATCAGAAATCAGAAAAATTAGATATTTTCACACATTGGTAAAAAGAGACACATATAGGGATATAAATATAAAAAGAAAAAAAGACATTCATATTACTAACTAAATTTTTTTTCTGTTATTTTACTCATGTTACAGAAAGGATTGTGTTTGAAAGATCTAACTGCATCTGCTACAGCAGGTTTTGACCAGCAAGAATGCAGGCATAGATTGAGACATACCGGATAACTCGTACTTTTAATTATTGTAGTCTAACACACTCCCCACGGTATCCAGTCTTGGGCAATTGCCCTTGGTTACTCACCCCTAAAACAACCTCTGGTTGAATCTGAGATGGAGTCATTATAACAACAAAGCTGATTTTCCTGTTTCAGAATCACTCATTAAATGCTTTTGTAAATATTTGGTGTTCAATACACTGCCATGATAGTCTCTGTGAGCACATCTCAGGACTATCAGGAGATGTTCGTTCAGGCAGAGGAAGGTAGAACAAGAACTCAAATAATGTAGAGGTTCTGTGTTTTGTTACATTAATTCCCCTTCCTTCCTTTGCCCACTTCTTTCAGTTTGCTCAGTAGATTTATTGGTTGCAATATTGGCCCTGCTAAAATCAATGGCAAAATTCCCATTTACTTCAATAGACCAAGATCTCACCTATTATTTTTATTGCAGGAAACCAACATTTACCAGGTTCATTATGGCCAAGCACTGAGCTTCATCTGAAGCCTTCCCTTTTTTGGAGGCTTTGTATTAAGTGTACTGAACCTTAGACTGAGCTTTCTTTGTAGTTAGTTAAGAGGAATAACAGCTATTTAACAGGTGATAAAAGGATCCTTGCAGGGTGGCCTCACAGAAAACGTGACATGCAGAAACCTATTCACAGAAGTAAATTCAAGAACATTTAGGCGTTTAAGTCATTTTTTAGAACCCCTTCATCCTATAATTAAGTTAAATTCAATTTCCCAGCAGACTGCATTAAACAGTAAATATATAATGCATGGTGAAATACTCTTTTCAGGTGAAGCTACTTTTTACATTTGGATTTTCAAAGCCTTATATTACTGTTTATTCTTATTTCTGTTACTTTTTGTTGCAAAGTGAATCAGAAGTCTTTTCTGCATTCTTTTCCCCCCCAAACCACCCCTCCCACTGTATGACTTTCTATAGTGCATTGATGTCCCTGTTATTAGCTCAGCTGCATCTGCTTTCGGTGCATTACATTGCACAGGAGTTTTCAGTAATGCAGAATTACTGGTGGAATGCATAATAACATTATAACATTCTCAGAAATAAAACTGTCAGAAGGTTCACTGTTATTGTTTAATAAACATTCGAGAGAATTATGCATTAAAAGTATCTAGTGTTTTCTGGACAATGTTTATTGAATAATCTTCATAGAAACCTGTAACTTAGGGCCGAAGTAAATGATAATGGTTTGTGTCAGATGGCTTATAAATAAAATATGAGCTTTTTCTTTTACTTTGATCAAATAATGTTGGTCCCATGTAATGATATGGTAAGAACTGCTGTGATATCCAGATGACATTAGGTTTTCCTAAAGTGCCTTAGAACGGGAATGCAAGTTGAAGTGATAATAGACTGCTCTCCCTGTCCTACCATTAACCATATATTGTACGTCATTTGGAATAATAGAAAGACAATGCCCCAGTGATATTTTGTAAGAGCTTTTTTGTCTTGTCTTGCTTTGCGTACCTGAAGACGTACTAGTAATGCTGTACCACAACAACTAGTGCGAGTTCAGTTCTTCTCTCTTTGTTTTTCTGTCTGAGGCAGGGTCGTACCTCCCCACGCTGACAAATTGCCTCGGGGAGTCAGATATAAAAGTGACAGTTGGTGTAATTTGTATTTTGCAAATACACAAACAGCCTTAGTGGGAATAAGCTGGAAGAAGTTGAAAGATAGAGAATACCATAGAATTTGTTTGATTTTTGCAGAAGCCAAAGGGGTTAGGAAGGAGATTATCACCAAGAAAAGTGATTTTCTTTCTGTATTGAAAAGGCCAACATTACATTTATTTTTTAAAAATAGCATCTTCTATGAACTATTTCTCAATGAGAAAAGATTGATAAAGGAGTAAATTTGCAATGATACTGTCTTCTTGTATTACGGATCCAAGGAGAAGAGATCAACCAGAATATATTGTTCCACTATTTCTGACTCTATGTGATCAGTGACAATCAGCGAAAATGAACATGGATGGCACATAAAGGCAGTGAAAAATGCTCAAATGTTAACACGCTAATCTGCACCTGATTTGGAACAACCTTACCTGGGCTTTAAGTATGTCAGCCAGAAAAAAACCTGCAGATGTATCATTAAAGAGACAATGAAGATGACTACTTTTCCAAATCTATCCTCAATTAGACATAGGTTTGCAATATAAATTGCACCAAAAAGACCAGAAGTGATCTGTTTGAGGAAGAAACTTCCTCAGATCTTGGGAAACTAATTATCTACATGAAGATGATGCAGGATGTATACTGATAATATCAGTGAATTTATGAAATCAACCTTGCTGAGGTAAAGTGAGAGCTTTAAATGACTCATACTCAAACTGGACTCACAGCAAGGTCTGTTGGGATATGTATTATATGAAGCTTTCACAAAGAATTCATTGGTTATGAAATATATATAAATATTTGTGGATTTCAATTCTAAAAGGAACCAGAAAAGTAATCCAGCAACTATATAAGTAACCAAAAAAACTTTTTTTGAGGAAAGCTGGCTATAGAAACCCTGTTTTATCTTTTTTTTTTTAATGCAATATACGCAGGCTTCTAACCTTAAGGCAGCAAGAAAATGAGAGTTATTTTTTCAGTTGCACCTTAATGACAGTAATTATTTGCATAATACTTATGCAATCAATTATTCTGTACTTTTTTTCTGCAGTTTCATAGATTTCTGTAATTTTGCAACTCATCATGTTGATTTCTTACTTATTTCTTACTGAATCTTCGGTGTTTCGTATGTTTACTATCTGACTATAAAGCATAATTAATAGACACAATTAAATTGCTATCAGGAAAAAATGATGGTCGATTACGTATGTTTTATTTATAGCCTGCATAAGATATATATATAAACAGTGAACATATCCTCGTAGGTATGGAGCTCACAGATACAAGTAATCACTACTTGTTTCTTTAGCATGTGGCCAATGAAACCACAGCTGCATTCTCAGCACACAGCAGCCAACACTGTTCGGTTCAGCCCCAGCTGACTGATGCTGAGATTTCTAGTCCACGTGACTTCCAATGTACTAATGACACTCGTCCTCATCGCAGTTGAGCTTGGTTTTATAGCAACCCTCAGTTAAATAAAAGCTTGATATGAATGTAGAAGAATCATTTAGCTAGTTAAAAAAAAAAATAAAATAAATAAAATAAAATAAAATAAAATAAAAATCAAGTTTTCCTCTTCAGTTAAACAAAAGGATGACCAGACAGCTTTTTGTCAGGAGAAATCAGGGATAGCACATGTAAGAGATTATTCCAAAGACGTGAAGTAATCTTTCTGCTGCATTCAGCATCAGTAGAATGTCTGCAAGAGTTTTGTCTCCAGTTCTGAATGCTGCAGTTCAAGAAAGATGTACGTTATTTTGGGAGAGTGTACAGAAGACAAAGAATGGTCATAAATCTAGAAAACTGAAAGTCTTAAGAAAGTTTAGCTTAATAAAGCTAACAAGAAAATAACTGACTGGAAGGACATAAAACTGCAACAAGAAAGAGAATAATCTGTTTTCCACACCCATAAAGCTGCAGTAAGTGAAGTTTGACTTTTACATGTTAGGGGAAAAGTTTTCTAACAGTACAGGTAATAAAATACTGATAGGGATTCTGTGGGAAAACAGTGAAAACTCTGTCACTGGGGGTCTTAAAAGAATACTTTAGGTAAAGATAAGGCAGATTATATGGTATTTTATGATTCTTTCTAGTTCTATTGTTTCATTCTTCTCAGGTTGTTTATTACTTTACTTCAGAACTAAGCTCACAGACTCAACATTGGAAATCAAATTCTATAGTAAAATCTCCATTGGACTGAGAAAAGGTTTGGAAAACTCATCTCCTAATGAAACTTTTAGAAGGAAGTCAATAAAAAAGAGGAGTCTTATGAATTAAAAACACAACAAATTTAAAAAAAACCCCACTCATAATGATATAAATAAGAGGAACTGTTCAGTATAGACCAAATCAGCAAAATGAGGAAGGTCACTGAGGGTGTTTCTGCATGTATGAATATACCTCAGTAGGGATACAGTCTGCAGAACCATTTGAGAAACTATTGTGTGAACTAGCTCTGCAGCTATAAAATGGCAGCACTCTATTGTGCTGTGCTGTGTAACTTTAACAAGTTACTTCTGTTAGGCTGCTTTAGAAACTACAGTTTCTGAAAATCAGTCAATTTGTGGATACTCAAGCTTGAGTGGTGGCTTGGCATCTCTGTGCCGTGCTATGTTATGTTATGCAATAAAGTACATAAAATATAATAGGCTATAATAGATAATGGAATACACTGTATGGGATCCCACTGGAATCCTGGGAATCTGTAAGCAAAAGTATTTTTATTAAGCCCTGTACTTTAATATGAATAGAAATTGTCCTTGCTACACCAGTCAAGACTGGGCAACACAGAGTTCTTTGTTTCAAGATATCAGAAGACTTCTCCACTTAGGTTTACCCAACAGCATAATATTTAATATATGGGTAACTTATGGGAGCAAGAAGGTTGAGTTTCGGTTCCTCACAAAGTATCTAGCTATCAAAGACAGTGTATTGACTTAGGCCAAGTATTGACTGTACCAGCCTGATAATTGGATCTGAGCTTTCTACTAAAGCATCTTCAAGAAATTGTTCCAATTTGTTTTCAAAGTTTTATGTTGCTCTAAAAACTTGCCTGCTTCTAGACTAAACCCCTAAAGTCTGCAAAAAGAAAATTTATTTGTCAGTTCAAATGTAATTAATTACACTTATTAAAAGCATACAAAACACTTTAAGAGTCAGCTACAATTACTTTTGTAGATCTCGGATCTTTTGTATTAGATCTCGTTTTTTTAACCTTAAGGCTTAATAAAGTCAATAAGCAGCATAACTGAGAATCATATCAAATGTGATTAAATTGTCCCATAAGGATGCTACTTGTGACATGTAAATCAGAACAATATGTTCTTATTTTCTACTGATTAGTAATATTTCTGGTTCATAGAATTATCCAGTTTAATGTTAACCTTTACAAATTTTATTACAGCATCAACTGTATTTTTCTTTCTTGATCTAACTTTCCAAACCACTTAATTCTATAAACTAAATTCATTCATGGTTATACAGTTGACTGCATACGTGAACCATCCCCAATATACACTGAAGGGGAAGGCATAATTGTAGAAAAGGCAACATCTGCTATCTTACCCTAAACAATTAACATCTGGGGAAATATTTTTAAAAATATTTTTCTATTAAAGTGTGGAACTAAGTAATTTTCTTTGGCAAAGATACTTTTGGTGAGGAATACTTTTCAGAATGACTAATTTTGGAACAACTTCTGTGTAGAAGAATATTTAGACACCTTGTGGCTCATTCCTGAAGATGGACATAAAACATAATCAAAATTAATTCCACTGAAATATCTCCTCACTACATTACATACAGTTCTTGAAAACTGTAATCTTAAACTGCATAAATAGTTCTGGTTGCTATATTGCACTGCCAGCTTATAGCTAAACTTTCAGTGAACCCGGGAAGCTGCAGTATAGTTTGGAATCTCTATATAACTTTTTATCTGTGTTATAAGAGGTAGGATAATGTTTTAACATTGTATTACTTAATCTATTTTCAATTCTACTTGGTTTCTTACACTCATCACTATGACATATGAGCATATTTTTGGTATTCTGTGTATGAGAACACTTTTCCGAGAAGGGTTGTGAAATTAAGACTCAACTGCATTACATTCTAGTCTTTGCCCAAGTTTCCTCTTTTTGTAGTGCCATACATAAACATCACCGAAGGGGAACCTCTTTATTCACTGCCATGAGCTCTGCCTCCAGCTCTTAGGTTCTCTATCTTAGGTCTTCCCTGATGAAGAAATCATAAATCTTTTTTATTACTGTTTGTCTATCATTCCTGCGTAGGTTGTAACTCCACTGGAGATTAACCTTCTGCCTTTCATCAGCACCTGATACGAAGTCTCAAAGTCAGCTGAAGACCCAGGACGTTATATTGTGATGATGACTGCCAATAATCTACAGTCTTAATTTGGGATCTATTTTGAAAGCATGAATGGGAAGTTTAGATGCACTGAAACCACTGAAAGTACTGCAATTTCAGTACATACGGAGCTACAGTAGTGCCAGGGGATCCCCTGGGCCATCAAACACCTTCTCCAGTGTTCCAGGCAACTACTTGTTTTCGCCTTTTACCTGGAGAGATCCACAAAACATCCACTTCCTGCATCCCACCAGTCTTAAAACACTCAGCGGAACTCATGATCTGTGCACTATGTGCTCACAACCTCCATTTGTGCGTTTCTATTATAAATAACTTAGTGGTGAGGAAAACTGAAAATGATCTCATATCATTTTCTAGGTGACAGGGAATAATTCAAGCTTCCTGTGATGTTTCACAGGCACCTGGTAAGGACTGAACCACAGTAGGGTTTTGCCTCGTCCAAAACAGATGACGTGTGGGGGAAGTGATATTTGTGGCCATGATTAGTGTTTATGCAGCTAACTTTACCTCAAAACACAAGGAAAACTGGAACCAGAACCTATCTTCTGTCACAGCACGGTTCACGGTCTGCTTGAGGGCCGAGCGTGCTGCTACCAACTTCTGACTCTCATTGAAGCCTTTGACAAGCCAGAGCACCCGAGCAGCCAAGGTGTTTGTAAGCAGATGAGATCCCTCTCCTCAGCATGTCTTATTCAGTGAAAAATGTTTAAAAGAATCCTACCTACTGTACACAGAATGAGAATATTTTAATCAAGAGCCCTGTTCTTTTCTCCTCCTTTCCCTTCCCTAATGATGGCAAACATTATTTTATCTTGCTTTATGTCTTGTAGCTTCAACACCATGGCTCCAGTTTATTTTGAAGGCTGATGTACTTGTCCATTGGTACCTAATACAGCAAAGAGCAAAGCCTCTATGTGCTGTAAAATCCATTCCCCCCCAAACCCAAGGAAATAGAAGCCTGAAATCTGCTGAACTACTTCAGTCTTCCAGCAATTAATATCTAGACAAGGGTTTATATATTCTCACACACGGTATTTATGTGCATAGATTTACAAGAGTGTATACATAATAACTCCCTTAAATTATGGGTTATAAATGTAGGTAGACAGAAATATTCATTTGTGTCCTATAAAGTTTGACTATATTTATGGTTCTTAACTTTTATTACTATAATCTGGGCACAAGTGGTTTAATGATAGATGTTCTGAATACATGTCATTGTTTACCTTAGTTTTACTACAGACATTAAAAAATGATATTGATACATCTTCTGCTGGAATTACTTTATAATTTTAAGGCACAAAAAAATGAAATTTCCAGAAATATCTGTAGCAGTAAACTAAGAACTTCAGTTTCCCACAGCACTATAAAAAAGTTAACTACTAGTACAAAGCCTAACACCTTTTCTTTCCATTCCTGAAATTCTATATATATCCATTAATCTCTAAGTGCCTCCAGACATACCTATAATTCTCAGCATTATAATGAATGTGTAATTCTACATAGTGGGGAGATGATCCTGCCAAAATATGTGCAACCCCAGAAAATTTGGTTTCTTTGTGTGCTGAGGGAACTAATTTCTTGAATACATAGCAAACAGTGAATTAAAATACCTAAATAAAAGTGTTGCCAAAGACTTCCTTCCAATAAATATTAAAATGAGAAACATGCATAAAAATTTCAGATAGAGAATGTCACATATTCAATATACATATGCACATGCCTGTATGTATATATAAATTAAGGATGAGTTCATTCCACTAAATAGATTATAAAATCCCTGTTTTAGAAGCAGCAAGGTAAAGATCTGAAGTTCACTAAACCATATAATCAAATATGAGGTACTCAAATTAGCATGCAGAAAAGACTATTAAACTCAATAAGAGAAAAGTGCCTTGGTTTATCTGAAATGGTATAGTTCAAGATATAGATCCTTTTATGGCTTTAATAATTATATAGAAAGATAAGACGTTTTTTATAGGAAATATGAGAGCAGCCAAAGCATATAAAGACAATTCTGGTCCCTCTTTTCGTTGAATTCCTCTGGGGATTTTGAAAGGGAGCAATCACAGGTTTCCGTTAGGTAAATGTGTGCTAATACAATCTCCTTCATCCCCAGTTGCTGGAGTGAGATTCAGGATATGAATATGGGGATCAATTCCTTGCCCTGAGTTTACTTCTTGAATGCCACAGCCTCCAACTGAGAAATGTAAAACTGCAGGTTTCTCTAGAGAGCTCATATACTGGGAATAACTATTAGCATTTCCATTAGCTGCTGAAGGAATAACTGTACTGGAGTCGCAATGACAAGGAGTAGAATCAGGTTGTTCTGTACTTAACATTGAGCACAAACTCAGTAGTAGCAACAAGAAAATTGGGTTGAAAATCTCTTCTTTTACTCTCATTTTGTAGAATAAAAACCAGTCCAAACATGCTTAAATTTAATGAAAATCTGAAACTGTAAATCTTTTGGAGATATTCGTGTACTTAATTCACTGTAAAAAGGAAACAAATGAAAAGGAATGATGGAAGAGTCTCCCTCCTAAAGCCTTGCTTTAGAAGCAGAAATTTTCCCCTGTTTTTTTTACAGGACCTGGCAAGAATATTCCCTCCTACTTCAGTTTATCATAATCACAGCTCTTCCTGGAAGCCAATGTTATTGTGAGGCATTCCTTTATAAGTCATGAAATCATGAGCTAAAGTGGGGAAGCTTTCAGCTTCAATTTCATATCTGCTAACTCATTATCAGTAGTTTCTCTTTCTCTGGCTGATGCACAGTTCCTACTGCTGTTGTTAACAAAGATAGGAAAAATAAATTAATAGATGAACAATCAATTACGTACATGCATAAGCACACATGCAGAACAAGGAGCAAATGGTAGACAGAGGAAGAGAAGCATATATTAGAAAGGGATTGCTAGACAAAGAGATAAGCGGTTTGTATGCAGCAATTTGAAAATATATCTTGTTTTACAAAGGCAAACAGAAGCCACCAGACACATATTCGCAAATGTTATGCTTAATAACCAAGTTAAAAACAATTAGACATAAACGGTTTAAGATTCATGCATGCTCAATACAGATTAAAAAAGTGAAGCGGAATGGTTCTAATTACTTTTTAATAGTAAGAAACTGTTTGGATATGTCCTTTGGACAATCTAAATATGAATATCTTCCCAGTCATCAGTGAACTAAACTCCCAGGCATCCTGACACCCGTGGCTGCTGCCGCATTCCCAGCGAGGCGGCTGGGTGGCTGTCAGACTCGCTCTCTCACTTATTAAGTTGCTACTTTTGCTTGCAAATTTCCACACAGTGTCCCTGTGCCCGAAGTGATAACGATCACAGTCATTTCCGATTTGTAATCCAGGAACATGTACTGGCCCTTGCCCTGAATGAGCTTCACAGTTCACAAATACAAAGTGACAGTCCTTTTGGCATGATTAATGTAGTGAAAACACAGAGCAATGAGTCAAAGATGAGACACACCAGTTATTTCAGGTCCATCCTTCGCACAGATCTTGTATGAGTTTTTAGCATTTATCATTTGTTTTGCTTTCTCAATCTCCCTTCTACAATACTTTTAATTTTACAATAAATCCTAAGTAGGTCATGTATAACAATAAGACTAATGTTTTCTTGCCAAGTAAAACCACATTCAGAAGGGTGGTTTTGTAATAACTCAGAAGCATTTACAATGTAATCAAAAATACATTGAATAAACCAACATATCAGAATAAGAGGACTATAAAATAAAAGGAAAATATCCCAGGCCTTTAAAACATGCTGTAACTCTTCAGAATCAGAGATGACCAGGGCTCAAAATCAAATACAGATATTCCTAAACTTTCAAGTATTCAGATTTAGGATTTTAGTTCAATCTCATTTTCATAAGAATAGCCATGTGGTACTGTTCTTCTCCCTCAGGGGTAACAAAAAGTATCTGTTGTACTGACTTTGTAGTTGTTGTACATAAATGCAGACTTTCAGGTCATTAGTTTAACCACATGTGCAGAACATATAGGAATTAGGATAACATTTCTCATGACTACAGCTATTCGATTCAAAGAAGAACTGACATCAATAATGCTCATATCTATCACACTTTGTACCATATTAGTAGAGAACAAAGTGTTCATGAATCCTTAGGAAAGTTTGGCAGCTGTTTCGCTGAGATGTAGGTCGCAATCACGTTAATAGTTATACATTCTGCCCATTAGCTGGCAATAACATTCATGCCCTGTAGTCAGAACATTACAGCACGGCAATTTCTTCAGTACTGAAAACAGATGAAAAATCTTGTCAGGCACTAAAAGAATGCTGTGACTGTGGCTCTAATCATAGTTGTATCTGTTGCTCCCAGAGGACCCAAGGAAACTATATCAGTTACTGCAAAGCACATCTGAACCCCACCCCCACCTGCAAACCCCTGTGCCCAGAGCACACAAAACCTAAATAAAAGCCATGCAAAAGTCAGGAATAAATGTTCTGGAATAGGTGTTCTCTTTTTCAGGACACAAGTTTTCCACCCCTGGCATAGATGCTTATGGAAACAGCATTAACTCTATGCCATGCCTGAAGGTCTGATCAGGTTGTGGGGGGAGACCAGAGTACTAGAGCCAATGGGGCCATAGAGGACACCTGTGGGGTAACAGGCCAGGAAACCCCTGATTCCCCACTGCATCCCTCTCTCATCTGGATTCAATTCTTTCTATTCAGGTAATGCTGTGGTTTCATTTCCATGAGGTCAAATAATGTGTGGTTAGGACACATAGGGATTTATCCGTGGATAAAAACCCATGTGATCCTCTACTGGGATGACACAGGAAGCTTAGATAAAGTCTGGAATCCTGACATAGTAAAGTCAATGGATGTTTTGCAATCAACCTCAATTTGGCCAGGATTTGACCCCCGAGATTTCACTTTTCTTTTTGACTTTCAGCTCCAGAACAGGTAAAAATATCCTCCCAAAGTCAACAGGAATGCTATTATTTTATTATTAATTAGCTGTCTGCAATTCTAATCTTCTCTGAAACCAAACATTGGGGTTTGTCATCTTACTGTAAACCTATTAACATGCTATCCAAGATTATTTTCTTGTGAAAATTATGCTGTTAACATTAGTGCAAGCATGCACATAGGGATTGTTATCCATTATTACATTTGGACTAAACTGCTAGTTCCAGACATGA
>RSEF01000002.1:142940847-142953640 GCA_003993805.1 Himantopus leucocephalus
TGACCACTACCTCTAAAAATCAGCCATTTAACTTCAGGTTTGAATCATTGACCTTTAGCAGACATTAAATCCTTAATTTTGATAGAAGAAAATGACACAAATGTGATGTTGAATAGTTCATTCTTATGTTTTATATTTATTTACTTCTGTTTTCTCTGTTCACTCTGCTAAGGTGTATTGTCTTACTTTTCTTTCAGAACAATAGAGTTAAAACTGTTGAGACCACAAAAAGCTCCATAAATAACCCGAACCATCAGATTAGCTCAGATTAGCAAATGCATTTCCAGTTTAGGCTTTGCTAAAATAAGAGAGACAATCTCTGTATTCTCTCACCTTTTCTTCCTGATCTTTCCCATTAACTGAAATTAAAGTATTTCTCTCTTTTCTCTCTGTAAATAATTTTCACAGAAATATGTGCTTGGTATACAAATCATGCAGAGGATATCTCTTTCCCTAGTTCTGAAGGTGTTTTAGATGATGTTGCAGACCAGAAGTACTTCTTAGGACTGCATCTGTACTGGTGCATAAAATGTTGCCAGAAACTGCTGGCAGGCACTGAAACTCCATCATCCACACTACCAAATGGCAGGAGCGGTCTCCAGCACAGTCACAGCCACGACCAACAAGTCCCAGGCACAGTTTAGGCTGCAGCACAGGCCAGGAACTGTTCTCAGTGAACAGTCTGGATACGGCCAACCATGTTTTGAAGGGAAACAGAATTCAGCACGGACAGTGGTTATTCCATGCCAGCTGGTCCAGAATACCTTTAGTCTGCAGAGACAGCTGTGTTAGGAAAGTCCCAAGATGTAGAGAGGTCGTTTCTAATGAAAAACAGGCTTTTTCTCAAGTTGTACTTTTTATTCCTATTTTAGAGCTATTAATATTTTGCAAATGCTCCTTTCTGTTCTCTGATATCTGGTCTATGGTCTGTGCTCTGTTATGATGGCTCGATTGCCTGCAAGTAAGCAAATAAAGAGCACATATTCATAAATGCATGCCAGTTAACTGCAAGTGAGGCGTTACAGCATTCACAGACCAGAAATCTGTCTCATGTTTAGAGAAAGACTTAAACAAATGATGAGGAGCAAGACTGGAGGTATCCACCTTTCTGTAGATATAAAGGAGCCCAATAAAGCTCTGGTAATTAATAGCTGCACTTCCACTTGTTGCAGCTTTACCTGTGACACAGGGTTGCTTTATACTTTGTGGAGTGGGGAACTGGTGCTATTTCATTACACTTTTTTACTGTGACCTTTTAAATGGGAACAGATGCAAGTCAGTATGCATTGCTCTGTGAAGAATGGTGTTAGCGATCTTCATTATGAGAAACTAGCATTATCTGGATGATACTTTGGCTGGATGGCTTATTCACTAGNCGGGGAACTGGTGCTATTTCATTACACTTTTTTACTATGATCTTTTAAATGGGAACAGATGCAAGTCAGTATGCAAGAATGGTGTTAGCGATCTTCATTATGTTCTGAGAAACAAGCATTATCTGGATGATACTTTGGCTGGATGGCTTATTCACTAGCAGAATCCTACTGATGATATTACTGTATGTCAATATTTCAAGGTTAAAACTGAACTTCAATGAATCCTTTGAACAGCAATGTTAACATTTTACACATAATATTTAATATCTATTAAGCTTATGTCAAATTTTTAAGTCTANGTGTATGTCAATATTTCAAGGTTAAAACTGAACTTCAATGAATCTTTTGAACAACAATGTTAACATTTCACACGTAATATTTAATATCTATTAAGCTTATGTCAAATTTTTAAGTCTATATTAAGTATATAATATTTAATCTTATATTTAGAAATTTTTTGTTGAGGACTGAAATTCAACAGAATCCTAAAACTACGCCATTGTGGTTACAAAAGCACTGGTACTGCAAAAAGTTATATTCAAAGTTCAACTCCCATGTAGTAATACACAGCACTGAACTAGTTTTAACTGCAACATTATTTCCAGCACCTTCATGAACCTACAGGATTCTCCTGGACCACTGCTGACAAACTGTTTTATGATTGTGGAAACTTTGATTGTGAAAAGTCAAGGACGTTGTATTACATTGTCTGGCATTACCTGTGCTTGTCATTGTTCATCCATCAGGTTACATATTTGGAATAGCATCAATGTAAATAATCCATGAAGACACAACAGGAGGTGATCATGCTTGCTTCAGAAACAGCTACAAAAATTGGGAGCAGCATCTTTTGCAGAGAAGGAGGCATTTGTATGAGCCACGCAATACAGACTTTTGTCTGTGGCCCAGGACTCAACCTGCACACTAATCCCATATGCGTAGTGGGTCTCAAGAAAGCAGAAAACCCGAGCCAGAGCAAATGGTGAAGTCCTTCATGGTCTGTGACAGTACTGCTATTTGTGTTACACAAACACTAAAAATTAGATGCCTGGTTACTTGTCTTGATATTTTTATCTTAATCCCAATAGGGGATGAATAAGAAGTTAATAACTTATTACTTCATTAAAGGCAAAATTGAGACCTTGCTCATGATACAGCATCAAGGAATTGCCAGAACAAGGCATTAAGTTTACAGTACTGGCTAGGATTGATACCAAAGTTGAAATTCTTCTAAATGTTATTTTCTACTCATCATATTATAACACTGATTTATGCACTGCCTTTGTCGACCCCTCTCTTTTCTCTTATTCTCATCAAGAGAGCTGCAGCTGACGCTGTCAGTGACATCAGATCAAGCACCAGGGTCACCGTTGTTGCCTGTCACTCTGCAAGACTACTGTAGTCAGTAATCAGAAATAACATTTATACAAAAGGCCATCTCTGCTGCAATAATCATGTTTCTGCCAAATGTTCTTATCTGAGAAAGAAACCAAAAAGCATATTATTTGACAACAGGTCACATTTCACCTTGTTCGAAAGGGAAATCTTCCTGATAAAGAGAAACAACTGACGCAGCAGATTGCCAGGGAATTACCCTTAAGGTAACAGGGAAATTGAATTCTACAAGAGACATTCAGAAAATTAGTTATAAATGGGTAAACTGGGAGATGAACTGTCATAACTCTTTACTGCACACTTCCTTTAAGCCTGCAGAGCTAAGTACCATAGACGAGAGCTGATTGTTGAATTACTGAACAAGAAAGAGAGAAATAAATAAATGATGCCACTGTATAGATGCCTACACTGCCAAGATGAGAGGTGCCAACATGGCTGAATAGAAACCCAACAGCCAAACAGGAAAAAGAAAAAAAATTAAGCAGAAAATAATAAACAAATCCCCCCAATGTTCAGAAATGTTATGTGTGGCTCATTAGGAGAATCTGAAAACCTGGAATTCTACTTAAGTAGGAATCAATGTTGCAGTTCAGTTTCAAGACAAGACAGCCGTCGAAAACCTGCTGTACAGTCTGGTCTTATGTTCACCAAAAATGGAATGGAATAATTTTGGGACACTCACAACAATGAAAACATTCACCTCAACACGTTGACTACAAGCTACCCAACAGCAGATTAGTTTTAACAGATCTGACAAAGTACCATCTGAATGGATTAGCAATTGTTATATATAATACTGAATACTTACACAAAACATTTTAATCCTAACCGTAGTTGCATGTTCAGTTATTACAGGCTAGATGTTTCCTGATTTTGAAACACAAGAGTTTTGCTCACATGGGCAATGTGTCAGTTTATCTGTGCACAACAGCAGAGGACGTTGCTGATATTTTATCATGCTTAACACAAAGGACCCCCGCTTCTGTGTGCATGAGGCATCTTAATTAGTATTGTTGCCTACTGTTGTTACTACCTTTTGCTACCCTGCCATTTTTCCTTGCGGGATGGTCTTGAGCTTAATTCAGTCTTTTTTTCTTAACTGTGCAGCACTGTACTTTCTCAGCTCTTCTGGCTTTGCGTTGCTAGTCGGTGTGAAGGAAGGAAAGGGGATCTCTTTCCTTTCCTATCCCCCAACAAATATTTGCCTTTGCTCCTACTGCTGTGGGCAGTACATGAAGAGAAGTAGTCTGTGCCATTTTCTGGCTGTGCGATGCAAACACTAACTCAGAGTCAATGAAAGATTATTATTACATTGTTCCTTCAGAGCTTTCTTTAGGCATAACTTTGTAATAAGCTCCCATATGTTCACCTGGAAGTAAAACTAGTTTTATACACTAGTTATTTCTATTCTATTTCTAACACTCATATTTCAATGACAAGAGACCAATTTTAGGCAAATGACCTAGTTATCTCCTTAAATATTTTTTTTAATGGAATGAAACAACAGACCTTTTTTTTGTGCCCAGCTATATTACAAAAGAATTGGAAAGTTTTAAATAGTAACTTTATTGAAAACACCCTTAGAAAGAGAAATCCATTGGGTTTTGACTGTTGAAAGCTAGATGATTTAGAAATTTTACTTTAACAGAAGATTGTATTTAGAATCTATAGTTAATTTCACCCTCTCAGGGTTTGAAAGCAACTAAGCACCTAATAAAAAGTTGCAGGTTTCACCCTGTGATAGCACAAAATTCTGAAGTCATTATCTAACCTTAACAATTAGAAACGAAAGCAGTTTTCAGAAGTGGTTGTGTATTAAGTAATATTCTCAAAGTTTTAATTTCTTACAATTAAATCATTTTACACTTGTCTGAATCCAATATAAAAAAGAATACTTAATTCAAATGAAGGCACCATAATATATATCAGTAATTTTAATGCCATACAAACATAAAAATGGGTCTTCTTTTCCTAGATTTCAGATTTCCTATTGTGCCTTCCTATTTCATCCTCAGTAGGAATGGCAGGATGTTTACTAATGTATTATACAGCCCCATTTCTTTTGATTCTTTCTCTAGAATTTTTTCCCAATATAGACCAGTCTGCACTTTCGTTCTTTCTCTTATGCTGTATTAACTTTGTCCTTTTGCCCTTTATAGTCCAGTAATACATAATCCAGTATTTCAAAATGCATTGAGATATCCTAGCTCTGCTGGTACTTAACTTCAAGATTCTGTTCTCTTAATTGAATAATAGCCCAGCACGGATCCAAGGTTGTTCCTGAGTTCTCCAGTGGTCTGAATCTTTCCCATGTCAGAAATGTTATTTNATCCAGTAATGCATAATCCAGTATTTCAAAAAGCATTGAGATATCCTAGCTCTGCTGGTACTTCAAGATTCTGTTCTCTTAATTGAGTAATAGCCCAGCACGGATCCAAGGTTGTTCCTGAGTTCTCCAGTGGTCTGAATCTTTCCCATGTCAGAAATGTTATTTTCTAATTCTGATTGACAAGAGATTCTTTTATATCCTGATAAACAGTAACTTGTATTCAAGTATATATACTTTGTTACTTCCACTCTGGACCAACAAAAACATTTAGGACCCCAGCAATTCTGCTACTTAAAAAAACTTGGTGCATAAAAATATGCACTGGGGAGTAAAAGTTGCTCTCTTACATACTGTGGAAGGGATGTAGGTGTAAATGATAACTGTGAGAATTTTTAAATAGGAAGAGGTGGTTTGCGAAAGAGCCAAATACAATAAATGTTGAGGTACAAATGTCAAGGTACAAAATTTATGTAATGGAAGAAGGTTTTTGGAAGATATTACGGCTGAAGACCTTGTGGGAAAGACATACTTAGATAGTTTTGTCCTCCAAACTTCTCAGAGGAAATCCTGACAAATATTTCAGATGAAAGTTTTAAGATAGTCTGCAGCTATTCCCCAAAGTCTTATATAAGCCTTACTAGGTTAGGTAAAGAATTAAGACCTATCCGACTGTTGCCAGTTATCATCTTAGTGTAATTGATTCAGTGTGCGAACTGAGCTCATATCTCGTCTTATCAATAGCTGAAGTAACTCCAAGCTGTTTGGCCTTTCAAGTGTCTCAAACACACAATCATTTAATAGCTCCTACAACAGCTATCCCTTTCTGCATAACCCTTTTCTCCTCAATAACAACGACTGCCTAAAAAGATGCCATTGAGCAGAAAGTGAATTTTTAAGGCATGTAAACTTCCAATTGTTTGGAAAAAAAAAAAAAAAGAATTGATAGAGCAGCTGTCATTTTTTTTTTCACTGGTAAATACAGTTCTCTGTTGAAAAACATAAGAAAAACTATGTTGATAAGTTTTTGTTTAATATCATAATACCCTTAAGAGGAAATAAATAACTTCAGTTGCCAGAGCTGCTTATTACACACATGAGTTCAGAAGAACAAAATTTTAAAAGTATAAATATACAAAAAAGTGTCTAGTTACAAATATATGCATTTTTATTGGACATATAATAACTGTAAAATGTCACCTTTATGTATGGGATAAAACTGAGAGTAACAGACATTTTATGTATTTTTTCCTACTGTCATGGTGTGTGATCTAGGTAAAGATTGCTATTTTGAAAGGAATTTGCATGTATCTTTTGAGATGACTGTGGAACAAGCTGCTAAGTATTTTGGTTTTTAAAAATGAGACATGGACTATACTTAATATTTTCTTCTACTGTAGGACAGTCTGCATCCATTTGTTTTTAGTACTTTATCCAAATCTCAGTGTTCTGNATGTAGGACACTCTGCATCCATTTGTTTTTAGTATTTTATCCAAATCTCAGTGTTCTGTCCGCCCTTGGAGTTCACACCTGAAAATAGTTATGCACAGCAAAAAATATTTATTCTGATTAGCATGCGTTTCAGATGACCACAATATGATGGACTTCTGATATTCCATAAAACAGTGATAAAACTCCTACTGACTTCAGAAGTACTAAATGTTAGGCGATATGTATTATTTCTACATGAAACTGCATTCAGTAAGCTGAGGATCTGTGTCACGGATACCTGTCCTTAAAAGCTGAAGGGGCTCAAGAATTTGGTGGTCAGTGACCTAGTTTATTCCCATTTAAATAAAGCAGTTCCTTGATAACAGAAGCCTTGGAAGTGTAACTTAGTTTTACATGACACTGATCAGTGACAAGATGTTATTATTTTGTATTTTAATCTACAGTAGTTTCTGGAAACCAGACTCATTCGTTTCCAGCTGTGATCCAAGTAAACCGGGGCTTGGCCCCAGGATGTGCCACAAATTACCTCTGTGTAGTGGTTCAATCTTTCCATGGCTCAGTTCTTCATCTATAAATGTCATCACTAAAGGTATTTTCATCTATTTTCTGTGCTGCCTGTTAACTCTGGAAGGTTTTTTTGGGAAAAGTCTATCCCTCATTTTACTTAGGTACATTGTCAAGAATAACGTAGTATGGTTGTAGACTGAGGCCTCTATATACTGCTGTACTCCGTAACACTGAAAATAGTGTGAATATTTTGTAGGTTTCTTTTGGCATACTATTCTTGCTAAGGTTTAAAAGTCAGTTTATCAGTCAGACCAACTGTGATTCAAAGATCCTCACCTTAAAGTCCCGCTGGCTAGTGGGAAGATAACTGTGGCCAAGCAGAAATAAAGATGAAAAGGGAAACTCTTAGCCTCTACCTTTTAAAAAAAAAGTATTTTTTCCCAAAAAGGGTCACAATTCATTTTTATTCTTCAGTTAAAAAACCAGACATGTAAAAATATGCATTCCCATTTCACAAAAACCCCACAAACAGCGATTTTCACATAAGAGCAAAGGAATTCTGCACAACGGTCTACACACTAGTCTCCCAGGTTCTATGTACATAAAATTTCTGGAATGAATCACATAGTAAAGCATACTGGTTGAAGTTTTCCATGTTGTGTAGCTGAACTGACTTCCATACAAGCATTCAGGAAGTCTGCAAATCAAATCCTTTTGATCTAAACACCAGACATCTTTGAGAACTTTAAACACCATTCATAGAAGATAAGCAGTAAGGAATGAAATATAAGAGAGAAAGAAACGAACAGCTTTATGATAGAAAGTTTGGATGCTTAAAAAAGTGTCTCCTAATCATCATCTTCAGATGTAGACAAGTCAGCCCAGAGGATCAATGATTTTCATACAGAATTTTCTTCCTGCCAATGTCTGTAATTCCCCAGGTGTTTTTAAATTTGGAAATAGTGATCTAGTAATTGTTCATGCTTTGAATAAAGACATTACTGAGTAATAAAATCTTTATAAACATCACTTAATCACCCATGAAATAGACCAATGACATAATGTTATAATTTACATTTTAAATTAAAAAAAATGACCAAAATGTAGTATTTTAGTTAACATATGTTTAGCTTGGGTGGGCAGGTGGGGTCCAATCTTGTTAAAACAAAAATACTATGCCTTTGGGTTTATTCAACAGCAAGAAAAGTAGAGCAGAGTATTAAAGGAGTGATTGACGAAAGTAGTTGACATGAGCTCATGCAGTATAACGACTCATATCTTGGCAATGTGCCCCTCTGCAAAGGCATGTTTAAAGGTACATGAGTGAGGTTGTAAATTGAGAGTGAAAGTGGTGCATTGGCTTTGCGTTGGCTACCTGCACATGGGTGAATGCTTAACAGATATGCGTGGGCTAGCTGCCCTTTAGTTCCATGTTACGTTTAGTGACTGGATGTAGCTAGGTGATGCTGGAGAGCAATTTCCTTCGCGGTGGCTCAGTCACTCTCTAGAGGTGCTCCTCTTGCTTCCCTTCCTCTTCCCACTGTCTAAATACAAGAGGTTCTTGCCTTTAACCTTTGTGCCTCCCATACCTAAAGTTAAATGGAGTTAATACAAGGTGGCAGTGACTGAAATTCCACTTCTGAATTTAAAAAGAAGGAAATTACTTGCAATAATATTTTTCTTTTAGTTTAGATTGAACTACTTAACCATGTAATGTTAAAGCCAATTTCTTATCACTTGTAAGCCAAATTCCTGTTTCATTGAAATTGATGCAAAGCTGGAGAGGAAAAAACATGAATGACATGAGTTGGTCTTTTGTCAGCAAAATGGAAAGATAACCTTTTTTTCAAAGACCTTCTGTCATTATAATTTGGTAGAAGAAGAGGTAGCCATCAGGCAAACAAGTAACACTTTACCAAAGCTTCCCTTCAGCCTGTCAGTCTCCCTCTTTCCCAACAGATAGAAGCTAAAACTCCCCCCTGCCTCCTTTCTATTTTTTAATTTAGAAAAAAGAAAAGTGAACAATAAAGGACAGATTTTTATTCCCAAATTTCAGATCATGTGAAGTAGTGACGGAAGGCAGAGGCAAGTTAAAGTGCCCTTCATGCTTTCAGAGTTTTGACTCTGAAAGAAAGGACACGTAATCTTTAGCTAAATGGGGAATTTCCCAGCATCTGTTTAAGAACTTAAATTTCCCACATGTAGGGAGTTTTTAGTATCAAAACCAAGTGCTTTAGCATGGAAGAGGTGGATCTATCCATCCATAACACACAATACGGATAGATATGTAATATTTCCCTTGGAAGAACATCTTAAAACATTTCATTCCAGAAAAACTGGAACTGAATTTTTCCAAAATTTCTTGCTGGAGCTCCATACTCCAGCTACATACTGCAGCTTCAGCTGCAGGGCTCTGCCAGAATAAGGTAGCTTGGGGAATCTTCACATCTTCAGCCTGCAAAGCTGTGGCAAAAGCAAAGATGTGACCTTGGAAAATTTGGGACCCCATCTATAATCCTTCAAAAGTTTTTCAAATCTTCCTTCATAGTCCAGCGGAACTGATATATTACTATTCCAATACATATTTTCTGACAGGAATGTCTTCAGTTGGAAATGTAAGTAGAATTTAGAGGAAGTCAAGTACACTTCAGTCATCTCCTTCACAGTCAGAAAGGCATCATCCCAGATTTTAGTATTCTTAAAATAGATACAATTTTACAAACAGATTCTCTTACCTCCACATCTTTGTCTTCTTGTCTTGTTTGCTAGATAGCAAAAAAGTGCATGACATAAATTGATTCCTTGTTTATTTTAAATGAAAATTATCCATTATCAATTTAGCATAAGTAAGAAAAAAAATTATCTTTTATGACCTATCACACTCTAGCAGTTACCATGGCTGCGTTTCTATGTTAGAACTCACAGTCTTAAGCAGCAGAAGTTTATTGTAAAGTACTGGCACAATCTTGACACTTTCTTTTAAATACTTAATGTTAAATTCAGTTAAGCCTTTGCATGACAGTAGCATCTGGAGAGTTTTTCTATTTGTTAAGTAGCTAGGATGACTAGTTTTCCAGTTCTGGAAAATGTTACTTTCAGGGAGGTAAAGGATTTACAATTAGGGAAAAAAAAAGCCAAGAATTACAGTATTATGAGCATGACATCTCTGTCTGAGAGTCCTAATTTCCAGACACAGAAATGCTGGCTCACACACCACATCAAAACAAATGAGAAAATATCATTAAATGCAAGTTTGAAGCCCTCATTTTCCTCTATAATGTTATATGTTTCTACCAATCTGGCAATATGAGGGTGTCACGGAGAGTAAGCAGTACTTGCCAGAGTAGGAACAGGTGGCCTTAAATCCAACAGAAAAACAAGAATTCAGCTGTCTAACTAAATCTGTATTTAACAAATGCTAAGGGAAAGAAGAAATAATTAAAAGGAAAATGCAATAAAAAGTCTGTCTGCCAAACGTTTAGTGTCTGGCCCTGGACCCAGGCCCACTAGGACATGCCCTCTGCAGGCTGGGGCACTCAGCAGTAAGGGCCTTATCTGCTCTCTGGAATGTTTCTGGATTTTATCCAAAAATTTTTTAATAGCAAATTTGTAAAAATACAGGAAATCTTAAGCCAGCCATTTCTGAAGAATATATTTTTTCATAAAAACATGAAGTGGCCAGCCCTAGGCAAATAGGAAGATAAGTATCTGAATGTAAACCAATGCTCTGTGTTGCAACAGCAGGGGACACTGAAAAACAGGCAATTTCAGTGCTGTTGAATAAAAACCCACAGTAGCTACTTAGGAATATGAAAACAAAACAAACAAAATAGTAGAAGCAAGCGCTGAAGCTGCTTTCAAGGCATAGGATTTAAAAAATAATAATAAAATGATGAGGAATGTAATAGTGTAAATTTCTCCACTGCCCTGCAAGTTCCACCTGCTGCTGCAGACATCTTCTGCTAGAGCAATGCAGAAGTCTTCATAGAAATAAAATCCTAAAATAAATCCTCTCTCATCCCCTCCAAAGTGGGAAGGGTTGTCTTGCTCTCTTAGGCCTTGGGCAGTTCTTCAGGTTGTTATCCATATGAAACCGACCCATAAGACACAGGAGCTAAGAAAACCTCTCACCTTCTTGAAGGAGAGGATGAAGGCCACCTCAGATACTGAGGACATCTCAGATGGCATTCTGTACCTCTGCTTAGACAACTAAACAGTGTCTTTACAGAGGAAAGCAAATCCAGATGAAGAACATTGGATATCTATACGTAGGCAGCTGTGTATCTGCTGTATAACTCAGGATTATGGTCTGTGGACATCTAGTCAATAGAGTCAGCAAAGCCTAGAGAGGTACTCAGCCAATCAGCCAGTGGCTTTCTGCTTCCAAGTGCTTTGACTTCCCCAGGATCTAAGGACTCTTCTTGCTCAATCCCCATAGATCTCCAGCAGCAATCCATCCCGTGGAAATGTTTACATGTAAACACCTGAAGATGACATCCCTTGATCCTGTACAGAATCTACCCTTATTTTCAGACCCTACTGGATTCTTTTATTCTTGTCTCTCATGCACACGTCAAAGACTTGTTTGTAGCCCTCTAGCTAGTGAGATCCTTGGTGATGGGCTGCTGTTCAACTCTATGCTTACCAAGACAGAATGAGGACAGCGGTGCCAGTTTTCAAGGCAAAAGGATTTGACTGTGCATTGGAATAACTCTTCTATTGTACACACAGCCAAGGGGCCCTACTGCTGTTATGTTTTAGGCAGTGGATTAGCTGATGAGACTGCCTGTGAAAGCAACGGGCTGGCCCTCAGCACATGGTTAGTTTTATGGCTTAAATGCAATAAATGCTCACACTAATTCCACAATGTTTTTCCAGAATACAGCCACGCACAATTTACAAATGTAGTCTTGAATTTTTTTATTTACTAATAAAATCTGGTAAAACAGTTCACCTCCTCTTCCTGGATAATGCATTTCAGAAGCTGAAACTGCCTGAAAAATTCGAATTAGAGGTTGGACATAAATTATAAACATGAGATCAGGACTGAACTGGGTAATTTGAATCACTTGCTTACAGACCAGTTAATAATTTTCACACACTTTTCATTGAAAGCAGCCATCTTGTGGCTGCACAGGCAGGTTCAGTAATTCTGCTGTCGTGAGTACAATTATAAAATAAACACAAGGGACTAAATAAGAGAGTGAGAGAATGAATTTGCCAGCTGGAAGCCTTAGCAAAATGATATTCCGTGACCTCAGGAACAATTCAGTACAATTGAACCTTGTGTATCCTTGGCAATATATTCACAATAAATGTAATTGACTGTTCCCCTCTGAACTTTGGGACTATATGGAACTGATCTTGTCTATGAAGATTAGATGTTCAGTAATGTCTTTGCTTATGTGGGGTCTTTATTACCCTGTGGCTAGTGTGTAGGCTGCAGTATGATTTAGAAATATTTCACATATTTCGTTATTGAGATTTTAGCTGGTATGGCTATTGTGGTGACATTCTTCCTCTCTACCCCGTCTTTCTTTTTTCTCCTTGTTCTTCCTTCTGACTTTTTTTTATGCACATACCTTTCAATGTATACAGTTCTTTTGTGCTTTTTAAAATCTTTGGGTTTTTTAAAATTCATATGTTCTGATGTTAATTGGATATTCTTTGCTATCAGAGACTCAGAATAATACAATCATAGAATCATAGAATGGTTTAGGTTGGAAGAGACCTTAA
>RSEF01000002.1:142954640-142969977 GCA_003993805.1 Himantopus leucocephalus
GGGGGAAGTGGGGCACATTTTAACTTCCCTATCTCTGCAGTATTTCCTCTGCCGTATTCAAAGAATAATAGAGGACATCTCAGCTTTGTGAGCTAGTGGCAAGTTATTAGCATGCATCAGGATATTGGTATATGTGCTTGAACCCAAAGGTCAAAAAGAACATGTGACAGATGTGACAGGCCGTTGGCAAAGAGCATAGATCTAGATATTATTCAGACCATCTGTCCCAGGCATCCCACACTGATGTCTGTAAAGGCAGACTCACTGTACTGCTGATCTACATTACTGTTCACAGATCCCTCCTCTATTCACTGCTTGTATAAGGCTTCTGCACTCCTAATATACCCATACGGCTCAAGTGCCCGGAGCTGGACAGTACGCATAGCATGTTTCCCTTTACCATTCTGGATGTCTCATCAAATAATAACTGAGCTGGCCTAATTACAGCTTGTTTTGGCTTGCTTTGCTAACCCCTTTATCATTGTAAATAGATGTGATTTTAACTAGCTTCTAATTTAAGCTGTTAGAAAATGTGATCATGTGGTGTTCATTTTGACATGGGACTGCCCATGTCAACAGCAATCACTGCAGGACAGTGTTTGGCATGCTGATCCTTGAAAGGAAACTGAAAAATACCATGTGATTACCTGAGATAAACAGGAATCATGGAAATGCTCATTTTATAGTGCCGAGCTGAATAGACGTAGAACAAATTATAAACTCTTGTGGTCTAGAGCTTACTGTGCCACTGTCTCCATTTGGCATCTCCATGCCACATTTTCCTTTAGGAAAAATGGGGATTAACTCACGTTTACATTTGAATAAAATAAATCCTGAGCTCTAAGTGTTCCCACTAGTTTTTTTTATTCAGCTCTCTTATTTGGAACTGGCAATGCTTTTCTAACAACCAGGCACAATGGAGTAAGTATCTAGTAGAACAAGTCTCTTAAAAAAAAACCCCCTGTTACAGAACAAGCTCTCAAAAATTTCAATAGATCAAGAAAACAAAAAAGATTTTTAATGATTAATCAGTTCTTGTAAAAAGTTCAAACTACAGCTGCGGGTATTAAGCCATTCATAAAAATGGTCTAAAACCATTCATAGGGTATGTTTAGACTTAAAGCAATTACATTTTTGTAACTACTGAAAGCTGGCAAGTAAGATCAAATTTAAGCATATTTTTTTTTTCAGCTCTGTCTATTTCTTGGTCCCTGTATTTTCTGAAACATTTAAATTTAGTCTGTAAAAAATTCACATAGTAATTAAAATTATTCAGAAGAGTCCTTTCTTTTTCCACTTAATTATTTAATTGAGGCAGGTAATATACAGGCTCTATTAGTACACATTTGATAAGGATACTGTTAAGTAGATTTTCTAGAGAAAAGAATGAATTAACAGTGTGATACATGTATTCTTACTGAGACAAACCAGACAATTTTTTTCTACCTTTTTGTCAAAAGAATTTCATTTAAAAGACCTAGGACAGCCGTGTGTTACAGTTCTCATAGAGTGGGCTTTATGTCCGTATTTGCAAAGGCTTGCATCCTAAACTTGGCTATGTGATAGCATCAAATTTTTGAAGTGGCTATTAGTTGAAACTATTCTCAGTTTAATGTCCTCCTCTGTGTTGCATTTTCAGATCCCTGTGTGTTTCATTCAAAAATTAGATGATCCGAAAACTCTGCTGTAGGTAGTATGAGTTTAATCCTTTCAAGGAGTAACAGACTAGTCAGAAAATCATGGAATTGATTGGGTTGACCAATCTTGGTTTTGAGCTCAATAATTTTTCAGTATCTCAAAAAAATGAGATCAGTACTTAACTATAACACAGAGAGGTTTTCCTCCTGAATGTGTGTAAATCCACTGGGTTATCATCTACTTCCAAAGTGTCTAATTACAGAAATAGACCTAGCTGCCACTGATGACGATCAATCAGCTGTGGATTTCCTGCAGTTCAAGGATCTGTTCTTTCAGTGATCCTGTGACTACCTAAGTTCTCTGTCTGTCCTTTTGCCAGTTTCTGAGTGAATACAGGAGGCTGCAGCTGGTATTCTTTACATTAAACTCAATGCCACTGGCATCTCCAAGCACATTGCTGCGCTGAGTCCACATAGTTATGGGGATGCCCAGTTTGAATATCCAGATAAATTCGCCTGCAAGTAGAAACTGAAAGGTTTGCCTTATCCAAAGTCATCAAAGCATAGGCGGCAGCACAGTCTTGAGCATCTATGTGTGTTTTAACCATCAATTACTACTTACTTCCAAGTACCTAAGTACTCTGAGAAGGGAGGAGGAGTGAAAGATTCTGTACCATTTGCTTGAATCTAGGTGCTTAAATGTTGCTTAAGTTACATTTAAAGTGTTTAAATCCAGTTAGGATCTGACCAAAATATTTGAGAGTTCCGTTACTCAAAACTCTCTACAGGCAGCAATAATCTTATTGCTACAGACCACTAGATATAAAAATCTAAAGCAAGGTAAATTGTTCATTACTTCTTTTGAATAAAAATAAAAATATGCAACCTGCCATTGTTTTTGTTTGCCTCTATCATTTCAATACAAATAAATTCCCACATATAACTGACTTCTAAATATCGGTATATTTCATTATCCAACTCAGTTGTGTGAAATAAGTTCTATATTCTCTAGGACAATACTTGTACTTGGGAAGTGCTTCCTGAATGTGCTTACTTACTTTGGACATCACTGCTAATTTCAAATAGGTTTTAAATCTTAAAACTACTATACTCCAATTTATTTTATAAATGTTTGTTGGAAGATGATTGTAAAACCTTGTGCAAACTAGATAAAAAAACAGATTCCTGATTCCGTTAAAAACCCACTTACAATATGTATCCAATGTCTAAACATAAAGGGGATAATTCAAGTCTGAAAATAACCACACTCAACTTCACATTTTCGTAATAGCATCGTGATTGCTGTTTACGTCCCCTTGTGTTACGTATATTACAAAGCATGAGCATTTGGAGGAAAGCAATTTAACATGCATGGGATATCACAAAAGTCAAAAGACTTTTGCATATGTATAGGTGTATAGCATGCATCATGCTAAGCCTATTTCAAGTTTTACATTATTATAATTCACGTATACATATAATATATATGCATACACAATACTTTTTACAGTTGCTACGTACAGCGACTTGCCACTTAATTTTGGGTTTTGAGCTTTTAAAGAAACCATGTATTTGTGTCCTTTCCTGGCAAATTTGGTAAAAATTATAATTAGAATTAGAATAATTATGATCCATTATACTATATCAGTATCCTCTGTAACCTGTTTAAAATAAATACATGCTATTTTTAGCTTACTGACATAATTGTCTAATGAAGTATTTTCAACCAATAATCCATTTTTATGATAATTTCTATCTTTTCAGTAATGTCATTGATAACTATTAATGAAAACTAAGATGCAGTCTTCAGTATAATATTATACAATCAGGCAAAATGTAAGCGACTCATTCAAACTCATAGGAGAAAAATATTTAAATGTCAAACTTTTATTGATTAAAAATATTTGTTGGAAACCATTTTCTGTTGCTCGAGTTCGAAGGAATTCACACATGAAAGCAAGCCCAAATCAGTCCAGACAATGAATTTATTCTGGACTCTAAATCCTTGTGAATATAATTTTGCCACCCTTAGCCACCAAAACCTCACATCAGATTAGCCTTTTCTAACTACAGCACCATTATTTTCTTATCTCATGTTCTTTAATGTATTTATCTATGCAACATCTTTCAGAAGTAAGAAAATGTCATTGTTCTCATTTTGCAGAGAAGAAAACTGAATCGCGAGGTCTTCGGTTCATACAGTAAGTCAGTTAAATAAACACAGGTTGGACCTTATTTGACTCATCACATACAGCTAAGACAGGTCTATCCTTTCAGACTGCCGAGATGACAGGAGTAAGTTAATGGTCCCATAGTGATGAGAGTACACTAATAATGTGCCAGTATAAATATGTTCCCTGACTAGAAAGTATGGAATATTAACACAACAGCTGTCAGGGAAATCTGGCTGGTGCACTGAGTTGATGAAAAGTATTATTTCACCACTTGTCAGTTCTATAAAATCAATGCAATTGAATAACAAAAAAAAAAAATAAATCTGGATGCATTGCACTGTTTTACAAAGATAATTACCAGAGGATCAAACAACTGGACTCCAAACTCCCAGATGGCACAGACTTGTTTTGCTATAAGATTCAAATTATCCTGACAGCTCGAACTAAATGTTGTTAAAATAATATTGGCATTAAAATGTAAGAAACAAACATGGACACATAGAAAATGAGTATCTGAGGGAGTCTCATAGATTCATACTATAAATATGTTGCAGAGAGCTGGATAGACAGAAGTAAAAATGAGGTGACAAACCAAGACATTTCTAATGCCCACAGGACACCACAATGCTCGAGTGAGTTTCGTTCCTTTCCTGCACAGCATACTGGAACTCCTGGGATGTTGAAACACCATGAGGTAAACACAGAGAGTTCCTAAACTTAGCAAAGTCAACCCATTAAATAAATGTTAGCTGCACTTCTGGAACACATCAGATGTTGTAACAAGATAAACATTAAGAAAATGATCTGTGAAATATCTTTCATTTAAGTTCAGTATCAGTTACATGACAATTTGCACACAACTGATAAATACGTAAGAAAAATGACAGAAATTAATTTACAGGCCTATTTTATGTATTCCTTTGAGCTAAAATGATAAGTCCAGTAAGATCTGTAACTTTAAAAAGTGGTTAATTTGAGCATTTCAAAATGCACATATTAGCCTCTGACACTGAGAAAAAACATGATTAACTATGATAAATCAGGACACATTCTAAAGGCCTTTAAATAAAAGATGGGTTAACTGGGTTTTGTTAATATTCTTTCTGAAGCTCAGAAAATGCAAAGATATATGTGAGAATATATATAAAAGAATGTTAAATGCATATATAAATAAGAATCACCAGCTATGTCTGTGTGTTCAGTCCCTTGGAAACTTTAAATGTGCACCAGCTTTACTCTTTCAGTGTATGAGGAAGACATAGCACTATCTCATAATTAGTCTGATGGGATCAGCGCTGGCAGGCAGTGATGCAGGTCAGCAGTTCTGGCAGCAGAGTCATACACGGCTTGCTGAGCCTTTCAGAATTTGCTCAGACAGATTTCCCAGCTTGTGCTGATGGAGCCGTGTCTGAAGGAGGATTGGTACACAGAAATCTTTGAGAAACGTAGAAATGTTCACTGAGAAAAACCTGTCTGAAGACAAAGATATGTGATGAAAAATGCTGCTTTCTGTTGAATTGCCCTTTGAGGGGTGAGGAGGAACCTCTGCAGAGCCCGGCAGGAGGAAGTGGAGCCACTGACTTGCAGGAGGTCCCAAACCTGCTGAGGAAGTACACTTGTGGTGGCATGCGTTACCGTGTGCCTTGTGATCCTCTCCAGTAACATTTGGTCCAAGTGAGAAGAAAAAGGCTGGAACATATTACAAGAGGTTTTGGGGACCATAACTGCTTCATTTATGCTACTGTAATAGGGAAATGGGGAGAAGGGAAAGCCTTCTGACCCTCTGCTTTGCATGCATATGCAGAAATATTCTGCAGGGTCAAGGGTCAAGTCCTTACAAAAATTCTACCCTTGCTGGACTGTCAATAAAGAATATCACACTCTCTCCACCCTGCTTCCTCTCCTGAATAATGTGTCTGGTCCCTTATGGATGCATACATCAAAACTATCATTTGTTTCACAAAAAGCAAAATATATATCCCAGCTGAAGGGTAAGATACTTGAAGAGCATCTTATAGAGCAGAGGATCACAGAATCATAGAATCATAGAACGAGTTGGGTTGGAAGGGACCTTAAAGATCATCTAGTTCCAACCCCCCTGCCATGGGCAGGGACACCTTCTGCTAGACCAAAGCCCCGTCCAACCTGGCCTGGAACACTTCCACAGGTGAAGCATCCAAGGCATTCTCAGGGCAACCCATTCCAGTGTCTCACCATCCTCACAGTAAAGAATTTCTTCCTAATACCTAATTTAAATCTACACTTTCGCAGTTTAAAACCATTACCCCTCCTCCTATCACTACACTCCCTGATAAAGAGTTTCTCCCCATCTTTCCTTAGGCTCCCTTTAAGTACTGAAAGGCTGCTATAAGGTCTCCTCTGAGCCTTTTCTTCTGCTGGTTGAACAACCCAAACTCACTCAGCCTGTCTTTGTAGGAGAGGTGCTCTAGAACTCTGATCATCTTTGTAGCCCTCCTCTGGACTTGCTCCAACAGGTCCATGTCCTTCTTATGTTGAAGCCTCCAGAGCTGGATGCAATATTCCAGGCGGTGTCTTGCCAGAGTGGAGTAGAGGGGCAGAATCACCTCCCTCGACCTGCTGGCCATGTTTCTTTTGATGCAGCCCAGGATGTGGTTGGCTTTCTGGACTGCAAGTGCACATTGCCGGGTCATGCTGAACTACTGATCCACCAACACCCCCAAGTCCTCAGGGCTGCTCTCAATCCATTCTCCACTCAGCCTATATTTGTGCGTGGAATTGCCCTAACCCATGTGCAGGACCTTGCACTTGGACTTGTTGGACTTCATGAGGTTTGCACTGGCCCAGCTCTCAAGCCTGTCCCTCTGGATGGCATCCCCTCCCTCCAGCGTGTTGACTGCTCCACATAACTTGGTGTCATCAGCAAACCCGCTGAGGGTGCACTCAATCTCACTGTCCATGTCACCAACAAAGATGTTAAACTGCACCGGTCCCAGTACTGACCCCTGAGGAATGCCACTCATGACTGTCTCCACTTGGACATCAAGCCTTCGACCACAAACCTTTGAGTGTGACCATGCAGCCAATTCCCTTTCCACCAAGTGGTCCATTGGTCAATTCCATGTCTCTCCAATTTAGAGACAAAGATGTCATGAAGGACAGTGTCAAATGCCTGACACCAGTCTAGGTAGATCATGTCAGTTTCTCTTCCCTTATCCACCAACGCTGTAACCCTGTTGCAGAAGGCCACCAAATTTGTCAGACACACGCACTTGCTGAAATGGAGACAGTCTGAGGCTGGGTGTGAGATGCACAGAGAAAAGCAAGAAATTTTGTTCTCTGCACTTCCCCTGAGAAAGAAGAATTCAAGGGAAAAACCCAAAGTGTAAATAAGTATCCCAGCATTATGAAAATCCTCCCTCACCCTTTCTTTAAGAAGGACAAAAGGTCATCCTGGCAGAGCTATCCTGGGATCAGGGAGCTGAGATTTCCCACTCAAATACATCTGTCTAAAAAACAAGCCAGTTCCTAAGGCCCGGCACTGAGCAGACGAGTGGCTTCCAGCAGCGCGATCCTTCATTCTTCACTCGGCCGAATCGCCCTTTCGGTTCCACTGGCAATTCTGCCTGGGGACGTACATAAGGTCAGTCCTGCAAGCAATAAATAGCCGGGTGCTCTAGGCACTCTGAATCACTTTGGCATTCACTTTAGTGCATCCAGATGACATAGCAACCTTCCATGAAGGTGACCATTTTTTGCTTGAAGTGCTAATAGCCATCTTAAAGTGATCTTCATTTGTTTCCATAGCAATATGCTACTGAAGAAAAGGTGGACTGACAAGAAGAAATATGCAAATTGTTTACTTTTTCAGTCCATTGATGCCGTTCTGCGTATTCTTTCACTCAATCCATTAAAAATCTCCTGTTGCCTCTGTGCAGTCATTGGGCTGTGTGGAAAGGTAAACACTGAAGTCTTTATTCTTCTGGTAGCTGACAGCTTCTCTCCTTGGGGAATGAAAAAAATTGTCTTTTTTTTCCTCTTGTCAAATAACAATAGAGGTTGCATTAGTCACAGCGAATATGGAAATCTGCCAGGAAAAGAAAGTAAGTAGTACCCTTGTAGAAACCTAATAAAAATGTCCATTAGGCTTTTGGAAATGACCCTTAACTACCAGCCAAAGCATAATGAAATTGGCAAAACACGAAAAGCAAAGTCTCACTTTGCTTTGCAGCTTTCAAATGACCCACAAACCTCGTTAAAAGGGATCAGCAGTGGCAAACAGAAACTCTGCCAAAGTTCTTTGGCAACGTGTCCCAAAAATCTGAAAGAGAACAGGTTTACATAGAAGCAACAAGCTTGCTGGTAAGGTTAGCTGCTGTCAACATCTGTCACACGACAAACAGAAAAATTCCGTTTGACTTGTTTTCTTAATGAGTTATCCTGTTGAATTTATTTCATCCACAGTCTATGGGATCAGATCCTGCACTTCTTTATACAGATAAAATCCAGATGAAACTAATGAAGGAGGGTGCTGCCTGAGAAAGGAGGACATGATTGGAATTCCTGGAGTAACTGTTGCTGTCCTGGATAGTGCTGAACAACATTTACCATTTTGTTGTACACATTAGTGTTCATAAACTATAATTAAGGGCAGATTTTACCTTGAATTAAATCAAACAAAAAAATACCAGAACTCGATTCTCCACTTCCCGCTAGCTGTTTGTGTCTGAAAAAGCAGGATCAGGATTTCATCTTAGATTTCCTTCTAGAAAATACAGTCCAACTCAATTGCAGGCTATGGGTTTGGACAGGAGTTATTTACGTTATGAAGGAGTTCTGGCTAACTGTTCCTCTCAGGTCTTAAAGACTGTTAAATTCTGAATAATTCAGTGTTTTGCTGTAAAGTTGTGAGCAAAAAAGTCTATTTCTTTACACAAAAATTTCAAATAATATGCAAAATCGTTCTCACATGCCATATCATAGTTTCAATTAAAAAAAAAAAAAGAAGAGAGCAACACATATGCTTAGCCATAGTGAGGGAATGAGGTGAAGAAGGAGTGAATAGATGTTGTATATTTGGACTGGTGGGGTTTTTGATGAGTCTGCAGAGCTGATTTTCCTTTAGATAGTCCTGAGGACTCCATCATGCAATTGAAGCCAATAAGAATACTAGTGAGAGTATAGTTTTCAAGACTGAACCATCAGGTTGTAACAAAGCAATCTGATTTTCCCTGAAACTCCATGTTTGTACAGACCTTTATTCATTGTGTGTCCTGCTCTGTTTGTGGACCATGACTGCAGAATTTTAATGAGCTCCACGCAGAGTTTTTTTCAGAGCCAGCTTTGCAAAGAGGCATGTCACACTGAGAAATTCCTTGTGTGCCACTGCTTTATTGTTTTGTGCACAAGTTTAGGTCTGTCTTGATTTCACTTCATACATTTTCTTGAACCTACTGTATAGAGCTGATAAATTGTCCATCCCTGAAGAAGTTCAGCTTCACAGTTATTCATTCTTACCCACCCTCCCTTTCTTCCTTTCATGCTGACACAGGTAAAATTGCCTTAGAAATCTGCCAACCTACACAATTCAAAGACAGCACTGGACTTTGGGCGTTTCTGTCCTTGTTTAAGGCCGAAGTCCTGAAACACAGAAAAGATTTAGCTACAAAATTCAATCTGAGATCAGCCAGAATTCAATGGAAATGTCTTTCTGAGTGAAGATAAAAAAACATGACTGNATTTCTGTCCTTGTTTAAGGCCCAAGTCCTGAAACACAGAAAAGATTTAGCAACAAAATTCAATCTGAGATCAGCCAGAAGTCAATGGAAATGTCTTTCTGAGTGAAGATAAAAAAACATGACTGCTAGTCATAGATTACTCTAGAGACAAAAGAGGGATGCTAAGTACCTTAGTAGTTTGACTGTTTGTGTTTTCGTTTAGATATCATATGGTAGTACATATGGTTAAACATGGGGCAGTTTAGTGCTTAAAAATAATAATTGTGTACAGGGTGCCTCTATTTTTTCTGCACTTCATAACAGAGTAAAAGTTGTACTCTCCACCACTACTCTAAAGGCAGCAGGGACTAGAGACATGAGACCAGGATGGGCACAGAAGAAGGAGAAGATGACACAGGTCAATGTACATGCTGTGGTTTGGGTGTCTAATCTAGCAGACTGAGGAATTCAGATGTTGGCTGTGTCTCCCAAGCCCAGCTTCTCAGGTGGTCTCCTCAGGGTACAATAAATCCACATGACGTTTCTGTGGTGTGCAGACCATAAAAGGCAGAAAATATTTGGAGTCATGTTCTTGTTACAGAGGAGGGCTTTGTGGCAACTTTAAGATGTGACCAAAGCACCAGGATAAAATCATCTCCTGATAAGCATTACACGCCTAATTAATAAAGAAAAAGAAGAAAGCATACACTTGATTTCACTCCAGATTCAGCTTTAACTTTGTACAAATATTCTGGTATTATTCTAGCTTTCTTGTTCCCCTGAACTTCCTGCTCAGACTGGAAATGGAAGGGCCAGACAGTTCTCCTCTTCTCAAGGGATTTTCAGAGCGATTCTGAAGAAAAGAACATTCGTGTTTTCAAAGTTGGCGCTGACATACCACTATAAATCATAGATCATCAGTGATTCTTAACAGTGAGCTGGACTGGCCAAAATCCATAAAAGCTATCATCAAAGGCAAAAAAATCTTTGTAATCAGCAGCAGGAAAATTGGGATCAGGGTGCCTGCTTAAGATTGGTATGAGAAATTCCATAACCTTCCATTTTTTTCTTTGGGCAGGAACTTTTGTTAGTAGGAATGGCTTATTTTATCATTGAGTCAAACTCTACATCCTATGGACAAGAAAAGGTGAAAAATCTCTCTTAGAAAACAAATTTGCCAAAGCATAAGTTGATTCTATTTCACTCTGGTCCACCTTTGTCTTTTACAGGGTTTAACTGCCGGTTTATCTGAACTAAATATGCCTTTGGTTCAGAATATAGTTTTTGCAGTATTTTTATTCTGCTGATTTTTCAATTCATAGCCTTTGTCTAAGGAATTGGTGAAAAGTATCAAAGAAAAGTAAGTTAGCTTCATATCAGTACCCAAAGGTCCTCATCCACTGAAAAACATTGAAAAACACTGTGCTTTGCAAATCCCAAAAGTTTAAAATCCTGTTAGGTAAGCGAAAGAAGAGAATGGATTTACAAATGCTTACTCAATTATAAAGTTGCTCAGCTCAGCTCATTACCAGTTAATTATTAAATATACATTACATTCTTTAGCTGAGATATTTGGGAAACAGATGGCTCCTATCAACAGAGTTAAAAATAAATAAAGACTGTCTTCAGGAACATCTGGTACTGGCAACTGTCAGAAACAGTGCCAACCTTCAAAATTCAAATGCAGCCGTGGAGTTTGAGTGCTTCTGTCCGTATGTTTGTGACTGAGAAGGACCAAAGGAAAGATCTAGCTATGAAATTTGATCTGGAATTACACTTCAAACTCTTTCTTCAAGGTATTTGCCTGCATTGAGACCAAAGCATTTTTTTTTTCTTTGGCTTTTACCTACCACAGCTAAATACCAAAATACAGATAAATCTGCTAGTTCATATTTTCTCTTGTGACAGAAATTAAAATGTGCAATTTGGGGATTTTATTCTGTTTCCTTCCAGCAATTGTACTTCACAAAAGCTGTTTAACTTCTGTCAGGTTCCGGAGCCTAATCTCACTAAGTCTTTCTAACTGTTTCTCTCACTGCAATTTCATCAAACTTTTCTGATGAGAAGGGAAGAGTATTATTCAGCTTGTTGATATTTGAATTAGTCTCTAATACATTTTATGGTAAGGGACAAAAAAACACACATCAAAATGCTATTTAGGTGTTTCAGTGTTCTCTTATTCTTTTATTTATATTTCCAAAAGGACAGTCCAATTTCACCCTAAAATATGTCAGCCTGACCACATACGGGTGTAGTCTTCTCTTTCCAAAAAGTATCTCCAGTTTAATCACTGAATTTCCTGCTGAATCAGAGTGTCTACTTTGGAAAGTTTATTTTAAAAGAAAACAGATCGGAGGTGGGGGGATGCTGATCAGGTTCCATCTGGAAATGTTCTTGCGCTAAAACATCAGTTAGACAACTGATTTCCAGCATGATGCCGCATATATAGGGGACAAGACTTCCAGGAAACTGGAGCACTAATGAGGAACTCTAGAGCACATTTTCCCATTCCTATTATTACCTTTTCAAAATCCATGTTAAGAGTTTGCAACATTATTGTCCTGAAGATGCTATAGAAGAAAACTTCCTAGGGACACCAACATTTGATTTACAACGTTTATCACACTGTGGCATCTGAAATATTAGAGTACTTCCAAATTTGGCATTAGAAAATTTCATATACTTGTGATAATTCTATGCAGGAAACAAGATATTTCAGTGGTTCCTTTTCAGCTGTCTACAGATTTACAAATGTCACTGAAACATTATCTGAAGAAAATTGTAAAAACTGAAGAGGAAGGTCAATTTTCAGTGATTGGTTTCATTTTAGATTTTTCTTCTTATTATCTAGTAAATGCACGTTGCATTTCTATACTTTTTTCCCGTGAAAATATGTGCGACTAGTCATTTAGTTTTGTTTCTACATGAAAGAAAATATTTTTTCATAATATGGTAATTCCAAGAAATTAGGCTTTCTACAGAAAAAAAAAAAGCCAAAGAAAAAAGATTTTTACACTTAGACTAGAACAAGTAACATTGGAGCATGCAGTCCTCTACATGTAAATTCTTATCCATTAATTATGAAGCAATGTTGTGAAATAAAATAACTCTCCTTTGAATCAGTGTTNTTTTTACACTTAGACTAGAACAAGTAACATTGGAGTGTGCAGTCCTCTACATGTAAATTCTTATCCATTAATTATAAAGCAATGTTGTGAAATAAAATAACTCTCCTTTGAATCAGTGTTAGAATTTGCTAGCAGAAAAATGTTTACTATTCATTCAATATTAATTTCTGACAATTGGTAAGTTATTTGCAGCATTTCTTAAATAAATAAAAAAAAAAGAACCCAAAACCCCAACCAAAAATAATCCCCCACAACCTCCATGTTTATTTTAAGCATATCTGACATTCATCCTAACAGTAGCAAATTAGTTGCTGTGATAATTAGGAAGATAGGCTAAATGTCACAGATTTTAAAGCTAAGCATTAATTCCATAACCGGTCAACAGAAGAGTATAAAATGGACTAACCTTACCTTGCAAATGAAACTTTGGACATCCTTTAGCTGTTTCTCACTTGTCCTGTGTTATCTTGGTGTGTCTGAATGTTGCCTAACTTCTTGTCTCCCCCTTATCCAGAGTTAATGCACTAATCAAGATAACCCGCAATTTGTCCGTCCTACCCAGCCATCCAGCTGTGGTGAGAGGGTACGAGGTGTGGCTGGCAGCCCGCTGTCCCTGCTCAGTGCTCTGCTCGGGTGACTCCGTGACTGCCATGCTTTTCACTGCTAGGAACCACACAAGAGAGCCGCAGGTCTCTCCTGTGCCACCCAGTCCACAACCGCAGGCTACGCAGGCTATTAAAAAAAGTCTTTCAAGAATTGTAGTTTCATGTTTTGTTTATTCTTGTTTCCCTTGGTGTGGACTGTGCATGTTAAGTGCAACTCTGATTAGAGGGGTTTGTAACTGCTCTTTTAAATGTTCTTCTACTGACACAGGAACCAAGTTGACAGCGCACCTAAAAGCTGGCACAATGTGATGTCCAGAAAGTCCTCTCCTTGCTGTCCCAGCTCACATGAGAGAGTCACCTGTGATGACCCTTAATGTATATCTTTCAGAGCTTTTGTTTTTACAGTCAGGCAACACACAAGGTCCTGTGCAGCTCTGCTGGGGAGTAACTGTGGAAGGGATTGGAAGTCTCACCACTTTCAGTTGGAAACATTTAGTTTGACTTTTTTTCTCTAAGCAGAGTGTGCCTCAGGCTTGAGCTTTGGTGGTCTGGTGGTTAACACTGCTGTCTAGAGTATCATGATACTGGGATTCTGTTTTCTGCTTTACCACAGATTTCCTGCATCCTTGAGAAAGTCACTTAGTCCGTTATTCCCTCAATACCGCAGAGAAAATGATGCTGTTCTTCCTAAGCGAGGGTGTCGTGAGGACAGTTCTACTCCCTCTCAGAGGAGAATGTATGGCACCCTGGTGTTTAGATAGGCAGAAAAATGGAATTTTCTTAACTCATTGAAAAAGTTGGAAGATTCATTGTGACACAAAGTCATCTGTGAAAAACAGAAAGGACCATTTTGTCTGCCCATAAACGTGATGGAATGATTATAGAATTCAGTTGTATGTGGATATTTCATTACATATTGGCTTTTTAATGTAAGATTTTTTAAAAGTTCGGAATATTTCCTTCACCATAGAATAAATCCCTAATAAAAATACAACACTTGCAATTGTATATGTGCAAAAATCTGTGGAAAGTTAAAACAAGTCTGTAAGTACCCTTCAGCCAATGAACTCAGTAACTTTAGTTGTGAAAGGATTTTTTAAGGTAGCTTTGCCTCACCCTGCTTCATCATAATCTGTCACATTTTGTACCTAAAAAGCACCCTGGCACATCTCAGAGGGTGGGATACACAAGTTCTGGCCCGACACCCTTTGGAAGTTGCATTCTTCAGTTGGCCCAAGTCCCCCGACCAGTTTGACTTAGATGAAAAAAAAGTCCTCATTTGTGTTCAGTCCCTTGATTTTAAAGCATTAGATCTTTGGACAGGCAAATAATGCAGCAACGAGTATGGACTTTGTTTCAAGAAGAGATGTTGGATTTCCAGAATTAGGGACTGAAACGAGCTAAGAGCTGGGGGGGCTTTGACCAAGAATTTTATCAAACTCTGAGGGACTGTTTGAATAAAGCAAAATTGTACCAGTGGCCCATTGAGGATGCTGGTGTGTATCCGACTATTTCCTAAAGCTGACTATTTGTAAAGTGTGTAATACCCAACGTTTGATCATTTAAATTAGTAGCTTATTTTAATATTTTAAAATTATTAATACCATACTACAGATGTTTACATACAAAAGAAGAAACAGAAAATAAAATAGGTAATACACACTTTACAGATTGCTGTAACGAGGCCTCAGTCAATTCAGGTAACTCTTACTTATCTCTTCTGCTTGCCTCTCATGACAGCACATCTGGCTGTGGGGATGAGGGGACAGTACCAGGTACCGTGTACCTTGACTTAGCAAGACATTCACCCTGTCCTCCCAGTAGCCATACTGGGGAGGAGAGGATTGAACAGGTGGGCTGAGGTGGATGAAAAACTGTTTGGACTGCTTCAGCTAAAATCTAGCTGGTGGATGGCTGAAAGTGCTGTTGCTCAGGGTCCGTACTGGAGACCAATACTGCCTGATGTCTTAATTGCCAATTAGTAAAAAGAAATCAAATACATCCTTAGCAAATTTTCAGGTGACATGAAACTCAGGGAGCAGTTGATATGCAGGAGAGCAGGAACGATGTTCAGAGGAACCCCAGCAGGTTGGAGAA
>RSEF01000002.1:142976432-143016541 GCA_003993805.1 Himantopus leucocephalus
TCAGGTTAGGTTAATGGTTGGACTAGATGATCTGAAAGGTCCTGTCCAACCTTAACAATTCTATGATTCTATGAGTTTTCCTCTGCCTTTTTTTAAAATAAAAAAGCAGACCTGTCTTAGGTAGTGTGAAAACAGCATGGCACAAAGCAGTCTTCGAAACATAAATTGTTGATAGTGCCTGCTACAGAAATTTTGGTTCACTTTCTTGTTTTGGTCTAGTAATGGTGAAATTGTGGAACAGTGGCATGATTTTTTTCCTCTAATGTACAGCACAGAGTGGAACAAGTGGCACTTGTTACCTCCTAATACTCATACCTCACACATTGACAGGCCCCAATAAAACATAAATAGTATGAACAATTTATTTCAAAAAGCCAGAACAACAATATGATGGTAACATACTAATGACATTACAACTTCCCCAGGATTGATCAGTCACTTTAGACCTTTCTACCTGCTTCTACTGTCCTGGACAAAGCCTGCCACCCTCCCTGCTTCCAACAACAGAGAGTGCCTTCAGATGCACAGCCTTGTTTTGCACTACCAACTACTTTCATGTGTATTTTAGGAACTGTGAGTATAGGCTTGCTTATTGCCTATGGCAACATTTAGAGTGATGGTTCCATATTTATCAAAACATTTACTTTAAAATACCAAATGAGCAATAGAGAACTTGCAGAAGCAGACTAACTAAGGGTGGAGAAAGCAGAGCCACATCAGATGTCACCACACTCTGCACTTAGTCCCTTCAGGGTCACCTACCAAAGCCTCACCACTGTGATTGGTTTTGTCATGTTACCGCTGTTTTTTTACAGTTCCTAATTCTGACATGAATACATAGTTGAGAGGACTTGTGTCACTGACAACCCCCCAATATTTCCAGCCACATGGTGTGGCCCCACCCACTTATATAGTGTCATTTGGGGTGGGTAATGAAGGGAACCTGAGCTTATGGCACTTTGAACATGGATGCATATGCAGCTAGGGGACATGAAAAACAGGATTTCTTTTATACACTTCAGAATCTAATGGACAAGCTTATATCATGCAACAAAAATCCCCAGAGCTTGGCTTGCTTGGGTCTGGATTACATCTTCAAACCTCTACTTAGAATTTTGATAGTTAAAGTTGTGCTCATTTTGCCACTTCTTTTAAAATAATGTTTTTCTATATATAAAAAAAATATTATTGGCCAGATGGTACTTTTTATAAATTAGAATAACAGTGTTTTATAAATGACTACAAATCACTGACTGAATAAATGACATTATATAAACACGTGAATTTTATACCTTTTATACAAGAGTTGTAAAGTACTTTATTAACAGTAATACTTAGTTATAGACCTATCTAGTCTCCTACTTTCTCTGTTTTTCTCCATCTCCTGCTTTCCCGTTCCAGCGCTTGCAGCTGAAATGAACTCAGTGCCACAAGTTTGACTCTTGTTCTGAGACCTACCTGTACAAGCACGGCTGATAACTGTTCAGTGCGCATCTGCTGAGCACAGTCCCCAAGCAGGAGAGGAACTCTGATCCTTTTAGAAGGAAGAATGTGCATTTTCATAAGTCATATCCCTCCCAGTTTTCATCATTATACCAAGACTACCCCCACCTGATCCAAAGGATGGGGTTTAACTATTCCATAGGAAATATGCCGAGAAAGTTGCAGTTAGAAAATACTTTATCTCCAAATTTTGAATTAGAAGATTACATCAAGGGTGTTAAAAACAGAGTAGTGTTTTTGACTTTGTTTGTCCTAAGAATTATACAACATCTCAACGGCAGAGCAGGGGATAAAACCCTAAACTACAAGAGTCATGACTTCCCAGGTCATGAGCCCAACACTTTCCCAAAGAGCCAAGGTTAATATTTATCTATGCCCCATGGCAGTAATTTCCAAGGTGTTGATCTTGGGGATTAATTGCTGCTTTAAACAGGCAGTTAACAGTTTAAACAACATTTTTATTGGCATACAGTAGTTAAATGCCTACTAGTGTGCTGATGGGTTTATGATGATTAAAGTGAATTAAGAGTCTGTCTTTGAATTACTTGCTATTAAAGGCACTGGGTCGTTTGAGTACCCTGGGTTAATGCATGTGAGTACAGTTACTGGGGTACACAGAGAGGAAAATGTTCATTTTTAAATATTGTACTTCAGATCATTTTCTGTTCTATTTACATTCGGAAATGAAGCTCTCAGGCTACTGGTGTTTCAGTGACCCGGTGCCTGAACACACATGCTCCCGAGGACACAGTCCAGGCTCTGGTGCTAATATTTCAGCACTGATGTTCCATGGGATACAGCACCATGCTTGGAAGAAGTATTGCCAGGATGTCACAGGTCCTATGCTGCACTGTGTTCTCAGAAGTGGCTGAAGAATCAGTTAAAAAACTCATTATAGTTATAAACATGTTGTTTGGATTCAATACAGTTGATACAGTATTTATATGACTACTGGCATTAAAGGTAACCAAAGATATTCATAATCCCATTAATTATCTCTGTTTTTACTTCTTGGTGATTAGACATTTTGAGATCACCAGTGTGATCAGAAGCCTGAGGCGTATATTCTGGCTGCCTGCTGTAGGTGCCTGTCTCAAACAGTGTGGCTATGCCTGCTCTCCTCAGAGAACTACAATCTGGCAGTATCCACAACTGCATTGAAGTGAGTTTTACACACCTCTTTGGGCATCTGTGACAGAGCAGGTTGTACAAATGTGCTAGAGGGAATTTCTGAAGGGAAGGTAGTATGTCTTCACTGCAATTGCAGTGCGACATGGAGAAAGACATTAAGGTGCTGGAGCATGTCCAAAGAAGAGCGAAAAAGCTGGTGGAGGGTGTAGAGAACAAGTCTTATGAGGAGCAGCTGAGGGAACTCGGGTTGTTTAGTCTGGAGAAAAGGAGGCTCAGGGAAGACTTTATCACTCTCTACAACTACTTGAAAGGAGGTTGTAATGAGGTGGGAGTTTGTCTTTTTTTCCCAAGTAACAAGCTATAGAATGAGAGGAAATGGCCTTAAGTTGCACCAGGGGAGGTTTAGATATTAGGAATAATTTCTTCACCACAAGGGGTGTCAAGCACTGGAACAGGCAGCCCAAGGAGGTGGCTGAGTCACCATTCCTGGAGGTATTTAAAAGAGGTGTAGACGTGGTGCTTAGGGACATGGTTTAGTGGTAGACTTGGTAGTGTTAGGTTAATGTTTGGACTCGATGATACTAAGAGTCTTTTCCGACCTAAATGAGTCTATGCTTCTATGCTTCTATGTCTAAGCTACAGGGCTAGTTATAGCTACGCAGCACAGTGCCTGAGCCTCAGTACCAGGCATACCCTAGTCCCCAGGACATGGATTCCTATCTCTGTTTTCCAACTCTGTTGGCAAATACTGTCTCTGACTACTATTAGTGACTTGGTTCTAGCAGGCCAATTAGTCAGAACCAACGTGTGATAAATGTTTCTCCCATATAAAATTAAGACAGCTTGCTGTCTAATTATAGGATAAGTGCATCCTATACTTCATTTAAGAAGTGTGACATGTGGATGCAGCGAGGCTATTTAGCGTGGCACAGCTGGCGTGCCTCACTGCTGCAATTCCACAGGACGCTGCTTGTAAACCATAGCTAGCCTCTTGCCTCACTGCTATTTATTTGTGTTGTCTGACTTTTTGTTTCCTAATTAAAAATGACACGTACAGTTGGGAAGAAGGCGATTGGCCTCTTAAAATAATTTTGACCAGTTGAATGAGGTTTCTAATTTGTTAACCACGAATTTTGGTATTATGGTGACGCTGCCAGAATGGAGCACAGAAACTCAAGCCTCTGCCTCATACCCATATATGGTATGTGAAAACAGAAGCTGTTTGCAAAAATAAATGATAGGTGTGGGGAGAAAAGTACACTATAAAAATATGAGAGATGTTTTATTTATAAACCACCTTCTTAAATAAGAAATAGTTGCAATTCTTAATTCCAGACTGTCTCTCTGTGCCTCTCCATTTCAATGGCTACACTACTGTTTACTTGCCTCTGATACTTCAAATCCCTGGTGTCTGATTCCTGCCTTTTGCTCTGCTATATCTGTCACCTAGAACCTAATTATTAGCTGCTGGGAACGAATTAATAAATAGACTGAGTGTAAGGTAGCTGCCATGGTCCTAGAGACTGCAAGATTTTAGGTAGACTGAAGTCCAATGCACTAGTCTTGCTATCGAAGTATTCAATTAGCATTTGACTGAATTCCTGAGAATACATGTAGTTATACAGATATATAATATATTTAGTACTGATGGAGAAAACACTTGAAATTTCGACTCAGCATATTTAAAATTCAAAACAACACAGAGAAAGCAAGTAATATTTTAAGGATCTTTTTGGCNATATATAATATATTTAGTACTGATGGAGAAAACACTTGAAATTTTGACTCAGCATATTTAAAATTCAAAAAACCACAGAGAAAACAAGTAATATTTTAAGGATCTTTTTGGCCAAAAGCTGGGCTCCATCAGACTTATCATATGTTCACATAGTCATGGTGAGCTTGTATTTCCTGCAGTTTGAATTGAAATGTAGTTTTATGTGTTTTTTCCCCAGGTTCTAGAAGAATGCACCATTTTTTTTTGTTTTGTTCCATTTATTGCATTTTATTAAAGTGTTTTTTTCTATTCAGACACGGATCCTCTAGTTTCCAAGTTAGGTTGCCTGTGCTGTAACTCTTGGTATTGGTCAATGTCAAAAATATCTATATTGTTCATGTTGTCCTCTCTACTTTCTTTCTTACTATTTACCCTCTCCAGAACAATACCAGGAAAGTGATCCTGAATGCTGGAAGACTGGGTGCTTGTGTTGTGTAATACTACTGCTATTGGCTGCTCCTGCTCCTGCTTGAGTCGAACTCCGGCCAAAAAAGTTAAGCTAAGTTGGATGAACGCTGAGCGTACTCATGGAGTTGAGTGTGCCCATTCATGAAAAATATAGCAAGGGTGAGAATTCAAAAAACCGCAGTATTGAGGTTGCTCACTCTTGGGACTCTAGTTCATTTCTGATTTGGAATGAAATACATTTCAGAAACATCATTGCCTTTGCCACATTCTGCTTTTAATCAGACCCTTAAAGCAGTTAAGTGGTGTTTTTGAAGGTGAACTCAAACAAGAATAGCAATTCAAGCCCTTAATCCCATGTTTTCCCAGTTCAAAGCTACATCAAAAGCTAGGTATTTCACCCACATAATTAACTATTAGCTTGTACATTTGAAGGAGGGGTTTCATCATTCTTTTGGCTGAAAGCAGAAAACATGTTATGATTTTTGTAGAAAAGCAGTAATGCCAGATTCTTTACAGAAGCTTGCAAAATGGAGAATCGGTGAAGTCTATGTGGCTTTTTCCTCTTTGTCCCTTGGTGTATTGATTACACTTTTTCCAGGCCATTTTTCCCAGACCGTTTGATTTGCAGGTATTATTCAAAAGGTAGATAGAAGTTGATTAGAGCACCATAGAAACTCAAGAGAAAAAGCTGATGTTCTTAGCTTCTAGCACGGCATTAGATCCAATAGTTTACTTCCTGTGGATTATTTTAGCTAAGTCTACTCTATGAAAAAATTAAGTTTGCTAGGAAAATCAGTTGTAATTAGAAGAATTCTCTGCCTCTAAAGAAGACTGACAGTGCTGCCTCATAAATGCTGTATTCTTGCTACATATGCTTTAACCAGATACTTGAGTTCTTGAAGGACATAAATATTGAGAACTGACCTGGATTTGTGTCCTTTTCTACGTGGAGAAAATGAAGGAGAATGTTTTACATTCTAATTTTTAACTGGGTCAAAGAGCAGCTAAAATTGAGTTTCGCAGTTGGTTGATTAGGGTGTCATTCTGGTTGATGGAGAAAGTGGCTGATGTGGCTGAACCAGCAGAAGAAATCAGAAGGCTCTTTCATGCCTTGCTATAAATATATATGCTCCAAAAAATGAGAGTCTGATTACTATCTCTCTCCAAATCAAGCAGCGGAAGGATTTGAACCTGGGACTCACCTCCAAATGCTCTGACCACCTTTGGCAGTGGCATCTCTTCCCTCTCTATTGCACCTGAGTTGAAAAGAGCAAAATGGCAGAGAGGCCTATTAAGAAAAGGCTTTCTGATGGAGACAGAAAGATCGAGCTCGCTGTAGCAGGGTGCTCAGGAATGATCTGTAGGTCTCATATTCCTTCTACGGATAGCATAAGGGATTCTGTCACTGACATGTTGGCTTCTCTGTCTCTAACCATTATGCTCCTCATGAATAGGGATTTTAAGCACCTAATTCAGGATTTCGGTTTCCATTAGCTAGGAAGGCTGTAGCCTTGCAGCACTTAACCCCCAAGACTCCAAAGGACAGATCTTAAGTTGCTAACCCACTGAGTCTAAAGAAATTTTGATTTTTTTGTTGCTAGATATTCAACTTTTAGCAGTATTCAAAACAACCTTTTTTATTTACAAGTGGACTACAGTTTACGAGGGAGTGCGATTTTTCCTTTCCCAAGCAAATCATACTATCATTGCTGCTGGCTTCGTGACCTCAAGAATAGATGCACATATTGCACAGTACCTGGAGCTACATGTTAAATTAATTCAGAAACTAAAGGTAACGCACGAATGGGTTGTTGTCTCTCTCCTGTACCTTTCCCTGGTAAGGAATAAGACCTGGGGATAGTCCACAGAATAAGTAAACTGTTTAACCAGAAAACATTGCTGATAAATCATTTCCACAAAATTGCACTTTCAATGTAATTGGCAACAGAAGGCACATTCACATAATAGGGCTAAAAAGCCTATAACCATATGAAATATCTTTCTTTTAAAACCAGGTAGCTGTTCGGTTTTGGCTAGTTTTACAGAGGCAGATCACTGTTGTTGGTCCTGTCATGAGACATTTTAGATTAGGCCGTCTGTTTTTATTATTTTCAAACAGAAATGTCATGCCCACCTTGTTCAGTTACTGTGCATCACTCCTGTTTGAGAGGATTGGAAAATGGTCTTTGAAAGTGCCTCGAGTACCCTGAAAGTGTGAAAATTAAGGACAAAACTTACCCTAGACAGATAACAAGAGGATGCTGGAGGCATTCCCTCCTTCCTGTGGTGAATGAGAGCAAATTTAACTGAATTAATCTACATGCTTTTTCTCTATATGTGTAAGCTTGAAGATTTGTTATGAATATAGGAACAACTTCATTTTCCCATGTTCCCGACAGCACGACAATAAGTTTTCAGAAAACACCTATCTCTCAGCTGCTGACACATTTGGAAAGAGTACAATAAAGCTTTTGCCCTGAGAAGCCTCACAGCCTCTACGCGAGACAAAATTTAGACAGGTTGTACAGCATAACCAGTAGCTCAGATGTTTCTGTGGTAAACCACCATGTTCTTCTAAGAGCTGCTGCTTTTTGCCACTCTGTTAATGTTCCCAGTTGTTTACTTGTTCCCAGGTGAAATCAAATACTGGGAGAGCCAGGCTGGGCTTCAGCGTGACTCAGCGCCCATCACTGTATTCCTTTGAAGGAAGGATCTGGCAAGTAGCACTACGTGGGATCATGCCTTAAATAAGCATATGTAAATATACAAACTTCAGTCCTGAGGAGTAATTTATCTAGGATGACTACTTGCTTGTTCCCAAGAGACTACGAAAATAAAGCATACAGGTAGTAGGAGAAAGTGTTATTGCATGGTAGGTAAGTAAGTCTTCCCCTTCATCTGCTCTCAATACCGTCTGGATTCTGTACTGTCAGGCAAATCTCCTGCCTCCCATTCTGGTCGCTGCACTAGAGTAAATTGGGACCACCTCCACTGAAGTCACTGAAGAATCATTAGCACATAACCATTCAGATTTTTGGGACTTCAGATTGTATTTTATTCATTCAAATGTATATATTTAGAATGAGGTTCTTTGGAATGTGCTACATTAAGAATAAACATTGTGTGTCCTACTCTACAGCACTGGTTTATCTAGAGACAAAAGCCTGTTTCTTGTACCTATACTTAGGGGCCGTTCTGCAGTGACTTCCCTTATACACTGAGGAAGTTGAGTTGCAGTAACTCCAGTTACAGTGTGTGACATGATGCAACCTTACTGCAACTCATCTGCAGCAATAACACATATTGCAGCACAAATGTAAAGAAACAGAAATAGATTTTGCTTTTCTAGAATTTGTATTTGAACTCTGAGCATGCATATGATTCTGTGACAAAAGCCATTAAATTATTTTAGTGCTAGATATGTGGGAACTAATATCATGTGAATATAACATTTATCTGGACATTGAATTCCCATTTATTTTGCCTTGTAGGATTGATTACGTTATGAGCTACAAAATTTTGCGTAGCTATTAAATAAACAATGTATATGAGACTTTGCATGGTCTGGGAAGGAAGCCTCTGGATCTATCCCTTCCCTGTTACACAGAAGGAAGAGTTCAGGGAATACAAAACTAGCCATTGCATTGGAGGAAGTGGTCTTAGGAAAATAAAGTCTTAAACACATCCGGGCTCCTACTCAGTTTCTGCCTGAGCCAACGATTTTCTGTGCAATCCTGGACAAATCATTTAGCTTATATCTGTAGTATATAATGTAAGATCCTGCAGAAATACCACAGTGACTTTGACTGAACTTTGAGAACTGGTTTTTTCCTCACCTCACTTAAACTTGTAGGTCTTAAAAAGCTGGTACAGGTCACACAGAACATGTGGTACTGGGATAATAAACTGTACACTTATCAAATAAGGTAGAAAACCAAACAACTGAACCTTGTGGGGAAAGACACTTTGTTTCATCAGTTGGTTCATTGGTTTGGTTTTGGGAAGGAAAAAGCAAATACCTTAATATAAATAGGGAATTTTAGAAAATAAAAACTCTTCTTATTTCTGAACCTGTTTACCTTAAATAAAATGGAATTCCTTAGAAAATTGCAGTGTGGAATTAAGTGGCTGTAGATCTGGAAACAAACTTTTTTTCTGTATTTGTTGTTGCCCTTCTGCCTGTGTATGCACGGAACCGTGAGTGCGCCGGGGCAGAGTGTGAACTGAACCTGGCCTGGGTGGTTCAATGTCTTTGTCAAAATGCCTTTGCTATATGTGTGGGGGAACAGCAAGCTGACCTTGGTGATCCTTGTGTCGCAGGATTGGGAGTGTCTGTGCTTCCAGTGAGGGACCCTGCTGGCTAGCTCAGGCTCTGGTATCAGCAAGAGGAGCCCCAAAGCGTGCCGCGTTCAGCGCAGCTGCCAGAGCGGCTGCCGTTTCAGCACTCACTCTGGGGCCTTGCAAAGATTTAAGTGCATCCCAGCACAATTCATATGTCCCTTTCTCTGCCTCCCCTTGGGTTAGAAAGGCTCCAAACTGGGAGTGACAGAATGGCTCCTGGGCTTCCCCCAGACTCCTGCCATCCCTTCCTCACCTCTTCACGAGACCTCAGTGTGGTCAGGCACACAAGATGCTTCAGGTGCACTACTCCCACAACACAGATGTGGCAGTACGTGGTCACTGAGTGAGTGGGGTGACTTGGTTCTCTCTAGTAAGGAAATCTATAGTGCACTGTGCTGGAAGGAGATGCTCTGGCTGCTGCGTGGCTCTGCCAGGTCTCCCCACTGTGGCTCCTGACCATTATGTGCTGCCCATGACCCATCAGTTTGGGGCCTGGGGTCAGGGATGAATCTGGCTTTGAGAGACAGGTGCTGTGGCAGGGAACTAAGCTGGAGACAAATGAAGAAATGCTAAATATGGCTGTTAACGCTGTGCCCTTCTTGAAGGTCCTTATGGCTGTTATCCCTCAGGAAAAGGGTCACCTTAAGCCAGTGGGAAGCGGCTATGCAATAGCAACAAAGTTAGCCTGCTCTTCTGTGAAGTCTTTTCTCATCTGAAAAACACCAACTGTAATTTTACAGTCTCACTTTTCCATGTTGGCATGAGAATAATTAAATACTCTGCAGAAAGTGAATGAGGCATTTGTGTAAACAACAGCATTTTAAAATATGAACTGAAAATCTAGGAAACCTTTGTACACCCACCTTTGTTATCCCACTTTTAGCTGCTCTGAGGCCCTTTCATAAAGTTCTCTTTTTACTTTTAAAAAAAGCAAGTATTGTCACTATGTTAGAGCTCTTGGTATTTTTGCTGTGCCTCATAGGGAATAGCTGGTTTTATGCTAAACCTTCAGCTCAGTGTCTGATCCTACAGCCTTCTTCCTGACTGAAGCTCTGTGATCTTATGTGAGCAAATATCTCGCAATTACATTTCACAATAATTGCAAAGACAGTGTAATAAACCACAGCAGAACTAGTTCTGGTGGTGGTGGAGAATTATGAGAAATGCTGTATAAAGCAAGAAAGCAAGCTATAAGAAACTGGTTTTCAGAGGCAGAAAAAGAAAACAGTGCAAAGGTGAGCTGACAGTTCAGAGGTGGAAGGATGTTCTGATTTTGCTAAAAGCAACAGTAGCTTCGATGCTTTGCTCTTTGCTTTCTATTCTTTCCTTTTTTTCTGTCTATATATTGGACATACATGCATTTTAAAGCAAGATGAGACTCCATCATTTCTTCGTATTATTACAGGGATATTTCTTACTGGTTCAAATGAAGTGGTTTCTTTCCAGATGCAAGACGAAAAGCCTCCACCCCCAGTTTTGAGTAGGAATAGCTTCCTCAGGAGCAGGTCAGATGCCTGGCTAAATATTCCAGGCAGTTCTTTCAGAATGAAATTGTGGTTGTGATACAGGTGGCAATTGCATAAGCGCTGAAGATGCTTGCACTCAGTACTCTTTCAGGTAGGTTTCCTTGCAGGTTGTTTTTATAATGATGCGCTATTGCCATTTAGAAGACTACTTACTTTCATGGGAAAAATTGTGCAAAGTGGTCTGCACAAGTGTTGGCTGATATTTATGTAACAACAACAAATACTAGAGCAGGAACTCAGATCCAAATTCCTCTGAATTTCAAGAATATTCCAATCCTGTTTCTAATCTCTGCATTTTCAGTTTGTCTCTAACAAATACCAAAGGCATTATTTAAGTATAAAATAGTTTCTTAAAGAGTTACCACAATCTTTTTCTGAGGAAGTTGCACCCGAGAAAGTTTCTACATGTAACGAGAGGTGTCTATATAGCCAATACAGACTTGCAAATTTGAAGCAGTGTTTTGCATGTAAAAACTACACGGTAGCAGAAGACAATCTGGAATAGCTCAGCCACCATCCCTCACTGTTTTATAATTATTTACCTTAGTTTAGACACCAAACATAAAAAATTATTATCCTTCTGAACTGCCGTTTCCCATTACTATTTGGCAACCTTAATTTCATTATATGCTGTAAAAAATCTCTCTGCAAACACTGCTAAAGAAACACAACTGTCTTAGCAAAGTAGCTGAAGCATGTGAGGGTTAAACAGGACTTTTTTCCCATAAGTCTCATTCGCCTGACTTAGAATTCTTTAACAGATACTGAGCAGCGCAGAACTGAAAGTATTTTTAATTTCAGTGCTTTGTATATTTACAGAGGGATTACAACAAACTTCTACACTTTATCTACATTTTAATAGGTCAGTGTGAACATATGAAGTGTATTAAGGTGGACTGCCTTACTTATTAAACTTATGTGAATTCGTCAAAAGCCCTTAGCAGTTGTATGCAATAGGGGCTGGAAAGCCATGCATGATTGAGGTCATGCATCCAGCCAATTTGTAAGATGATCCCTCTGTACCGAGCCATCAGCCATCCTTAGCATAGGGGCGCACTCATACACGCATTCCTGTCAAGTCATCTTGTGAAAGGCTGCTTGCTTCCAGCTTGGCTTGAAAGTGCAACCTTAATAAAACTCACTGAAGTCTGAGAGAAAATAGCAGTTCTGCAGCAGATAGTGTAGGGGAAAGAGACTGGGATATGCATATGCAGCTGACTAAAGCAGGCTACATGCTGGACTGTAACAGAGAGGAAACAATAAATCTTAACTACTATGCAATAAATATTCCCAATTTTAACTAAGAAAGCTATCCTCATAGTGAAATTAAAAGAATAAGTTTATCCAAGCTTGATTACTAAAGTGCGCTTCTCCAGTCCTTTTTCCTAAGACTTTAAGGGAAATAAAGAACAAATTTAAAGAAAGAGGAAGAAAAAGTTTTTCTTAAAGAAGGAAAGGAAAGTAGTAATAACATGTCAATTTTCCTTTCCTTTGCTTTCCTGGCAGCGATTCTTGCTCATATAGGCTGTAATAACCAGCGTCGGGGTCCAGAAGCCAGTGGGAGAAGATTTAACCGGATTCAGCATGGGCAGTGCACCTATACTTTCATTCTGCCAGAACAGGACGGGAACTGTCGTGAAAGCACGACAGACCAGTACAACACAAATGCTCTTCAGAGAGATGCTCCTCACGTGGAACAGGATTTCTCTTCCCAGAAACTGCAACATCTGGAACATGTGATGGAAAATTACACTCAGTGGCTGCAAAAAGTAAGTGTTTTTTTTTTTCATTTCTCACTAAATGGATTTTTTTGGTGATGCTTATGCTGTTTAAAGTTTTCATTAGTTTCTATGAGAACTAAGGTAATAAGGATTGATCTAGCTTGTGGCTGTGTAGGGGAGAAATGTTTCAGCCAGAGCGCACTCTTCTTAGTGACATTGCTCTTGGGAGCAGAATTTTCTTCACGTTACTGAAAGAAGCAACTTCTTAAAGATTTTTCTCAAGAGACCATGGATGTTTGTGAGCCAGCGAACACAAAAATCCTCCAGAGGTTCTAATGACAGGACTTACTAAGTATTCCTATAAACTCTGCTTATAGTTCCCAGCTTCAGATCAGATGCCATGCAGGATACCTGTTACTCTGACAGCAAAAGGGAGCATTTAAAAAAACAGCATTTAAAGGCACTGGGTTAAGAATACAATTGTTCCTCCATAAGTAGATCCTGTAATACTATTCTACTCAGCTAATTGCTGGAAAGAAAGAAGAAAGCATATAGGCAGTCACACTCCTAAAACATCACAGTAAAACTTTTAAACTGTATAGATTACACTGGACTTGAAACAGCCTGTTTTAATTTGTGTGTGTATATGTGCATTCTTTCATAGAAAGGGAAAAATGGGTTTGAAGGTGTTGCAGTGACTTAGAAGAAGTAATTATTTTTAAGAATTTGTGCAATAGCTCTAAATTTCTAATGGACTTTTCAGTATTTTATGTATGAGCTGAAGTTTGGGCCTGAAAAGACTTAAATATGTGAATAATTTCACCCATATGAGCAGTCTCATTCACCTTAACAGGATTACTCACTTGTAAAATTACATACCTTGCAGGATCTTGTCCATGCTTTGGTAATGAAAATGCCTTGGGATAGCTGACCAGTAAAATTAAATAAACAAACAGTCTTCGTATATAGTTGTTTGTAATATTCCCATTGTCACACTGGCATTTTGATCTGGCAAAACTTAGAAAATTGAGCAATTGAGTGATGCAACTAGTCATGTACGAGGGCACAAGAAAACCTCTGTATATACCCATCTGAGAGATACAGGATTTAACTCTAGCAGAAGTTCATAGTAAGAACGAACATCAATACAAATTTAGTGAAGACTACTAGGTGAGCTAAAACTTCATTATTAACACAGTTATACTACCTATTTCATTTCCAAGTTTTATTTCATCCAGACAGTATACAAGACAGAAATATGTTAAAAAGTATAGACAGCTGTCCCCATCCCCCTAACCCTACTAAAATCTTTAGGGAGAATTTCCTGATCTCTTGGTAAAATAATTGTGCTCTTTGCATATCTGGCTCTAGTAAGAGGGAAAAGACTCTGTCCAGTAAACGTGTGACTATAAAAGAAAATATAACCAAGCATTTCTTTTTTAGACTACTTTCCTAATTTTTTAATATCTTGGTCTGCTTTGAGGAATATAGGTCTGGAAACGAGGGGATGTCTTTTGTAGAGGAAAGCATTTCTTAAGAAATCATTTTACTGTACCTTGGGAGGCTGAGGCAAGCACTAAAAAGGAGAAAGTTGTTATCTGTGTTCATGCACACATGATTTTACGTGAGCAAATTGCCTGCTGAATCATGCTTGTAAGACCTCACTTATTCTGTGTTTGTCCACTAGAGACTGAACTAAGATCACTGTTTCACTGTGAGCTGAACATGAAGAAATATGAGTCTCTGGAGTGTGAATGTCTGAGTTAGGGTTAGTCCGCTCACACTTTGGAGGGAAGTGATTAAACAGGTAGGAAGCCCATTGAAAGAGGTTTATATTTGAGGACTGTTTTCTTCTGCAGTGATTGCAAAACTGGCTACGGGCAGAACCATCCCCCTCCTCCTTTCCTTCCCAGCCCCCAACCCTCTGCTCCCAGGGGTTTACATAAAACTGGGATTGTGCACGTATCCCCATGTGTCAGTTTTCCCCGGAATGAAAAGACCCGTTTCTCTGTGTGATGGAGTACGGCTCACTCTGAACAAATGAGGCTGATGCAGCTCCATTATAGCATCTCTGAATACTGAATTTGCTTTGTTGCTGTTGCCATTACAAAGGATCTCAGCCATAACTCATTTCCTTTCAAAACAAGCATAATGCTTAAGTGTGATGAATATATTATGTAGATATCTCACATCTCATTTTTATACTCTGCATTTATTTTTCCCCCTAGATTTTTAATATCAGACATAACTGCTGCTATGCTAAACAGCATTTTACAATGCACCTGCTGTGAACAAAGTAAAGAATAATTAATGGCTATAGGTCTATGACTGGAAGTGAATAGTTATAATGAGAAATAATGTTTAAGAATTTTAGATATATACTGACTTACACACAGGAAATACGTTTATTACTTCAGGTAATATATATAACTTTCATTAAAATTGTACATAGGCAATGTTTGGCAGGGTGAATTATTTTCTCAACACAAATGCTAACCTGCAATATTGAAAGAGTTTTTATTAAGAAATTTTGTAAGAATCATGGTTTGCTTTTAGTATTTTAATTTAAAAATGCTTTTCCTTAATATCTAAACGGGCAGATTTCTACAAAAAAACCAAGCATTCTTTAAAAAAAAAAAGGCAATATTTTTATGCTTAAAACCAAAAGTGTTTCTTTGATGACCTACACGCTTGATTGTAGATAAAAATGCTCTAACTTGGGGACCCAATTACAGGCAATTAAGTCCCAGCCTTGTCCATTAGCATTTGCATATCTATAGTCAGTGTAACTGGGATTGGTTGGCAAACCAGGGACATGGCAAAACGCTTTGCGCAGAAACTACTCGGAAGAAGATGACTTGGTAAACATTTTTAGAGATTTTCCTAGAACTGTTTATTTTAATACCGGATAACTTTCCCCATTGTTTAAGCTTGGGTTTCATTTCTGCAATATGTTTATACTAATAGTTCAAAACAAACAGTTCATCACATTTTCTTTCTTGCAGTAAGTGACTGGCACACGTGATACTGTTTGGTATTTAATTGCAGTGTCTAAGTATTGCCAAAGAGGAGTTACATGAAATGTTATCATCATGTCTTGCTTGGGAACTTTCTGTTAGTCAGCTTGCAGAACTTAAGGTATTGACGGACTCAGTACATGTTCAAGATAGCTGTGTAGATGAGTGTTTCATATACTTACCCCTTAGTCCAAATAGTTGTAATAATTGTTATTACAGTGACAAGTGAGTTTTGCATGATCCACTCTTTCTTTTTTTCTGATCATTACCTAAGCAGAATACTATAAAAGTTTAAAATGAATGCTTAATGATAGTATACTATAAGAAGCTAACACAGACGTACAAGTTTGAGTTGAAAGTGAACCACAATCGTTCTGGTCAGCCAATATCCAAAGTTAGATCTCTTTTTTTTTCATTTTCTCCACAAATACTGGTGGCACCACTACACTTAAACCAAATAAAGAAGCTTCAACTCATTTCCCTTTCCCTTCAAGCCCCTGTGCTTTCACCAATTATAACAGAAGTATAAAATGATGAGCTGGATTCAGTCATTAAAGAAAGAAATTATGAACAATTTTTCTGGGGTATCTGTAGCCATTTGATAGTCTAAAGTTTATTCCTACCATGGTTTCAATAAATTATTTGTCTATGGCATTCTTTGTGCTCTCTGTGGACTTCTTTACTTTGCAGAAGTAACATCACAAGGTCTCACTTGGGTTTTAAACGTGTAAGGAATCCAGGTTTTGGGGGGCACCAGTCATTGTATAGAAGAAACTGGCTTTTGGAAAGACTGGTGTCTGTCACTGTGTGCTGTGGCTCCACTGGAAGTCTGTCCCTCTCTGCTGTCTTTACCAGCAGGGCCTGCCACTGCAATTAAATAGCAATGATATGCTTATGTGCGTGGAGTGGCTGGATTTTACCTTGGATTTTATATGGTTTGCTGAAGATGGGAAAATTCCTTACATGTCACTCTTGTTGTGAAGCTGTCTGAAAGTGTGACAGAGCCTGCTCTGAAGAGGACAGATCTAAAGAGTCGTCATAATATCCTGTGAGGCAAATTTTTATTAATATAAAGATGGATGTGTCCATAGTGTGTGTAAAATTTTGTCACGTTAAGAAGCCAAGTTTCCGTAGTTGAACTATTACAACAAACAGTAAAAATTCCATTTTATTTATGATTATGTCTCACTGGGCATTTTGTAATTTAACATTTAACCCTAAAGTCCACATAATATTTGTGTACGTTAAGTGCAACCAGGAGATCCATGATGAACTCCTGTTAATTTTCACAAATAAAAGCAGGTCATTAGATTTGGAATCTGCCATTCTGCTTCTATGAGCATTACTAACAGGGTTGTGTAAGGAATGGCTTTCCAGTAAATCTTTCATTTTTCAAGGTGAACCAGGGCTAAAAGTACACAGTGAGGACGCTTTATCCAAAACTGGCCACTAGCCTCCCATTTGGCATCCAGCTTGAGCCGGGATTTCTTGTCTAGACCCAGAGGCTCCTTACTATTCTAGGTGCTCCTTTTTGCTTTGGATTCAATGAATTTTCATATCCAAAGCAGACCCTCATCCTAGTGACATCTGAAGTGCCGTTCCCACAAACAAGCTGTGAAACAAATGACGGGATTCAAATTAGTGGGATTACTTATATAGTATGTACTACTCAGTGGGCAAGTCTATACACTTAAGGAGCAAAAATAAGTTCATAGAAACAAACTAGTTCTAAAAAAATTCATGTATGAGTGTAAAACCAAAATTCCTTATTTACATCCAAAAAATCTCTTGTCCAATAATATGCTTGCATTTCAAAGCTTTAGTGATCAAATCTCTGAGGTCCTTAGGATGTCCTGAGGTACCCAGAAGAAAGAGCCAAGAATTCAAATGTGGAAATGCCTGAAACCTTTACATTATTAGGGGATGACCTATTTGGCAATGTTTTTTTTAAGACGCAGAAGAATCGGAGAAGTAGACTGAAGGACAGTCTCACATGTCGCTACATTTGGTAGAAAATTACTTAAAAAAAATATTTCCCATGCTTGGACAGAAGGCTTTATCATAATGTGCAGTAGAACCTGAATGTGTTTATTTTCAGTGATGACAGCTGTAATTAGGAACTTTCTGGTAACAATAAAATATTACATTTATTAGTCATCAGAACTGTCCAACCAACATGCCCAGTGGGAGATCTCATTTGGAGCACTGAGAGTTTTTCTAAATGAAACTGATATAAAGTAAATGGCGTGTCATTTTGAGGGTGCTGAGAACTCATCGTTCCCATTCGCTTCTGTGGTTTGGAAGCAGTCTCTACTTCACAGTGCTGGGTGCCTTGGAAAAAAAAAAGACAATCCATGTGGGAAAAGTACAGAGCTGGGTATTTCAGGCCTGCATCATCCCACCCAAACTTCTGGCCAAAACCCAGAGATACCCAAAGATAAGTTTTTCTTTGCTGTGGGGACCCTCTCAGTGCTGTGTCTAGAGACAGTAGCAAGCCCAGAGGAAGAGTCAGCCATCTGAACTGTCCTGTGGAAGTTTCTGTTTCTCTTCATTGACTCCAGGGTAACCCTGAGCAGCTCACTTCTTGATTTAAATGCCTCAGTTAAGTGGGATGGATTTAAGCTTTACTTCTGTCCATGGCTGTAGCATAGACTTCCCTTGTGAATGCAAGGAAATCGTAAACTTTAAGTATTCCTGTTTCCCTTTTCTAACACAGATATAGTACTCAGTTTCACAAGGCTGTTGGGAGGCTTAATATGTTATTTTTTGTGTTGCTTTTGGAGTCTTTCTGGTGGAAGGTATTTCGTGCTATTAACAATTTATGTATGATAATAATACTTTCAATGTTTACAGAAAATGATGTGAGATTAAAAAAATCTTTTGGAACGTCATTAGTTTTAAAATGAGTAACTAAAATAATTTATGAAAAATATGCAGATAAATACAATGAATATGATTCTATAATGCCCAATGTATTTTGCAGGTTGCAGTTGAGTGAATGGTTTATATACGTCCTCCAAACAGTGAGAATGACCCTCATTACAGTGTTCTTAAAACCAGATGAGCAGCTGTTGCTCCAACCTGTATTCATCTAAGCTGAATAAGACTGTAGCTTAGTCTTGTACGGATTCTCAGGAAGACCAGTGAGTGATGGCTAGTTTTTCAGAGCTGTTATTACCAGCCATTTTGTATAACCTTGTCATTATCAAAACTGGGGTCACTTGTGTGATTTATTGCAGACATATCCTGAAAGGTGAAGATACTTAACGAACGGCTTGTATTCATCTCAATTTACAGTTCAGCTTAGCTCAGTCCTCTTCTCTGTATTTGCAACAAGATGTAAACAAGGAAGCACTAGTAAATTAGGACCTTCTAGAACCAGTATCATGGTTTTAGCTGTGCTGTGAACCTCATCTTCAGTACCAGCAGCTCAAGTGTCTTGAATAAACAGCCCTGGTGTTAAAGTCTTCCCAGTAGCATAAGGACTTCCTCTCATGTTAAAGGGTTGAAGTTTGATCGGGAAAAGGAATTTGAAATAGTTTCATATTTCATAGGAAGTTTCATATTTCACCCATATGAAACAAGCTGTACTTTTAACACAAAGTTATTCTTGTGTAACCACATGTGCATATTTTAGACAGCGTTATGAAAGACCAGGGTGGTGAATATTCACTTGCAAGGGTAACGTAGAAATGCCATAAATTGTTGCACATTCGCACTACATTTTCATTAATGTCCTTGCACAAAGATCAAGCTTTGCTTTTCATTACCTTAGTTAGGAATGAGGTTAATCTAAAACAGTGTAAGTCACTCCTAAACTGGGATAAGAAGTCTACCCTGGGACTTGCACCAGTTTAATTATCCCTTTTAAAACTGGTGCAAGTCAAACTGGTGCAACTTCCTTGTCTAAACAAGACCTAACAGCGGGGCTACACTCAGCATTGAGCAAACGTATGGGTACAGACAGTCAAAGCAAGACAGGTGTAGGGTCAGCTGGAAAGATGCTCAAGTTGCACTATTCTACATCTCTAAAAATGTTTTGCTTTCAGAATTAAAACAAACCAACCAAACAAAAAAGAATGGATTAAGATAATTTTATAATCCCTCAGAGGAAGCCATATAGAAAATCAGTATTCTAGGCCATGGAGCTGAACGAAATTTTTTATAGTCCCTTGACTAGCTTGTAGGTGCAGAAATGACAAAAAAAAAGAAAGAAAAAAAAATCCAGTAAGAAAAGGGTAATAGTTAGAGAATTATGCTAGTTTGATGGTGGAATAGATGTGTCTTTAGCAAAGGTACTTTAAATGTCTGTTACATGGTAGTACATGGTCAACCATAGGATCTGTGTTACTATTCCTGCCTTAAAAGAGAGAGAAATAGGCTGAAAGTGCAGATATGATCTTGCAGTGTGAAAATCTGGGTTGAAGAGCCATAAGTAAAAATTAGCTGTCCAAAAATTCTGTAAGAAGTCTGCAGAATTCCTTTCCCTTGGACACCTCGCCCTGGTGCGTGAGTGTGTGCACACGTATATTCATGCACATGCACACATGTATGCATTTAGATTTTTGGAGTGCTTGGTGTTAAGCTACATGGAAATCTGTTCCTAACTGTTGTGTCTTAAACCCATTCTTATGTTTTATACCTACTTACCTGCTGTCAATCTGTTGTTCTCCTGAAATTAACCTGTTGGCTCAAAAAAACTAGAAGTTGGTAGCAAGATCAAACCTTGTGTATTGTACATGCATTAATTCTGTGTGAACAAGTACCCATACTGTGCTGCCGATAAATTATAAGTATGCCTTTGCTTTTGTCCTTTCCAGAATGTATATGAAGCAAGAATTTTCATATATTCTGGAAAAAATAGTGGACCNTGTGTGAACAAGTACCCATACTGTGCTGCCGATAAATTATAAGTGTGCCTTTGCTTTTGTCCTTTCCAGAATGTATATGAAGCCAGAATTTTCATATATTCTGGAAAAAATAATGGACCTTTTGTACTCCCCATCCCATCTGTCCTTACATATGCATGTGTTGCAAGACAAACCTGACTCTGTGTTATGCATGCGTGGCATCTGCTTCTTTAATAGGACTTGGCATAACTATATAATTATTATTTTTCATCGATTCTTCTGGGAATTGTTATTTGTTGGAATAAAATTTTGCCATTTGTCATGTTTTGTCTAGTTGTCTTGTTGCAAATAATGTACCGGGCGTTCCTTCTGCAACAGGAATGTATGGGAACAACCAAAATCCACTTGTTCCAGCTAGCAGAATTCCCTTCTGACTCTGTTCTGCCTGAGGATCTGGGTCCTGGCATACTTTCTCCTCCCTCTGTACCAAGCTGGCAAATAGGCTTGAGAGATTACCCTAGAGATAGGATAAATTCTGAGTATCCCTGCCAGGGAATAAGGTCAAGAGTAGAGAACTGTGGGAGAAAACTGGGAGTATGAGCAGACAACCTTAGAAGGTAATTTGTCTCATTTTGACATCATGGCTTCTTTCACACTAGAGCACAGATGATCAGATTGGTGCTAATCAATTTTGAATCTAAAAAATATTTCTGCTGCTGGCTGATATACCATTTATAGACCGATCCTGCCTTCTTTCACATCTAAACTTCCTTCAAAGGCTTTCTGTGTGCAAGAGGATTTTCTTGAAAGATACTATCTATGTTACAAAACTTCTGCCTTAGGGATAACTTTGCTTAGCAGGCCACACTTTTAGTTTCTTCATTTGTGACCCACACCAGCCTAAGCCTGCAGAGGGAACTTGCAGGGTTTCAAAGGGAAAAACGCAGGTGTCATTTGAGTGCTCCTGCCCACTATTTTAAATGTTACAACAAACTTTCAGTCACTATCAAAGGCTCTCCAGCCTTCAAAGTGGGGTTCTTACTTCCTGACCATAGGTGAAAAAAATCTGATTCTCAATGTGTAAATATACTATTTTGAGATATATTTTAATTTTTGACCTTTAATACACTCCAAATCCACAGAACACATTTTAAATACCCACAAAAATCGAAGGAGCCCTCCTAGTACAATCTCTAGAGATGCTTTCACATTTATCATCAGGATTGTGCTAGACTTGCCTGCCCTTTGGATTGTATTATTTATGAATGTTTTAAAGTTGTCAGCCTATGCTTATAAACATTTATTTTTCTTTCTGAATCTCTTGTCTGCAGATATGGTCTTGCACAGTGGAGATTTAGGAAAAAATAATGTAGTTGTTAAATTATGATTTTACAATTTTTTTTTCTAAGCATTGTATTGAATGAATTTTCAGTTTGGATTAAACCACCTATTGCTCTATTTAAATGTGCTGATTTTCACTTTCGTATGTTCAGCTTTGAATAACTTTAGCAATTATTATCTTCTGGGAGTTTTAGTTCTCATGCAGAAGTCTTTTGCAGGAAAGAGAATTGTATTAAATAAATTTCTTTTTTAGAACTCTCCCCTCATCTCAGTGTGTCAGTAACAGTGAGGGTGAATAATAGGATCATTTACATGCCTTTCTTTTATCTCTTCTGAGTCACATGTTTGTGTCTCAAGAAGGCAAGGATCTTCAGATAATTATCTCCCTGTCACCCCTATCCCTATCAGACCACTAGTTCTCCTAAAACCCTACCATTTTCTATGCAAAACCCATGTAGAAACGACTTGATATTTCTGAAATCTCACAGAAACACTTTATATACAAGCTGACTCTCTGAAGTCTCCTTCAACAGTGAAGGACTCAATGAAGACTGCTACAGTCTTTGAAAGTTGGGCATTCATATGTAGATAAAAGTAGCTGAAATGAGGATTTAGGATCACTGCCACTATCATTTAAGTATTAAGTATATTTATTTGTGTCATAGTTAAATATTTACCCTCTACAGTCTTAATTCATCAGGAAATTCCTGTGGCCTTCTAGGCCACATCAGCAAGTCAACGCAGTAACGGGCAGCCCCCAAACCATGATGCCTTTGGTGCTGTGCCTGGAATTTTGAGGATCTGCTTAGAGGGAAAATTGCTCAGAGAGATGACCTAATCTCTTCCTGAATGAACTGTTCCCCTTTGTTCCTTGGCTAAAACTTCATACTTCACTCTGTGTGTGACTTACCATAGTAGAGATAAATGGTCAAGGGCCACCTATCTTTCCTGCGTCACTTCTATCCTGCTAATGGGAAAGGCCATCAATGCTCTGCTAGAAAGTTTTTCTGTGTTACTATTTTTGTGCAGAGGAGATATGGACTGCAAAATTCTTTATCACTTTAGCCTGTTAACTACAGAGGCGATGATTAAGGTTGTTTCTCTTCACATTTTTCTTGAATGATCCAGTTTGATCTCTTGGCTTTTCCAAGAATTCTGGCTGATGCAATAAATATCCTTTTGTATATTCCTCTGACATTGTTTACCTCTGTGACATCGTACAGCTCAACCGTTATGGCCTCTGCCTTTGTGTCAGTTGTTAAAGAATTATTTGTACCTGTTACAATACCAGAGTTTTATGCAGGGAAGCATAAGCAAGACAACTATATTTGCAGAGCGACACAAGGCAAGAGGAGTTTGCCAAGTACCAAAGGGTTATCATTACACGTGAAGGATGATTACAGCAGAATGAATTAAAAAATCATTGGTAAAAGATAAATTTTTATAGTTTTATCTGCTTGATGAGCCATTGTGCCGGCCACTGTACAAAGATATGCTCTGTCGGCAGCTAAGTATGCTGTTGAATGAGTGATTTCAAATCCTCATTAGCTGAGTTTTGCTGAGAAAGCTGGTTTTGTTTCACACTCCACTGACTTCCCTGAAACCGAGGTATTAGTTGAGTTTCTGCATCTCACCTCACTGGCAAAATGCTTGCACGTCAATGCATGTTTACAACACTGCTCTAAAGACACAATGTAATGCTTGGGTAAACTGTGTGAAGTATCTGTGATGAGTTTGGGGATTGGGTAAACTGTAAATGCAATAAGAATAGATGTAGCTTTTTCCAGTGCTTTTTTATGATTTTGAATTCCATAAAATAGTTATGGGACAGTTAACTCCTAAGGAAACTGAAGATGAGTTTGTAACTGCGGACTGTTGCCTCTTGGAAAGGGTCATCTCAGAGAAAGTGTAAGGGACCTGAAGAATGATGGGGAAGGCTACTTATAAAGTGGGAGGTGGAGGTGGTGCTCCAGAGCAAGAAGTCTGCCTATTTGAGGTTGATAGAGGATTTTCATTAAAAGTCTGACAGGAAGGGTGAATGTTGCTGTTGTAATCCATAAATTTTTGTGCTGCCCAAGGTATCAACATGTCAGTAAAGCACACACAATAAGATAACTTGTCCTGCAGTGACAGAAAAGCCTGAAAAATTACTCTGGTGTACAGCACTATGTTCAGTAATATGCCCTGAAACAATGTAGCTGTAAACTATTACTGGCTGTGTGGCCCTATAAAGATCGTAATACTACTTATTTCAGTAGTATTAGTCTGCTGAAAAAACCCCTTCATGATAGCTGAGGAAGATCTTTTCTAAAATAGAACTGGTTTAATTTTTTTTAAAAAAAGAACGGAAAAATGATCTTTCTAAATTTAAGAAACATATAGGAGTGTGAGGCAAATAAGATGTTCAGCAACAGGTTTTAATGCGGAATCTGTGAAGTCTCCAAATTTTGCTGGTTATTAAAGTATCTGAAATGCAGACAGCCCTCAGCTGAAATGTTGGGTAGAACCAGAATGCCATGTGTGGCAGTGCAGGTGGTCACCAGCACATCACTCTTTTACCAGGAACACTCTTGCAACTGTCAATGACAGCCTCCAAAGTAATGCTTGTGTTTGCTGCATATACTTGACCATGAAGTGAAGAAATAACTTACTAGCATTGAGCAAGCACCATGGAGAGTCTGTGATAAGCTAGAGGTCAGAAATCCTAGAAACGCATTTGCCCGAATTTGCCAGCATTAGATTTTGCAAGAGCTAGGTACTTGACCCCGAAAGTGCCAAGGGTCCTGTTTTGAGTTGATGGTACTCAGAAATTTCCAGGAAACATCTGGCAAATTACAAGCTTTGCCCCTATAAAAGAAATTATTTTCTTTTCACTATTGGAGAATGTTATCAGAAGCACGTAGCTACTTTCAGTAGGCTTCAATAGGATGTAGAACCGAGAGGGAATTGTTCTGTTACTCTAAACAAGCACACATCTATTTTATACTTTTGGATAAGTGGATGAGAATGGGACATCCAGAGACTTCCTATAGAAGCCATCCTATAGAGAACAATGTCACAAAAATTCAAAGCATCAAAAAAAAGTGAATTATAATCCCTTGCACAGTTCACCTAGGGGATCATATGACCTTCGATACTTTTTTATGGCTGATGTATGATGACCATGATGACACATGTTGTACTGGCCACCACAAATCTTAAAAATGTCAAAATATTTGATTATTGCTACGTATACAGTAAATGAATATATTATGTGAGTGATTATACAACACATTTATGTATTGACTTTTAAAGTGTAATGGATGTACCAACATTAAAAAGAGTTCTAAAATTAAACACAGACAGAAATAAAAGAATTTGTCTGGAATTCAAACCAGCAGTTACTGTCTACCTTAATGCCTCCCAGTGCTCCCTGCAAAAAAACTGCTTTATGAAATGGGGGGGGGGAACCAAACCAAAAAAAAGTTCCTTGATCCAGAATTTAACACTCCTACACATCTTGGAAACATCTAGTAATTTGGCCACTGACCCCCTGGGGTATTTCCTAGAAACAGAATTGAGCAAGACTGAAGTTTTTTTATTGTACTGTTATGGGTATGAAGATGTGACATGAATTCTTTATTTGTAAAATATGAACCAAGTGTGACATCCTTTTCCTTTTTGTGGATTTTTAAAGAATACTTCAACATCTTCATTCATTATTTTGCTGCCAAAATCATGCAGAGCTCCTGAAATTACAATCAAAACTCTTTGGTCCTTTGTCAATGGAATTAGTCTTGGTGTTCTTCTCTGGGCTATAACTCACCATGATGTAAAACTGGAAATGTGTTTTAGGGTAAATTTCCCATTTTCATTCTTCTTAAATTTCAAGATGAAACCTCAGTGTTAGTTATGTTAGTGTGGTTTTGAATGTTGTCATGTTTTCACTTCCATAGTTAAATCCTTCTGAAAGACTATAAGAAAGCTGCAGCAAGATTATTTTTAGAATATTACTCATAATGCAATACAAGCTTTATATTGTGAGGCAGCTTCACATTTTAAGTCAGAGTTTCTTGGTGTTTTTTCTATCAGAGTGGATCGGCCTTAGGCTTGTATTGCTATCACATGTTTTCCAGGTGTTGCTAGAATGAGCCCTTACGAAAAAAGTATTACTAGAAGAAACAGTAATTTCCATTGGGAACATGAACCCAAAGGAGGTTTTCAACACATTCCACAAACTCAAACCATTATCATTAAATAGCCTTGAGAGGATTAGAAACTGGAAAAAAAAAAAGTCTCTCTACTCTCACCCGGAGTGTGATGCTAACGAATTCCTGCACAGCTTGGCCTGATGCTGCTCACAGTGAATCAGCGGTAAAAATGTGGGCTCAGTTCCTGTCCAGGAAAGGGCATTTCCCAACCTCAGGCCCACCCGGATGAAGCTGAGCCCCCGCCTCCTCCTTCCCCTGGCACTTTTGGGGTGGCAGAAGTTCCAGGTCTACTTTTCAGTACTGGTTGTCTGGATTCACCTTCTTCAAAACATTTTTGCCCTCATGTAAGGGGATTTCTTAATGATAAGAGACAAACCTCAACTCTGTCCGGACAAAAGCTATTTGGCAGGACAGGAAATTCCCAGATGGTCAGGAGGAATTTTAAAGGACTGGAGGGGTATGTTGCAAAACGCTAGCCTGGCACCCACAGAGACTGAAGTCTGTTATTTATAGAAAAGCAGAGGCAGAAAACAGATGGTGTGCTTCCTCACAATATGCTCCACAATCGCTGCATTGTGTCAGCATAAATTTGTGGGGTACCACATCAAGAACTGAGATGATAGTACGGTCTCTATCCCCAGACAGTTTTTTTCTCTGCATGCCTAGAAAGATACCAGCTAACGCCGCGTGCAGTGGTGGTTGTATAATACAAACAAGACCGCTTTTAGAAAGACCTGGAACAGCAGTCAGAAATCATGTCAACGGCATCAGTGGAGTGATGCCAATGTCAATCTGCTGCAGCTGAAAGAAGAGTCAAGCCCAGCCTGTGAGAAGGAGACAAGCTCAGATTTTTTTGTTCATTTGAGGATAAGATTCTGTGCGCAGCCTTTATTATGTCCGCAGCCTTCTCCCAGCGCTCCTCAGGCCTGAAAGTGGGATGTATGTCTCATGAGAACAATTTTATAAAGACATTTTCAGTATTTCCTTTTTTGTTCACGTCAAAAGGATCGTAAACGCAACTTTGCCTATTGGCAATATTCCTCTCTCCAGTCCCTCCAAACACCAAAGAAGAAGGAGATACCTGTTGAAACAGGAGCATTCAAACTCATCAGGCAGATTATCTTAATTTAAACCTGATCTTGGATTCAATCTGCCCTGTATTTTCAGGGGACATTTGTCTTTTTCGGGTGTCTTTTGCTGAAGCCAGCCAGGAAATGTTTTGGCTTCTTTTTCTGAAATGTTTTAAAATAGAAAAATCCTTTTTGTTGACATTTTCTACAGTTTATTTTGACATTTCCATGAGATATTTGTATGACAGAATTGCTACATGACAGTAGAGACTGGTTAGAGACCTCCCAACCTGAGGGCTTGAGATCTCAGGTGAAAGTAGCCACATGACAGAGGACAACATCTGCAAACCAAAACATTGTGCTTTTCAGCCAAAATGTTATAAGTCTTGGTTAAACAGTGCTGTCTCTTTCTTGTCTATCTGTCTATTTATAAATTAATCTTCCTTTTATTTTAAAAAATTGAGCTTTTCATAAATTGAAAGAAATCTCATTGGAAAGCATTTTTCTGCTGATAAAGAGACAATCAGAAGACTGCTACAAAGTGACTGCCTTAGGGCTGACTTGAGTGAAAGTAGAATCAAGTTCCAGTATTATCTTGGGATGTGAAGGAGAAGCCTAAGTGTAATATCTATGTACAGGCACAGTGGAGATGTTAGAAAAGGGATGCACTGTATTGGTATCCTCCTGTTTATCTGGGAACAGTTGCTTCTGCAGTNTTTTTTTTTTTTTTTTTTCCCTGAAAAAGATAGAGAGAATATGCATGTGGAATGTTGTTGATACAGAAAAGATCATGCAAACTGTCCCCTCTGAACAAGAGATGTCTGAGTTCAAACAGAACTATTTGTAACTTTTCTTCCACTGCCCTGGTTTTTTGGTTTAATTAAGAAAAATCTTTTTTGGCTGCCTAATTTAGTTCATGCTAAAGGAAAAAGAAATCATCAAACTGCTTAAGAAAAAGCTCTTACACCAATTATGTTGTAAAACAAAACAGTAGATCCGTGCTGAACACATGATAATATTCCGCTGTTTTGTTTAGTGATATGCTAGAAATGCAAATCTGGATGTTGCAGAAATGATCGGAAAACCAGGGGCTCTTTTTTTCTGAACTTGGTGGAGCTGCATGACTTGGCTGATAGGGCTATATGTCATCCCTCTGGCATCTTCTGATGATGATGCCTTTTAATACTGTATGCCAGTCACCAAGCCCATGTGTGTTTTACCTTAGTGTTTCTACACTGCACCATGCTGACAAAAAGTCTTTTTGTGGAGGTGGCCAGATAAAACTTGAAAAATTACAGGAGCGGCTTGAGTGTCCCTCCTCATCAACGGCCTCTCTGTTTGCTTGAATTTTTAACCTGTCCATATATTTCAGCTGGTGGTATCTTTGCTAACAAATGAGGAAATTCAGGTGTCTGTGATTCTTCCGTAAGTGCTTTTTGTAAAATGATTGTTTATTAAAGATATACTTTCCAAACAAAATTTGATTGTTATTGCCTTCCTTTGGGATTTCATTTGCATATGGAAGAAAATAGTTTGCCCTATTTCTAAATCCAGAAGTTAGGCTATAGTATTACCACCTAGAAGCAAGTAATAATTTTTTTTATATTTATTTTAATTTCAGAGCACAGAGAAAAACATGAGAATTAAACTACTTGTCCTTCACAATTCATCATGACTGAATAATGTATATTGAACACAACATGCAGTGGAGCAGGAACATACCTGTTGTTAGTACAGGTGAAATGCAATTGCAATAAACTTTTACAGGATTTTTAGCTTGCAACAAAATTTACAGAATTACTGACAAACTTGAGAGGAAAACGTTATAATGATTATGTTTGAAATGATGAACAATGATTTATTTACATTTCCAAATATAAATAAAGCACCTAGGATGAAATTCTGGTGACAGTGATGACTTAGTGACAAAGACAGAACTTCAAGTAATTTCAGTGCAGTCAAGACTGCATATCAAACTCTACTGGTTTAATTTCTGGCATTAGGAAAGAAGTGTTCGTACCAGAAGTTCAGTGCATATATCTACTATAGCTCTCTTTAATACTGACAGTGACTCCATGCTTGCTTCATAGTCTTGCATTCATTTTTTAAAGAATGCCAACAATTGTTCATACTTCTATAACATTTTGTATTCAGAATCTCAACACATTTTACAGACGTCAATGAACAGAGCTAGATAGCAATCAGAAGGCTTAGTGATGGCATTAATTTTGTTCTCATCTAGTGGAAAACCCAAGGTACACCAATGGCAGCTGACGTACCTTTAGACACTTGGGAACTCTAAGTACAGCCAATAATAAAACCAGGACCTGAGGCAGCTTCAGTGTTCATACGATATTTATCAGGATCTTTCACACTAATACAGATAGGTAAATATGCAGTGGTCTCTCAGGTCATTAATCTCATTGCTGTCCAGAAATTTTATTTTTTGTGGCAGTTAAATGATGGGCTAATTTCATAGCTGCTGTAAATTGACACTGCTCAACCTAGAGTAGTCGAATGGTGCTGATTTAAATCAGCTAGGCATCTGGATGCTCGTGTTTGCCCCAAAACCTCGTTCTCAATGCATCAACCCCCACACCTCAGTGGATTTGCCCGCTTTATTGGAATGAAAACTAAGCTGGCCAGAGCTCCCACACACATGCACACTATTTCATTTTCTCACTCAATTTCCAAAGTGGCCTTTTTTTTTTTTCTTTCTGAAGAGACCATCCCTGGTCACACAACCTGATGTGCAAAAGGGCAGTGATGCTACGCAGCAGTGTATCCTTAGCACCACCCACGGGAAAGCCAAACTGTTTGACACTTTCTTCTGGTTGTTAAACCAAGAGAACCATTTCCTCTTCTTAGCAAGTGAAGACCTTTCCTGAACTGAAAAGGTCTTGTTATGTTACAGCCCATTGCTTCTCATCGTGGTAGAGAAGGTATGGAAACATCTAACAACACTAATTTTTAAAATTAAAAGTAAAGGTAGAGAAGGTATGGAAACATCTAACAACACTAATTTTTAAAATTAAAAGTAGAATCTGAAATTTGCTAAAAATGCCTTACAATATCCTGTATAATTTATTAACAACAAAATCACTCTCCACTGGGGTTCATGTGATGACAGGTAAAATATAGAGCATGTGCCACCTCGTATAAATCATACTAGAAACTTATCCAAATGATTGATGAGATGTATAGACCTGGTATTATTTCACATAGAGAATGTACATTGAAACCCTTTGTTTAATCACCAGTAGGAAAATCACACTGTTTAACAGTAGCTTTTTCTGGTTTCCATTTAATACACATTGTTTGAAGTCTAGAGGTTCCTGTAAATTCAGAACATAGAAGTGTCTTAGGAGAAAAATATAAAATCTGACTTTCACAGAGGGCGTGACGGCTCCCCCTGTCTTCAACAGGATAGATGGGTGTTTAGTGTCATTGAAAATTCGTACAAAGATTGCATTTTCAAAGATGACTAGTAATCAGGGAGCACAAGCTGCAATGCTCGTCTCTTAGGAGCTACAGAATCCACAGCTGTTGAAAATTAGACCTGTTAAGAAATTTTAAAGTTTTCCAAGATGAGAGCAGTCCCAGATCAGACAGTATGTAGGGCAGTCTTGTGACTATTAAGTCAAGAAAGACAACAAACTTCCACTTTGTTATCCAGGTTCCAGGTTGCTAAATGAGGGACTTTCTCTATAGTCCTGTATTTTTTGTTATTTTTTTTTTTCCCTGCCCGTAATCTTTTTAAGGACTAAACCAAGCATTCAACAGGACCTTTACCAGTCTGGATATTGTGGATGAATCTGCCTTATATGAACCTAAGATAAAGTCCGTTCACACACACATGTATGCTCAGCTATTTGCTTGGTCTCTTTGCTTTTGAGATAAATTTGCTTTGCTTGCAGTAAGTCAGGCACCTGCACGTCCCAGTCTGACCTGCAGACCCACAGCAGAGTCAAAGGACAGGTCTGGGTACTGGCTGCAGAGCTGGGTGGGAAGTTGCTTCCTTCCAATGCATATCCCATCAATAGACCTGCTTCTGTTTTTCCACTTACAACTGAAAGCAAAAATTGAACACATGAAAAGGACTTATTTTCAGTGCAAAAACCACCAATTGGAGTCACTTTTCTTCAAGCTGGTGGTAGCGTAACTCTAGCAGAGATAGTGCAATAATAGCAGAGATGAGTTCATTGTAAAATGGTTATGAAAAATGATCGTTTTCAAAGGGATTTGTCTCTACATGGTGTTTTGGATCAAATTCGTCAACACTCTTCTTGTGTTGTTTGATACATATTTTTTACTTGTTTCCCAAGCAAAATGCCATTCATTGCAGAACAAATAACTATGACAATATGGATATTTAATTCATTTTTTATGAGCGAATCTGATGTTACCATATATTTGCATAAACCCACACTGTGTGAATTTTCAGACACATAAAGGAAAACAGCGTGTTTTTATATATTGTTGTTATGAACATACTTCCAAATTTAACATGTTTACTATACTGTATACGATATTAGCTGACTCTTCATATGTTTCCGCGTGTTTTCTACTGTAGGTCTTAAAAAAGCTATGTTCATATAAATATTTAGAATAGCATACTTTTGTTTGATTTACAATTTTTTCAAATGTCTTCTAGTTGAGGAGAGCTAGCTTGTTAGGTCAAGCCACTGTTATCACTGTTACATAGCATGTAAGGGAATGAACTGTTAAAATACATAAGCACAAACAAATTTGGTAAAAATGTAAGGAATATCAGCAGTAAAGACACTACTCCACTGCTGAATAGAAAGCACATCAGATTTTCTGTAGGAAGGAAAGATAAGAAAATTCCAAGGAACAATGTTGTTATGCCTGAAAAATTGTAGGAGACTTTAAAGATAAATGAACAGGTCAATACCTCAAACACTCCTCACAATAGAAAAGAACTTTTCCGTGAACTTGCAGGATTATCGATGTTTTAATATCCTTTTTTATGTTATCAAGCCTAGGGAATGTTAATGCTAATTTGATTTTGATTAATTTCTCTCAGTGACTTAAGATGCTCTCTCTTTCTTGTTATACTTACTGGAATATCCACTGGCCTTGCTTCTGTTTCCGCTTATGTTGGCTGTCGATCGGTATAACATCTCTGAGTTCAACAAAATGTAACTACACGCAGAACAGGCATTGTTTTCTTTTCCATATGTACACACAATTTTGAACATATGGTTCCAAGCATAGTCTTGAATTAAATTGTCACTAACTTCAACGCATGCTTGTTTTTCATTTTTGTTCTACTTTTATGTTTTGCATTTTTGCATTTGTTGCCCAAGAGATTTATGGCCAGCTGCAAGGCTCCTTGCTTGGGCGGCACTCATAAGCGTTTATATGAAGGCAGCTAGAAAACTCCATTGTATGAAGGCACCCAAAGGTAATTAGGTTGCTTGGTTCATGGGACTATGAAGAGAAATGTGACTGAGGGTGGTGAATACAATCTGAATTAACGATCACTACTAGCATAGGAGGTTTTGAGAGTTCAGATCGGCTTTCACCTAAAGGTAGTTTAACTTCTGGTGATGCCAACTTTTCTTTCAGATACTTACCATACCAGGGAGAGACTGAAAAAGTGATATTTCCCTCTTATGTTAACACAAAGACAGTTTGACAGACTTCAGTATCTCTTTGGCATAACTGTATATATTTCAGATATATACAGTCTTTTTTGCCTTCCAGTTGTGATCCAGAAATACCTAAATTGTGTTAGCTGAGCACACTATCCTGAAGACTAAGATGCAAAAAGAATTGTGTCCCATCTAGGAATTCACAAACACTGTAGCAGAAAGATATTGAATGAGACTCAAAACACCTGCAGTTTTGAATGACAGGCTATCTATTTTGGAAGAATCCTTTTATCACATTTTGTTTATTGTTTGTGGTCATGGAATCCATTCAAATTGACTTCAGAAATAACTTTTGATAACTGCGTCACAAATGTGAAAGAGAATCTCTTCAGCACAGGCTGATTTGGTTGAAAGTTGGCATAATGTTAAAGTCATCAGAAATAATCTGGCAGAGTGTCCTGTTTAACTATCCTGTTAGAAAATATATATTTTTTACCTGGTGACAGTGAAAATTGAGACATACAAAAATTCTGATGTAAGCACTCACTACCTTTTATGTATCCATCATACTAATACTGACCTCCATTGCTTTGAGGGCAAAGTATAGCTCTTAGCAACACAATTTTTCTTTAAGTTTAGCACAATTTTCTCTTGTCACTAAATGCTATTCTCAATCTATCAGATTTGGGGGAATTAATAGGATGAATTAATTTTTTAATTTCTTATTTTTCACATCTATCAAAAGGCTATATAGCACGGAGAGATGAACACATACTGAACTTCAACACCTTTGCTGAATATCCTGAACAACTGGAAGATTAATAGGAAACAAGATTTTAAAGATAGGAAGGATAGGTCATTTTATAAAGAACAATAATATTTTTTTTTTCCTAAGTAAAATAAAATGATCTCTTTTAACTTTTTCTCCGTGCTTCTAGTCAGCACAGTAGCACTTTCTGCACTTGTTTATATAGTCTGAGTGTAGACATTCAGAACTGTACAAATTAGTCCTGTCTCTACATATTTCTTTCTTTAGAAAACTTCAGCTAATAAAGACAACATACTCCTTTTCTAGCAGACACATGACATCATCAACGTCTAGGTCTCTGTTCTATGATGTTATGATTTCAGCATCATTACTTCTTCCCAACAGATGCTTTAATGCAGTGTTTTGTCCGTCTACATTACGTCCTAATGTTTAGGCATCAGTAAAATACATTAATACTATTTTTTTATGCGTGTCAAAGTCATTAACAGCACTATTAAATAAGGTTGGTCTCAACATTAACCAATTAGGAACTTCACTATGATCAAGGGACTGGAGCACCTCTGTTATGAGGAAAGGCTGAGATACCTGTGTCTGTTTAATCTGGAGAAGAGAAGACTGAGAGGGGATCTTATCAATTATTATAAATATCTAAAGGGCGGGTGTCAAAAGGATAGGGCCAGACTCTTTTCAGCGGTGCCCAGCAACAGGACAAGGGGCCATGGGCACAAGCTGGAACACAGGAAATTCCATCTCAACATGAGGAGAAACTTCTTTACTTTGAGGGTGGCAGAGCGCTGGAACAGGCTGCCCAGAGAGGCTGTGGGTTCTCCTTCTCTGGAGATATTCAAAACCCGCCTGGACGCAATCCTGTCCAACCTGCTCTGGGTGAACCTGCTTTGGCAACCCCTCTGTTGGACTAGATGATCTCTGAAGGTTTCTTCCAACCCCTACCATTCTGTGATTCTGTGTGATTCTGTCATTCTGTTAACACTTCATACTTTCTCTTTAGTTCAACCCAATGTCTCATGTCTTTGGTCATATCCTTAACAAATCATTAAAGTTATACTGGTATCAATGTTTTTATCATCATTATCTGCTGAAATATTACAGGGTTAGGATATTCAGTGTGAATTACTTTTAATGCATTTCCCACGCGGAGAAATGACAGCTATGAAGGATAAATTAAAAAAAAAAACAGAATACCTTTGTTGACCACTGACATTATACTTCTTCTCCATTATATCTCTGAATTTTACTAATTTAACAACCAAAGGTACTACTGATGTAAGACTAACAGTTATTTTGACCATTTTTCTTCTTTCTTAAATAGTTCCCCCATTTAACAACAAGAAGCATGACAGCAGCTATATGGAGTCAAATCAAAGCTACATCTAGATAGGTATGATGTCTCCAAGAGCAAGTGCCTAAGGAACAGAACAAAAATAATTATTTTTTTTACCAATAGTCTCTGAACTCCTAACAATGGGGATATCGGAAATATCTCACAGATGCTCCAAGCCAGATTTTGGGTTCAACACGCTTAGTAACAAACTGGATTTTGATTCTTGTCTGGTACTTGACTAGTCTCCATTTCAGCCCAAATATGATGGGGTTACTCTCCCAATTGATAAATGTACAAAAATGTATATTTCTTACACTAATTTTAATGTAAAAATTGCTTCAGAATTTAGGCAGGGAATAGTTGCGACCACTTACCCTTCTTAAAGTGCTCAGGGATTTTTTCGTTTGGTGGCAGAAACTTCCATTTCTAGATGTAAAATAGTCATCTGCATCTGTAATCTCCATATAAATATTTTTATGGAAAACTGTAGCAGAAAGTTTATTCAGTTGTAGGGCCATACAGAGGTTACCTTTGCTTTTCAACCTTTTCTTCACCACCTAGTTGCCTTGTTTCTTTCTTCCTTGTTCTCCTTTTATTTATTATAACTTGACATTAGATGATCTATTCGAGTGCCTCTGTTCTTTATGGCATAGTTTTATTTCCTCATTAATATGTTTTTTCCTTTGATCATTTTTTATAGGTAACTTTCCAGTTCTCACTCTATTATTCAGATAGTTTCAAGAATTTTCCAACATTTTAAAATTAGGTTTCAGTTTGATCAGGAATTATTATTCATAATTATCTGTGAAGGGAAATGCAATCCTGGCTCAGAAACAGCCAGTCTGATGAGCTGGCTTTGTGCCGCAGATCTTGGATTCCCTGAGATCCCAGGGTGCGGAGGAGCTGGAGTGCCTAGGAGTCAAAGCTGACCCAGAAACCTTGGCACTTCAATGCTATGGCTCCCACGAGCTTCAAAACTCCTGGCTTCATGTTTGTCCAGGCTGAAACTGAGCCAAGATCTTGCTAACCTTGGAGGACCTGAGAGTCTGGACCTTTGCAGCTGGCAATCCCAGGACTTTCTGGGTCACAGGTCCTTGTGAATACATTCAGTGGCTCTTTGCAGAACTGGGAGCCTGGAAAAGTCTTTGTGTTGGGCCACACAGGATCCTGGAAGTGGAGGTGACAACTCCTGCTTGGAAAGCCGGTTTTCATTGTAACTCTGTATTTGAACTCCCTTCATGAAACATTCTTCCAGAAATAATTTGGAATTGTTTTAAGGGGGAACAGTTTCAGAGCAGTGTTAAGCTCTGCAAGTTTCTCGACGTTGTGCTCTTGGAAACACTGATACGTGGAAGAAGAACATTTGAGGTATCTTGCAATGGCTCCAGAAGTTTGATTTCAACTCTTTCTCTGGATTTGCCCTAGAGAGCAAGACATGTCCTTGATTCTTGATGACCCCAAGGTTATTTTCACATAGGGGTATATGCAGATGTGTGTAGTATGTGTTTATGTTGGAATTCCACAATGATCATAATTCTACTTCCCCTAAAATCAGCTGGAGTTTGGCAACTGATTTCAGTTAAAACAAATTAGATGTTCATTCAGAAATAAACAGATTCTTTGGCATGTTGAGCTTGTGTCTTTCCATAATGGTTATGAGGCTTGTTGCTTTTTAAAACTGGAATGTGGTTTGTGTAATTTATGGACATAAATTAAAATGAAATAGAATTCCAGAACAAAAGTGACAAGGTTGTTAGGGTTCCAGTAATGTGGATACTTACTTGGGTTTAGGTTTGGGTTTTGTTTTTTTTTCCCTAAAGGAATAAAATACATCTTTAGTGTCTGGCTACAGATTCAAAATGTTACCCTTCCTTAGCACTTTGAATTACCAGAACTTTATGTGACTGAAAGTCACTTTTAGTGACAAGGTCGGAGTTCAAGTTCAATTTGGATTAGCCTCCAAATATTCAGATGCTTACTGTATCTTAATATTTGAATGGTTATTGGGTAAGAACTCTATCAACTTCTTTACTATGCAAAATCTGGGCTAAGAATCCTATGGGAAAAGCATTTTGTTCTTAAGATTTCTAAAATTTTTTTCCTGAGGAGCCAGGAAGCTTGTGAAATAGTCTTTCTCTCAGACTTTTTTGCTGTTTTACCAGGCTCTGAATTTTCTGAACTTTCCAGTGAATGATCTAATATGAGGGGAAAAAAAGGCTAGATATTGTCCTGCTTAGTCCAGTCTGTTTGGACTTTGGGTCTTCTGATCAGCCAGGCAGTGGTTTTTTGTATAAAACTGCATGTGCTGACTTCCTATTGCTGTCCTAGAACACAAGACAGCCAGTATTGGCGCTGCCACCCATTATTTAGGAAAAACTCACTCTTCATCCCACTCTGCTGCTCTCGCTGTCAGTCCTGGGTTGAGAGAGAAGCCACAGCCTCGGTATCTCAAGCCGTCTTCTTTGAAGTAGGGAGAGGTCCTGGAGAGAAGCTCTGTGTGACCAGAGGGGTCTGCTCTTCAAAAGCATACGCTGCAGTGGGACAGGGTTCTGCTACACCCTTTGTTTAAATGTCAGTTAACCCCTGTTAACTGAAACAATGCTTCCTGGGACAGGACAGTGCAGTGGAAAAACAGTCTTTAAAACAAAGATTTAGAACCCCATTTTTTATTTTCATGCCTATTATTTAAATCCAGTGAGCAGGAAAGCAGTTTAAAATGTTGAGAGACACAGAAACCAATTTGGAGATCTTACATGACCTTTAAAAAAAAGGTAGAGAAAAAAAAAGGTATGATGTGGTTGAGTTTCTATGTAAACTTTTTTAGCTGTCAAAGCAAGCACAGTACAGTGCATGTACATGTTTGGATTACCAAGAATAGGGATATATTTGCTGCTCAATAGAGAACCCCAGAATTGCATGACACAGTATTTAATAAATAAGATGGATATGAAAGGGAAACATCAAAACAATATTTTTTTTCAAAACAGGAGATATTATAAACAGCTAATAAAGTGTCTCAGGTAAAGCAGAAACTGTTATGTTTATTACTTTTATTTTTGGCCAAGATTCTGTTCAGCAACATTCAAGTTAAGTTTAATGTTAAGAAGATGCTTAAGACTCATTATGGTCATCTCTTAAACAAAAGTGCCAATGAACATTGGTTGTTAGGTTTAAAATCACCCAGGTGATGATTACAGGACATCTTAAATCACAAATTAACATATAGGACATATTTAGTGAAAGCAACAGCTGAATCTACAGAGACTGTAGTGGATGAGGATTACATACAAGCGTAAATGGAAGGACCAGTGACAATATTAAGGTCCTCCTCCTTTTAAGTGGATTCTTATTGCTCTGAATGAGTTTCTCTTTAATAGGAAACCACATTCTTCTAAATCCCCCCAAAATATTCCTAAACAGAGATAACATCTTATCTCTCACAGTTTACAAACAAAAACCACCTACTAAATTTGAAATCTTATGAATTATTTAAAAAGACCAATTTAAGAACCTTACTCAGTCTGACCTCTCTGCTGGTGCAGTGTGACATAGAAGACAGAGGACCAAATGCCCTTCTGCTGAGAAGGTACTTGAGGTCTCATACTTCATGTATGAATGTTGTATTCATTGGGCCAATTTATAAAGATCAGAAAGATGTCAACACAGTTTTGGCATATAATAGAATATATAAAGCCCAATCACAGCTTTTTAAGAATATTTCTGGACATCTTTGGTAAAAAGAATATATTTGGGCTCCTGATGTCAAGTTATAAAGGCACATCTTTTCAACTGCTGACTCAAACTATCTGAACACCACAAAGGAGTGAAATGTATTTCTGTGCTGTACTACTTCATGATAAATTATAAGTACCATGTCTCAGGTGTTAGAACATAGGCTCAGTCTCTCAATTCAAACATTATTCTCAAGGCTATATCCTTATACATTCAGCACTTAGGATGCAGATGCCTAAATGTCTTCTTAGATAGGAATCTAAATTACAATGTGTTTCCTGTTTACGTAGGAATTTGCTAATTGGGCAGTTAGAGGAGAAAACAGCAAATACTGAGCGAGAAGCAAAAAGGGAAATGAAAGGCAGCAATAAGTAAAAACTTGAAATGATTACTAATGATACCATTTAGTAAATTTTTTTGTAAAACTCTTTGTTTGTTTGTTCTTCTTTATAAAAATATTATATTCAATTCAGGTCTCACTTCTGCCTGCTCTACAGAATGTTGCAAAATATATAATCAGCAGAAGTCATACAAGCAATATATCAATCCCAAATATTCCTGAGAGTTTACTTTGTGCTGAATGTCCACTTTAATGGATGTCAAACTATTTGATTATCATTAATTGGATTTTTAGAAAAGTTTACAATTTCAGAGAACCTGGCTAGGAATTCTTTGCATTATTGACAAAGTTTGTGTTCTGCTTTCTGTCAGTTGAAATAAACAGCCAGAAAATGTGTTTCTCTGCAGCTGTTTTCTGTATTATGTTAAGGAAGATTAAAGGTAGAACATTAATTTGATGAGATTCCTTTATAAATTTTGTTCAGTAAGTCACCAAAGTCTGACAGTTAAATCTGATTTTTGTCTTGACCATGTTAGAAAAAAAATCTCTATAAGCTTTTATTTTTATACCACACTGATATGAATGAGAGTTGAGATTGTTTAATATAGATGATACATAAACAGCTAAGTCAGATAAGGACATGAGTAACCGTGAAGAGCTATGATTGCTAAGGGAAATAAACTCAGAGCTTTGGGGGAAGCTGGTTGTGGGGTGATATATAAATAAACAGCAATAATAAACTTACCTGTTTTTCAGAACAACATAGATAAAATGTATTTATTTTTATCTTATATTACAGTGGGAAATATTCTGTCACAATGAACTAGACCCAAGCTGAATCTTTCTTAAAAGCTAATAAATGACTACCCCTTTTTTTAAGTGGCTGATTTTTAAACATAAACCAACATGTCTTTATACAAAACTCTGTCTTTTAAAATTTATTTTGTATCACTTTGGCAGTATTTGAACACCGGAAACACATTTAAAATTATATAATGGAAGAATAAAACACTGTTGATCACATAGATTGGCTCATATTAGTTAGTCAGCTTAGTAGTCATGACCTGTCAGTTAAGGGGGCACAATATTTTCCATTATAAACCTCCCTTGATGTTGCTCTTCCTTTTTTTGTCATGCATAAGCTAATCCACATGTATCACAGATATTTATGCAGATTCGTTAACATTTTGGAAAAATGTAAATTTTATTTTAGATAGCATTCAAAAAATATTATAATTGGTTTGCAGTGAAACCTGTGTTGTTCTGTGTTGTCTGCTGTGGTATGGGAAAAGTGATAGACACAAACGACAGATGTTGGGTTAGTCCTAGAAATAGAAAGGTTCAAATAATTGTCCTGTTTTGGCAAGCTATATGAATCAAAAATCGAAAAAGTGAGGTGCTGGAGCGTGTCCAGAGAAGGGCAACAAAACTGG
>RSEF01000002.1:143022736-143036658 GCA_003993805.1 Himantopus leucocephalus
CTCTGACGTCAGTGATGTTCTAGTTTCAACTAAGCAAAAAGTGCCAGCTATGACAGTGCTCTACAATAATTCCTGACCTTAGGCGCACCAACTTCATCTTGAAAGGGTGGGAGTGGGGCACTGTACCACAGAATCAGACTCTCAGTCAAAAATCCCCTTTTTTTTCTTGTGCAGGTACTTCTCACCTTGACCACTTCCTTAAGCCAGTTCCAACAGGGCTGCAAAACATACTTGTGCCTGATGGGGACAATCCCCAAAACAACAGCAAGTTGTCAGAGGCAATAGGGTTTGGAGAACAGGGATTGTTTAAACAAGCTTAAACAGAAGGCACATGGTGCAAACAACTCGCAGACTCTGAAAGGTATTCTTGCTCCTGTCTCCCATAACACATCCCTCACTGTTGACTGCCATTGCTTAACTTTCCTCAGACCCTTGCTTGAGCCAATTTCACCCACTAAAACAAACTCCCAAAAAAGCAGAGAGAAAAAAGAAGAAAAAAAGAAAAAAGAAGACGTAAAGCCCAGCTTTCTACTATTTTAGTGTGCACAACCATGCCTGTCTTATGCTGGGGACCCCAGAGCTGGATGCAGTGCTCCAAGTGGAGTCTCACCAGAGCTGAGCGGAAGGGCAGAACCATCTCCCTCAACCTGCTGGCCACACTTCTTTTGATGCAGCGCAGGATTCAACTGGCTTTTGGGGCTGCGAGTACACATTGCTGGCTCATATTCAGTTTTTCACCCACCAAGTCCTTCTCCACAGGGCTGCTCTCAATCCAGTCATCGCTCAGCCTGTATCCATGTTTAGGATTGCCCCAACTCAGGTGCAGGACCTTACACTTGGCCTTGTTCACTTCATGAGGTTCACAGAGGCCCTCCTCTCGAGCTTGTCAAGGTCCCTCTGGACGGCATCCCTTCTCACTAGACTATCAACAACATCACTCAGCTTGGTATCATCCACAAACTTGCTGAGGGTGCACTCGATCCCACTGTCCATGTCCCTGAAAAAAAGATGTTAAATAATACTGGTCCAAATATGGACCCCTGAGGGACACCACTCATCACTGGTCTCCACACAGACATTGAGCTGTTGGCTGCAACTCTTTGAGTGAGACCATCCATCCAATTTTTATCCACCAAGTGATCCACCCATCAAATCCATGTCTCTCCATTTGAGAGACAAGGATGTTGTGTGGGACAGTATCAAATGCTTTGCATTTGGTCCAAGTAGATGATGTCAGCTGCTCTTTCCTTATCTACCAAGGCTGTAACCCTGTCACAGAAGGCCACCAAATTTGTGAGGCAGATTTCCCCTTAGTGAAGCAGTGTTGGCTGCCACCAATCACATCTCTATTTCCCATGTGCCTCAGCATAGTTTCCAGGAGGATCTGCTCCATGATCTTGCCAGACACACAAGAGAGAGTGACCAGCCTGTAGTTTCCCAGGTCTTCTTTTTTTACTTTTTAAAAATGGGGGAGAACCTCACCAGTATGGCACGACTTTTCAAATATGATGGATAGCAGCTTAGCAACTTCATCTGCCAGTTCCCTCAGGACCCTTGGATGCAACTCATCAGGTCCCATGGACTTCTGCACATTTACAATCCTTAGCTGGTCTTGAACCTGATCTTCTCCTATGGTGGGCAATACTTCATTTTCCCAGTCCCTCCCTTTGGATTCTGTGAATTGCGCGGCATAGATAGAGTACTTGCTGGTGAAGACCAAGGCAAAGAAAGTTGATGAGTACCTCAGCCTTCTCAATGTCAGTTCTAGCCAGGTCTCCCATTTCTCTCATCACAGGGGGTACAGTTTGTTTCTCTTCCTTTGTTGTCCTACATACCCAAAGAAACCCTTCTTGTTCTTTTTCACATCCCTAGCTAGGTTCAGCTCCAGCTGTGCCTTGGCTTTCCTGATACCCTCCCTGCACCCTGACTTCTTCCTCTTATTTTTTTCATTTTATTTTCAGCTTGCTTTAACCTACAGCTGCATCTTTTTTTTTTTTTTTTTCAGGAAACACCTTCTATGTATCATACAGTCTCAAAAACCACACACTTTTTGTTCTGTTTTATAGCAATCAGCTCTCTCAGGAAAGACAGGCAGCAATTTTGCTTTTTTTTTTTCCAACTTATTTCCTATCCAACATATCCCTTGGGATATGAATCAGCAAAGCACCCCTGACTTAACTACCACAGTTTACAGTATATAAGGATCTGGCATACAGATGGGGCTTTCATTCCAGCCTCTCCAGCAATCTCTTACCTTAGCAAAAAGAAAAGCTATTGCACTTTAGACTGCCTGGCACACTGGCAATGACCAAAAATTGTTATGAATAACTCTACTGGCCGCACTGCTTCAAGGTACTAGAGAGATCTTTTGGTTCATTTCCAGTGAAAGAGAGATTTAGTAAAAAAGTCCATCCCTTCTGAACACAGTAACTGAAAAAGGTGTAAAAAACAGGATGAGCTGCAGCCGTAACGTGGATGAGCTAGTAATGCCACTGTAAGTAAAGCTAATGCTGGAACAGAGATCACATAGTTAATGTTTTTGGTGAATCTATCCTTGCTCCCATCGCAAGGAGCTCTGCACAGTGTAGACTACAGCACACCAAGTAACAGGGCAATTGCACTGTTTGTTTTTTTTAGAGAAGATGTAGTGGTTTTAATTTTAAAAAATGCATTCATTCCAGTTTGCTAGCAGAAGCATAACAGTCTCTGTGAGATAACAAGTGATACAAAGTCGTCTACTTTTGGATTACGGAGATGCAAAAGAAGGAAATTTCTTATGGTAAGCCAGAAAAAGCAGTAAGTTAAACTATGGTGTTCACTGCTTGTAACACATTTTCCTAACTGAGAAAAGAATCCTATCATGATATTGATTCCAGGCCCCAAATCTTAAGTTGCCCTTCTTCATAACTCTTCTTTTATTCTCTACATACTCAGTCCATCAAAACTCATGCTGTCATCACTGTCAACTTCAACATGGAAATTTACATCCCGTGGGCAAAGCTACCACTAAACTTACAATCCTGAGGGCTGGTCATGAGAAAAACTAACTAATCCACTTGAAAAATTTAAGAATGCAGGAAGAAAGGATTCAATGACGGCAAATAGGCACTACCTCCAATTGAAACATCCTTCTCATGGCTGCACATTCACGCAGATGCACTTCTGCAAGTCTAGTATTTTTATACTCGATTGACACCATTGTATTTTTTCATGAGACTGTGCAGATCTCAGATGAAAACAGCTTTCAAGGTAGACACATAAACACTTGTAGTACAGATACTCAAGGAAGTACATTTAAGCACTTTTTTGTGCTCTCTTTCTGCAGCGTTTTTTGCAATGAAAAATAGGTCACAGCAAATGAGGTGAATCTGCTCAGGATTCTGCTAAGTAGTTTAGTATTTGACTTAAGGGACACTATAGTTGCCCAACACTGTTCAGGATCTGCGTCAGAATCTTTAACCACAGAGTGTATCTTTAAATGCATAATACATTTTTTTTCTTTTTTTTTTATCAATGGGCGGGATGAAAACACATCAACCCAGTGTCTGGAAGTGGTAAATCATGCAAGTTTTAAGTTGGATAAAAATTGTCTCAGTTTACTTGACAATAAGCAGAGATGTGAAAAGACCAAAGTAAAAACTTTGTGATTTACTAACTTCGCCATCTGCCTTAGAGGGTAGCTTTTGCCCACATACATGTACCACGTATAGTGCACATGCATGCAAAGACAGGGCCTGTCAGTCTTCCACAACTGCTTTGTTTTAGACAGCTCAACCTTAACATTAATTTTAAAATTATCACCAAAAGCATCAGTTTATTAGTCAGAATTGGATCATCCCTGGAGGGGCCCCATCCCTGGAGGTGTTTAAGGCCAGGCTGGATGGGGCCCTGGGCAACCTGGTCTAGTGGGAGGTATCCCTGCCTATGGCAGGGGGGTTGGAACTCAGTGATCTTCAAGGTCCCTTCCAACCTAAACCATTCTATGATTCTACAATTAAACTCCCCTAATAAATTCCACATGGTATAGCTTCTACTATAGTTTCATCTCATTTCATAAACTCTATTTATGGAATAAATAAAATCAAGGATAAATTAAAGGATAATGGAAAAACTATTCCCCCCGTAAATTACAAGATACTGGTCTGTCAGAGGTGGAGAGGCAGACCTATAATCCACTCACTAAATGCCAGTTTCCTACAAAACAATAAAAGCACTGATACAGATTTGAACTGGCAACACTACAGTGAGCTCCAAAGCTTTCTACAATAAATGAATAAATGTGACACCAGATTAAAAAAAAAAAGTTGGCTGCAAGGTAAACTTCTCACCTGAGAGGGTGATGTTTAGTTTCATCAGCTTGATGCATCACCATTTAGCCTCCATTGTCCTAAAGACAAATAAAGGCTCATCCACTATCCTTTTCATTCCAAAGGCACGTCAGATCTATCCCTGGCTGCAGCATGCTACACTATCATTCCAGCACAGCTTCTATTTTATTGTGCCTTTTATTGAACAACTGATTTCAGGTATCAAATACTGTAATGTTTTGCTAATCTCTCCTGTACATGAGGGACAGGGGGTCCACCAGTCAGTGTATGGGACTGACATTGCTGAACATTTGCCCTTCTCCATGGATCATTCAAACCATATCTATTTGCAGAATATCTGAAAAAGTTCCTGGACGACCATGGTTCTGTGGCACATTCATGGGACGATAGTACACAGGTGATGCCTTAATCCTGTACAGATAAGATAACCTCACTCTCTAGGAAAATCATATTTGATACATCAGCAACGGGAGGTGAAAATTCTTCATAAAAACACATTTTAAAAACTGACTTTTTTAACTTCTTACAAATATCACTGGCTCAGTTTTCAACCCTGTAGTGACATCTCGGGGCTCTGCAGTAGTTCCAGCAGCTAACACATGTTGTCAAAGAACAGTGACAGAACTGGGGAACACAAATATCTACATGTAGAGAACTGGGTAGCTGGCATTGGTAGGAGATGATTTAATCCCATTAGTTGGTAACATTATCCTCCCAAACAAAGCTAATACAAAATACTGTCTGTTACAAGACACATCTGTTTGCGCACAGGCTTACATCACATCTCAAAAATGCTAGTTTTAAATAAAATGAAAGAACGGATGGGGAGAATGAAATGATAAGAAACTAAGCAGGGCTTAGTGAAGTTAAGGAGCAGGGCCAGAGAAGCAGCATTAGCTGCTGGAAAAACTGACTCCCACCCTTTCTAACACAGACAAGCTAACATGCCAACAGTCTGATGCCTGAGGTAGTTACCTGTTTCAAGGAGAAAAAAAAAAAAAGACAGTCTCTTAGTTTCAGAGGACTGAAGCCATCACACAAATATCATTACAGGAAGCTTTATACCTGCACTGCAGAAGACAGCAAGAAATGAATTAATACTCTGTATTAATAAAGTTAACATGTTCTTACAAAACAACTTATTAAAATGCTCAGTCAAAACTAAGTTGTAGGACTAAACCCATTCCAGCCTAACAAATCACTGCATCTGTATACCCTTTCATAATTAAATGCAAGATCAGTCTTTATTCCTTAATTAACTCAAAGCACAGTATCTTTTTCTGGGTCAAAATAAAACTACTATATAATTGATTTTCTTATGATGAATAGCAAAGCTTTTAGCCAGGTCTCTTGGGAGCCTGGTTTGTTTTTGCATACATTACTGGAAATATTAAGGTACTTCATAGACCGAAGCAAACTGGGGGCAGGGGGGTCGGAAGCAATAAGCAAGCTTAGTTTGTTGTTGTTGAGGTTAGGTTTTGAGCCAAACACAATTTTTGTGTGATGTTTTGTGAAGGGATCAAACTCAGGCTTATGGTGAAAACTCAACTGTCCTTACCTACACGCTACCATGCAACCCCTGCATCATTACGTTTTCACTTCATCAAATTAAATCTTCATCAGGTCTTTAGGGTCTTGATCTGAATGCACTTGCGCTGTTTAGAAGAACATACACTGAGCTAATAAAGTATATTTCCATTTGATTAATTTTGTGTCCTACCACAGGTATTGAAAAGTGAGTATTTCAAAACAGAAAATGTAAAAAGTAAAACCTCTACAGCTTTAACACTGAAAAAGTATTCTAAAATTTAAGACTATACATTCTGCATCATCTCTAAACTCTTGGGTTTTGACACAGGTAATTAATGAAGTCAAACCTTGCTGTGGCAATTTTTGGTATTTAGTGACAATAATAGGGATTTCAACCAGAGGACACAAAGAAAATCCTCAAAGATACCCCCATCTTTTACAGAAATATGTTTTCCTCCTCTGGTAAACGCTAGTTTTCATACAAAAGAAAGGAAATTAGAACATCTGGCAAAATAACCTTTGCAATGTTCCTAAGAATGGAGGGTTTACTGAGCACTCTTATATAAACTGGAATACTTTCCACTTGATTGGTACATAAAGATGTGATGAGACCAAGTTAATAAAACATTCACAACTTCACACCCTCACTTCTTTTTTGATTTCCCTTTAGTGTTTCATAATCCATATCACTCTCACCTAAATATTGATGGTGCTTGGTTTTTTACTTCTGTTCTTGTGACATATTGTTTGTTTTTGAAGATTCTGATCTATTGAAGAACCTAAGTTTATTGCAGGGTGTCATATGGAAGAGAAAGAAGCAGCAATGTTTGCATAGTTGCCTCTAATAACAGGAGAACTTGACTGGACAACTCAGACCTTTCAAGCCCATGTATTCTTTTTCCTGTTCTTCTTTTCTCCCATGTGACCGAATCCCCACACCCCAAGTGGAGTAAGGTAACAGTGATTTCAGAGACCAGAAATAACTCAGCAGATTCATCAAAGCACGGAGCAGGGTAAAAGCGCTAAATGAAAAGTATGGAAAGATTTCCAAGTGCAAAATTACTATTCAGTCTAGTGGAAACAAAGGCGACTGAGTAGGCATTTAGAGGGACATCTGGTCATATCAACTGTTGCCACTCACACTTTTATGGCTAGTTATCCAAATGCTAAAATTCACATAAAAAGATAAGCAAGCCATGCAGCCCTATGGATCAAGTACAGCCCTGTTGTAGCATTTTATTTATTGCCTCTGAAAAGCAAAAAGATTATGCCTGTTAAAGAACACTGGGGTTTTTTTACCAAATGACACTTATACTTGTCTAAGGACAAAAGCTCTTCTAGCAGCAGATCTCTCACACAGACTTCCAGGGAAGGGGAAAAATAATTTGAAAAATTTTTGCTAAACGAAGGATCTGACCAATGTATCATCATACAAAACACAAGGATTCCTGTCAGAACTCAGGTTAAAGAAGATCATGGCAGACAGCCCAAAGTTACGCTCTAACAGTAGGGTCCTCTTTAAAAAGGCACGTGCACAAGTCACTTGTAAAACAGAGCAGAAAGACAATTTCCTGCAAAGAACACGGGGGATTTTGCCCTAAACAGTTATAACTTCCAGACTGCTCCAGTTCCAGCTCTAAACTGCTTCTTTGTCTGTTTTGAGGCAGCAAAACAGGCAAAGAAGTGTTCATCTACAAATACTGCTGGAGGTCCCAGTTCTAGTTTCCAGACCGCATTCAGTGCCAGCTTCCTTGCCTGCAGCACTTAAAAAATAAACAAAGTGCAGGAATTGTCCTTGTTCTGAGGGATTTTTTCATATCATCCTTCTGTTCACTCAGTCTTCTGAGGTAGACATTATTCCACTGAAAACCAAACAAGTATCCTATTTGCTTTAAACTTTAAAACGTTCAATGCAAAGTAAAAATGCAATAAAAATGAGACAGTCATATGCAAAGCCACCACCAGAAGGAAAGGTTATAGGCTATGAAGTGATTGGATTAGAAGTGGTATTTCCAGGTAATGTTTTTCTGTCCTTAATTCCTTCTGATTGTACTCACCCATTTTATTTTGGTAGTTCAGAGTAGACATCCTGTAATTATAAGGATGATAAAACCCACTACATGCTAGATTCTACTCAGTGTTATTTTAGCACACAGTTAAATACTGCACAGTGGTCCCACAGGACTAAAGGGAGACTCTGGTTACTTACAGAAGGAAAAAATAAGACCTGGCTTTTCATTTGAGAAACTCAGATTTTTTTGGCATGCCCGTTTTATTAACAGCTGGCGAGTTATGGTTAAGGGATTCAAATGTAGTGTACATATAACTTCTTTTGTTCCAGCTGTACAAACAGTCGTGCACGTGAACAACTTAATCCTAGTGAAATTTGCAAGGATAAAGTAAAGGTTTACTATATGCAACAAATGAATGAAGTCCACCATTACATACACATTTGTGCCCCCAGGACTTGTGTTGTTATTTTTTCTGCTGCATTCCAATGCAGTGCAAATGGCATTATTTTAGCATACATTGCAAGATCTGCCTGCTGCCCACCTACTTACCTGCTTACAATAGTGTGTCTGACCTGCTGCAAAAACACAAACTCATAAATCACATCACATGCTGATACTTAAAAATGGAAATCATCTATAGGAAAAAACAGCTTGACCGAGCACCAGTGTATTTATGCACAGGGGGAAAGCTAAAGATGCAGGTTTGGTTTTTACTCCAAATGCTATCAAATTAGTTCTCTGCATCGATTCATGAGGGCAAAATTTCTCAGTAGAGTGACAGTTACCAAGATGGAGCTAAACACTCTTGGAGCAATTCCTAAGCATCCTCCCACGACAGGTACTCTGAGCACTTTTTTCCTCACTCCCTCATACACATTTGTTCTTTCCACATGGATTTTATAGCATAAGGACGTGAAAACATTTTCACCAAAAAGGTATCTCCAAAATGAAGTCCAATGTCATTAGTACGGTAATGAAAATTCATGAAGGAAAAAGATCTTCAGCCATCCAATGTCTGGCTGGCCCTGAAAGACAGTAATAAAGAGTATGGATATTTGATGAAATCCTGTAAGAATTTTACTTTATTGAAGAAGCATCCTTTTAATCAAAGCAAAAACTTGTTTCTTAATTAGAGTAAGCATATTAAGCAAAAGAATCAAGAAGTTTACAAGGCAAAGTTCATGGATCAACTTTATCATCAGTATCAGCAGGAGGATAAATTATCCAGTTTTCCATCAAACCAGCTTATTTGGGATCCAGAGACCATTACTGTGATCCCAAGGGTTTCCCAAGAAAATCAGTCTCCCCACGGTCCACTGAGATGATCTTTTTAATGAAATCCAAATGTTGTGAATTTTCTTCAAACCTTCCACATTGTTGGGCATTTCCACGCTTAAATGAAAGTTCAAATTTAACCCATTTTAATATATTTGCAATCTATTAGAAGCGTTAAACATGCTATCAAATCACAGAGAGTGATCAAAGCTTGAGTGCAATGTGAGATTGGTCTCTCCCTAAAGGAATATTATACCAGTCTTGCAAATGGATGTACAGAAAATAGACCAATGAATTCCACCTGCCCAGATTCAGCTGCAAGATCAGGAAGCACCTTTTTCAGGTCGTGGAGTCTCTTTTACAATGTGTATGCAGTCTCTCTGAAACAATCACCAATAGTTACCTTGTCTGTACTCATGTTTCTACAAACATATATAGATGCAGTTCAGAAATGGATGTTTGATAGAATTTATTTGGGCCACAGAGTTTACAGGAAGCAGGCACTAAAAAAATCATCTACTCCAGGCATTATAATACATCATTCTGCACCCTGAATTCCCACGTAGGTAACATGACATCTTGGATATCATGTTCTACAGGAAAGATCACCTTTGCCAAGCTTCTCCAAACGGCTTGGAATTGAAAGTGAGTTCAATTCAGATGAAGCTAGCACGTAATGCAAAATATAAGCTTCAGAGGAAGGAAAAAAAAGAGATAGTCAAGAGAGATCAATCATGCATCTGAAGAAGACACTCTCAATTAAGTATGATATGCAAACAAAATTACTGTTTGGGAAGGTCAAGTGTAAACTCCATCAGCAGTTGCCCCAAGCACATTACACTCTCATAGACAGTATGCACAAAGTAGTTTTTCGTTCTCACTGATCTCACACTTAATAGTAAGTATTTACATGGTATTTGGCGCAGTGCAGCAGATACTCATCAAGCCATAGTTTGCTGGTAAAAACACATTCTTACATGAACATCGTTCCAACAGCAGAAGCTAACACTCTTTACATCCAAACCTCCCCAAGACCAGCAGCCACAGGAACGTACCACCTGTACATGAGGGACAAAGCACAGGAGGTATTAGTGGTTCTAACTTATGTCCACTTGATCACCAACATGTTGCAAGTGGGTCTTCAACAAGGGTCCTCCCTGTGGGGTTTAGCAACATCAGCTTAGGCAGCAGGGACTGCTTCCTTCTGCAGCTGTGGATTTAGTTTAACCCACAACCTTCACTTCAGGGTACACCCACTGCAAACAGCACAGGGTAACCCTGGAATGGGAACCTGAACTCCATGTAACCTCTCTATGAGCTTCGTTATCCCCAACAGGTACCTCATCTTTAGTCATGCCCTACGTGTGTAAAATCAAATAGCAACTAATTCAGTCCAATTGACTGCCTTCACTTTACTGAGGTGCCCACTAAGAAATGTGAGAGGGAAAAAAAAATCCTTATTTGTAATAATGTAACTCTTACTTGCCTTCAAGCTAAACCCTTTATGAGTATACTGGGTATAAAGAATAACGTTTCAGTAGCGGGGTGGTGGGGCTGTAGGGGCAGCCTCTGTGAGAAGAGGTGTGAAGCTGCCCTGTGTCAGATACAGACGGTTTCGCAATGGACTCACTGCAGGCCAAAGCTGAGCCAGTCAGTTTGTCACACCTCTATGAAAACAGTTTTAAGAAAGGGCAGAAAAAGCTGAGACTGAGAGGACCAGCGGAGGGTACCAAAGGAGCAACAAGGTCAGAGTAGGAGGCGCTGCATGGTGCAGCAGGTACAAACCCAAAGGAACAGCAGCCCATGCTGGAGCAGGTACGCCTCTGAGGCGACTGCTGCCAGTGGAGGACCCACACCAGAACACAGGAAACAAGTAAGGACAAAGGAGCAGCAGAAGAAAAGAGAAAAAAGGAGCAAAAAAGCAAACCACTACATACGGACCCCTAACTCCTGCGTCAACCATCGTGTCACTGAACATACTAAATGTAACCCCTGTCAATAACAAGGCAGGAGGAGAGGTGCCTGGAGTGAAGCTAAACCTGGAAAAGGGGGAAGAAAAGTGTTTTCCCAAAGCGTCCAAATGTTTTCCTATGCCCAAATCAGTAATTAAATGTTTATGTTAATGAGCAATAAATTAATTGAAATTCTGCAAGTGGAGTCTGTGTTGCCAACAACAGTAACTGGTGAATGATTGCCTTGTCTTTATTTTGACCTGTTAAGTTTTCTCACTCCTGTTCTTCCTGTTTTCTCTGTTCCTCCCCCAGCCCTGTCTTACTGTGGGGGTGGAAGTGTGCGAGCTTGACTGCTAGCTGAAGCCAACCCTTCACAATGAGGAATGTGTATAAAGCTTTACATTTATAATTCCCTGGGAATACAAATGTTACAGTATAACAAGCCGTTTCAGTAAAGGACTTGCTTGATTAAATTCAAGTCTCTTGCAAATAACATTATTCATTCTAATCAAAACCCCTTCATTGGAAGTGAGAAAATAAACAGCACCTTAAAAAAGAAAAAAACCAAACACCTTCCCCCTAGAGCACAGAGTCTGATTTATTATTTTTCTTCAAAAAGAAAAAAATCAGCTAATATAAACTCTTTAGGAGATGCTTCTGGTAAAAAATTTGCTATCCTGTAATATAATAATATTAATATATAATATTATAATAACGTAATATAATAATATAATATCCTGTATTTGCTATACTGTTTTCTTTACAGAAATGTTTTTCAATAGATGACAGATACATTTGAGCTCTATTTTAGAACCTTTCTTATCTTGAAATTGAGAAAATTAACTAGGGATATGTTCATTGTTTTGATTACTTTAGGCAATTTTGAGGAGTAACATGCGACATTAATAGCAAGAAACTATCAGTGCTCAGGTGTTAGTTTGCTCCAGAGCACCTCCTGGGTGTATAATGCAGCGCACAGGAAGAAAAGAATTGCTGTTAAGTGACAACCTAGCTTTTAATAAGACACTGCTGTATAGAAGTATCTATCATAATTCACGTACCAAATGGAGAAAATTAGCATTGGAAAGAAGACGGTGAGTGTGGTAACAGAAGAAAAGTCAGAGGAGATAGCTCATGGCAAAAAACTGAACTAAATTACAAAGAGCATACTGACCGGCATACCTCTGGATGCACAACAGAGTGACCCTTCAGGTCCCACGTCAACACAAATAAGTGAAAGACAACATAGGAATTACATTTCACTTTCATATTGTACTAACTCTATTTTTATCATACCTGTCATGTCACAATTAAGACAGAAAATAGCATTTAATAATTTATTTTTGCACTAATGATTCCAGCTAGACCTTTGATTATAAAACACAGTTACATTAGTCTCCCCTAACAGTCCCTAAAAGAGAAGTCTTGTCCCTGGCAAAGTCATTCAACATACTCAAAATTTCACCTGAATTCAACACACTCATAAAGTCTTAACACATCAGAGCTCAGATGTGTGAGACCTGAACAAACCCTGTATTCCTCTCCCTACTGCAATCCATAATATTTTTGTATTAGCTTCCTTTAGAAAGTACAACAAAAGTTCTGGCTCTTGGTCAATTTCTTAAAATGTTAACGAATTTCATACAAACCAAACCCAAGTTTTGTAAACTTCTAAAACCACAGAATTTATCTTTGAAATCTAAGTAGAGGGGGGAAAACTGCAATAGTTTCAGGATTTAACATTTTCTACAATTCTCTGATGGCTAAATTCAAAGAGCTATCATCAACCCATGAATATTTTGAGTAAATTGGGAAATGCCACCCTGCCATAACTCATTGCAGAAATTTTCTTACTTTTTATACAAGATTACATCGGACTGTGATGCATGTTATTAATTATATATACACATAAATAGCACGTGGAGATCTCTTAGTTAATGAAATAGTTCATAGTGTCATCGGTGCATTCCACTCAAACTTATTTCATATAAGGTTTTACTTCATTATTACACTTCTTTTCCCAGTCAACACTCAGAAGAATTTGCAGATGCAATTCCAAAAGAAGCATGCTTACTGACTACAAAAGTGAAGAATACTATTGCTATCAACATACATTTCTCACTTTGTTTCCCTCTTTCCATAGCTAGGATCACAGTGTCTATCACAGTGACCATTTCCTTCCAAATAGATGCCACAAATTACAGCCCATAAAGTTGAAAACCAGTGTTTTAACTGTGTAAGGAAGACCTCTTTACTTTTAGAAAATCATAGTAATTTTTGTAGGAAACTAATTTACGAAATTTTGCAGGACTGCAATAATCTCCACTGAAACAGCACAATTTCAAAAAAAATATTATCAACATAATTGCAGTAGCATGATTTTATATTTCACACTGCTATTTCTCTAGTCTTCGGGGGGCAGGGAGACCCAAAACTTCTGGCCAGTCTGGATACTGGGTGTTTGACTGCAAAAACCAAATTTACATCTCTGTGACTGAGTCAAGAAAACTTCAAAACCAAAATCAACCAAAGCAACTTGAGCCACACTTGTAACTAAACCAGAGACAAACTAAAAAGTATTTGTTCAATTTCTGTTCTTTTAACCATGCAAAAACTTTTAGCTTTAATCTAACAGTAGATGGACATCTAGTGGTAATATAACTGACTCCTTTTTTTAAGTAACTTCATATATTCAAGCCCTATAAACAGAAGTGCTTTCTAGCATATTAATAACTAAAATACCATATACACAATTAAAGGCTTTATTTTCAGCTGTGCTTTACCTGCTGTCCCGATCCGATATCGGGGAGGTTCCGTTACCATCC
>RSEF01000002.1:143037658-143089402 GCA_003993805.1 Himantopus leucocephalus
CTTCCAACCTTAACAATTCTATGATTCTATGATTCTATGAACTAATGTTTTATTTTGGCTTATTTATCAGTCATTCAACTATCTGCTCTTAGACAAACTTATATAGCATAGAAAATACACAGGTTTTGGGCACACAAGTATTTCTTATAGCTCAGGAAAAGCAGTCTATCTGAAGATTTACTTGCTTTTTCCAACACTGCCAGTTGGTCTGGCAGTAGGCATTATGTCTCTCCAAACTTTGCCTTACTTACCTCTTTAAATCATAACAACTATAACACTAATGTCTAGTATGTCTCTATTAGGGTATTCAAAATACAATTATTTAAGATAAAATTATATCCTAGAAAAAACCCCACCAAAACCTATTGCTTTAAACAATCTAAAAAATTAAATTAGTTATCATCTAGTAACTAGACAGATGAATCAGTGATATTAATACTGTGTAGCCTTCTGTATGATCATAACTTATTTTTCAAGAAAAGTCTGAACTGATTTTTTCAGGCTGAACAAGAAATGGTCACCTCAATGAAACTTTCAGTCCTCCACCTTTGTTAACTTTCTGTTGATCCTTGCGCATTGTGTTATAGACCCTTACCCTGTTTCCATTACTCTAGTCCTTAAGTTTACTTTATTCTTCCTGTACAATATGCTGCTCCACGCTTATTGACTTTGTGCCAACAGCAAATTTCATGTTGTTCTCTGTATTGTAATTGTAATACGTCATATTATGTCATACACATATACATTCTTAACTACTTTTCTACTGCATGAGTCACTCTTCTAGCAAGTGCTATTTCTAAACCGATATGGTCTATCAAAAGGTAAGTAAATTCCGACTCCTTTCCTGTAGTTGCCTTGAAATAGCTGCTAAATGACAGCAGAATTGTTTCAATGCTTGGAAGGTAGTAACTTTCACCATACAGCTGTGTCATTGGCAACGTGTCCAAGTTGGAGACTATTGCTCACAAATCCTTTGAAGTCAAGAATATTTTCCGAAGAAATTTGGTAAGTTCTTTTTTCTCAGATGATCTGAACTTGTTATGACAACAGGACTGCTTGTAAAGGAATTGTCTAAAATATGAAGAGAGGTCAGTCAGTGCAAAAGGACTGTGGAGATTATAAATTTCTATTTGTTCTTTCTTTAATGAAAAAGTGTAGTATGATGTGCTTTGTCACTACCTCTTTGTTTTCTTCCATCTTACCTAAGTACCAATGGCAATCACCATGATCTCTTGTCCCATTCAAGCCAATAACTGCAAACATACATCTATGCTAATTATATGTTTATGGTATGTATTCTTTCTAAAACACAGAAATCTATGTAGGAGATCCAGTGTAAGACACATTTCACATTGAAACATGCCAGTGAGTCACCTAACAGGGTGAATTTAAAGGGAGTTTTTCTGCAAGGGTTAACATACTCCATCCAGCAAAAATGCTGGTGCAGTCTGAGGTTACCTTAAGAGAAATCCTGCAGGGTGGGCCTGAACTTGGGAGCTGATGGAAGTTCCTGTAGGGAACCTCCTGAAAGTGTCTCTCCATGCGACGTTCAACAGGTATCCAAGGGCTGGAACCAGTACCTTCTCAGAACCAGGATTCACCTGAATAAGGCAGAGACCTTTCTGACATAAACTTAGTGTAAGTAGGTGAAATTGTTTTTTCTTTCATTTCTTTGGCTACATCTTTATAAACACTAGTAACTGCATTTCTACCTGGGATGTTATGAATACTAGTAATTTCTACTTGCCTTTACCTGGTTTGATTTGAGTGTGGTCTAAGACATCCTAATAACGATAAGATGTTGCTTACCTAAAGGAAAAAATGGACCTATAAATTCAGGAATGAGGCACCTTTTCATGCACTTCAATTCTCCAGAATATTCTTGAGAGGTCCAGTGAGAAAGAAGCGACACTGAAGGAAGGCAAGAGGGATTTCCAGTAAAATTAGCAACATTGAAGTTTCTCTGGCCTGCAGGAAATTATTGGTGCGATACATGAACATTAAGGATCACAGGGAGCATGTCACAAGCGCGTTCACTGTGTTTTTCACTTGTCTTCCTACTGTGAAGGCTGTATATTTCAACTTCCACTGGGCCATTTGCAAAACATTTGTCACAGCATGCTCCGCACTTGATATCCATAGGAATTGTATATGCTGTGTATAACATCATGCCTCTATAATCACTTGGTATTTTGGATACTTTTCATTTCTCTGCTCAGCACTTATATTTGCCAGTTTGCTCCCCCATGCTGTAATGACTTCTTTTTACCGTTAGTGCACTTATCCATTTTCTTGTTCGATTACAACTCTCACTGGCTATGTCTATGGTTTGGCTGTAGATTAAATCCAGACTCTGCTGGAATAAGAACACTCCCACTACATGATGCCGAGTGCTGATAAACTAAACTTACACTTGAGCCAGCGAAGTAAGTTTATAGTACTCAAAAAATGTTGATGAGCTAACTTTGTGCCAGCTAACTTTATGCTAAGTCAGGACTGTCTGACCATGCCAGATCTCCCACAGCTAGTGAACCTCCTACAGATAGGCTGTGAGCCTTCTCACAGCCCCTTCTTGCTCCGTTTCTGCCTGCTTGCCCACAGAGTCATTGTCCTTGGAAGCAGCCTTGCATCTTTTATATGCAGGCACAGGGCCCCGTATTTCCTTTTGTCTTTGGTTTCCATTTGTAGTTACGGATCTAGCTGTGGACCTGCCATGCATTGTGTCTCTACGTTGCCTCAGACTTTGCCACTGCCACGTAATTAAATGTTAGCTACAACACCATGGTTATCATCACAGAGACAGGGACAGGATTTGAGCCAGATCAAGGCCATGTGTGCCTCATTGTATTATCCCAGATCCCACTGTGTTTATTTCAAGCCAGAAGGAAGGTAGGTAGATCTAAAACAGCTGCTAGGGCTCTAGGGGGAGACTCTCCTACAGGTCTCCTATTGCCAGCACATGCAAAGGTTCTGTATGCTGCATTATGGCTGTGCATTAAGTTTATTTTGTCTTTGCAGGACTATAGCATGGCACTGAGTCCTGCCCTGCTGTTTAGCTGTTAGTGCTCTCCTTTGCCCAGTTTTACCCTGAGCCAACTGAACTTCTCCCACAGGTTTGGAAAATGCCATTGGCCAGAGACTAGCCCACAGGAACAACAGATGAGGCCATCCTTTTTTTTCCTGTAAAGGAGGGAAAATTTTAGCCTTCCAAACCTTCTGTGTTTAGGGCCATGGGAGAGGCCCTGGCTTTGTTTTATTTATTGGTAGACTAAAAAGACCAACTGTGCTTGAGTGAGGTGAAGGCTCTGAAGAAGGGTTAATATGGACTGACGATAATAATGGCTGCTGCATAGATGCCAGGAAGACATCCTGCAAGTACTACAAAGAGCTTGGCAAGTGCCTGACTGCAGTGTAGTTAGATGTAGATGTGTGAGGTTTTGGGGCCTCCTGTTTTCTGCCCTTTTTGAGGAAAAGAGGGAGCATCTGAGGACGAACTCTGGATAATTTTTGAAGGCCTTTGAGACCAATGTCTATTTTCTTATCATTTTCTAAGCATGCAGCCAGTTCCTAGGCATTTTGCCAATATAACAGTCTAGTGTTGCTGGCAATTCTGTCCCTTCTCTTCTGTCAGTGACTGGGAACTTATGAACCTTATGCTACCTAAACCCTTCCTATCTCAAAATAAGTTTCCTGGTCCACAACCTAGTGTATGTGACATCTGGAGGCTTTGACTATTTGCTACACTTATTTCATCCTGGGAAGCTGTGACTCACAACCCCATACCTTTTTCTTTCTTCAAAAAGCCCTCACTGGCTTATTTTACTGGAGTTGCACGGTAGACCATAATGATTTTAAAATATAGATACACACATACATAAACAGCAAGAATGATGAACTTTCCTGCTCAGAAAGAGTACTTGGAGAAGGGAAAAGAGTTTGGACAGACATCCCTCCTGCCCAGTTATCATCATTTACTATTCTAATTTCAGCTAATGTATTAGCAGTCATACATCTACGCTTCACCTTGAGAGAGGTAGAGAGTACACCCAGATGTTTCCTGGGATAACAGGCTTGTCCATGGAGGCCATTTTTTTCTGCCTAATACATTCAATATTTTGAAGCATTTTGTGTTGTACAGGAAGGATGCGTGCTGTTGAAAAAATATCTGTGTACCCCTGTAATTACATGGGTGACTGCCATCATGAAACATAAAGAATTGCCTGCTGGAGGTAACAGGGGAGATGTCTGCATCTGATGGTCCCCATGATTCATCATGGGTCTGTTTTGTCCTCCATGTACTGGACCCAGTCCTGGAAGAGTCTGGAGAGAGCCTGCTGGATCCAGCAGTTACAAGCTCTTCCCACCTCCGTACTTACTGGGACACCAACCAGGCACAGGATCACACAGACAGAACCTACCATCACTAGACGTGACGTAGACAGACGATATGTCAGCTGGGATCCATGATAACCTGGAGCAAAGGTTGCTTATTTAGCTGGGGTATCTACAATGACCATGTCTATTTTCTGTTTAAGCAGTTCAGGTATCTGTAGTCAAAGTCAGCTGCCTAGGCACATGAGCCTGATCTTTGGCCAAGTGGATGGGTAGTCTATGAAATTAAAAGCATGGGAGCTGGGAAGAGACGACTCAAGCAAACATGGTTTGGCCCAGAGGAGGTGTACTGCTCTGTTATTGTCCTGGGCCAGAGCCCAATGACAGCTGCAGCTGCACTCAATTACCTACATACTAGCTCTGAACAGGACAAAAGCCAGAAGATAGCAGAGGCAGGTTATGAGAGACCTAGCACAATGTGTGGGAGGGTCTCTACTGGCAGCCGGTTCTTACTCAAACACCTCACACACTCTCAATATCTAANCCCGGTTCTTACTCAAACACCTCACGCACTCTCAATATCTAAGTCACCTACTTCATGAGCACAGTTTCCCCAGTCCATGTGTCATACACTTTCCTAACCGATCAGCCCACTTAATTTCCATTAGCTTCCAGACATCAAATCCCAGTAGAACAAAACCAGGCTGCAAGCAATGCCTACTGGGATCAAGTTTGGTTCTGTGATCCTGTGAGCTAAACATACTCTAAATTTTGCACAGTTTCTGTTATGCGCTGTTCCCAGCATCTGTTTTCCAAAATCCTTTGTTTTAAAGTCTTTGTGCTCTTTCCCTTGAAAAACTGTAGGCTGTATTGTTATTGCTGTAATTAGAGTCCCAGAGCCTTCGGGGTTGGGATGGAAAAGCCTACTCATCTGTGATTTAAAAGATGGTAAGAACTATATTGGTAGAACCTGCAGGACAAAAGAGACTGTAGGGAAAAGCAACAGTGACAAAAAAAATATAGGAAAAATGAAGTTGTGTGATTGTGTCTTATTATTGCAACTAACAGCTGTGGTGCTCTTTCTATGTCATGAAACTGAGCTGCTACATGAGAGCACGTAGATATGTGAAAAACAGATCTTACAAGGATAAGGCTGAAGGAGTATGTAAAGAAGCATATCTGATGTTGTATCTTTCATACTGCCTGTTGGGATGGGTTTCTGAAGTGATTTTTTCTCAGAGCCAAGCCACAGAGGGCCTAGCTAGTTCATCCTAGAAGTCCACCCAGGAACGATCTGGTGTGTACACAGAATGGATGATCATCACACATCCAATGGGATGTGCACTGGGATGATCTAAGTCTGCAAGACCAGGACTGAGGCACATGTTCAGCAGCCAGAATTTTTAACAATTGCCAAATACCTAATATTCATGGCTTAGAAGTTCTACTCCCAGTCCCCATTCTTCTCCCGCTTTTATCCGCAAACACTGTGCAGAGCAATCTGACACCAGTGTCTTTTCATCTTCACCCTTCAGATGGCCAGCACATTTAATACTATGCTGAGCAATAACGGTGGAATCACTGAAGAGTTACTGAGAGTGGCAAGAGGGAAGTGGCTCGTTAACACTTTCCTGAACCAACGCAGTAGGTACAGCTGCGGTTACCAAGGAACAGGGCTGGTAAGATGACGTCACTGATCATCACGGGCCCAGCAGAGACACATATTACACCAGATGCTTAGCATCAGTAAGGCCAGAACTGGAAAAGATAAAAAACACCCTGCATTTTTCCGGACCACTGAGGGGAGTAAAGTGTCCCTAATAGTTTATAAGAGCTTGTAGCACAAAACTCCTGACAATGAGGAATGACACTGGTCAGATAGGAGAGGCAGAAGCAATGAGTAAAGGCAGGAATATGTGAAAGCAGTAGAGCAGTTGGGAAAATACATTTGAGGAGAGCCTGCTGTGATCTCCTGTGTGCACTTCATCTGGATGTAACGCAAGCCAAGATCCTTTGCACAGTCACAGTCATATCACAGGTCAGGTACTGGTGGGCTATTACCCAATTTTGATGTGACAATTAAGAGAAAATAGAGGCTAGAAGTTTTGAACATCTTGATGACCAAATTCCATTGTTGACATGCCAGATGAGACACCACTTACAGGGCGAATTCAAGACAAATCTCCTTAAGCAACATGTCCTCCATCCTGGAGTCTTCCATCCATTGTGGACACTTACACGCTTGCAGAATATCCCTCTGCCACCAGCTATCATTCTTCTCAAAGGCACTGAAAGAGGAGAAACATAATCATAAATCTTGAGTGTTTCCAACCCAAACTGCATGTGTTGCTTGCTGCTGAATGATCACTGGGATGGCAGTCAAAAGTAGTTAGAGGTTTGAAATATCTTTATTATCCCTTAATAAGTCAATGTCAAAAATATGAACAAGGCTTTTAAACACAAAAGTGAGGAACATGCACTAGAATGAATGCAAATTAGCTGCTATGAATAACAGTTATCTTTCTTAAAAAAGAAAATTCAGCATGTGATAGAACAGAAATAAAAACCTCTACACTGCATCCCGATCCATTCTTTTCTCTACACTTGCTCTGAGTCTGTGACTTTTAGCGCCTTCCTGGGCTACAACAAATTCACAGAATCATTGAGTCACAGAATGGCTGAGGTTGGAAGGGACCTCTGGAAGTCATGTGGTCCAGAACTTCACACGATACTAAAGGTGAGGCTGCAGCACCAACACAAAATACAGCAGCATAATCACCTCTTTTGACCAACTGGTTATGCTTTGTTTAACGCATCTCAGAATGCAGTTTGCCCTCTTGGTTGCCAGGGCACACTGCTGACTGATTCCGTCACCCAGCACCCCCAGATCCCTTTCTATGGGGCTGCTCTCCAGCCACTCCTCTCCCAATTTATGCTTGTGTCTGGCATTATTGCATCCCAGGTGCAGAATCCAGCATTTGTTCTTGTTAAATTTCATGCCATTAATGATTGCCTAATGCTTCAATCTATGTGGAACCCTCTGCAAGGCCTCTTGAAGTTTAAGTTGTTCAAGCATGACTTCCCCTTAACATAGTCCACCTCTTCTCTTTCTGAAACTTCCTTTCCACCACTGAAATTTGCTCCCTGCTCTTCTCAGAAGTCTTTTTAGCTCTCTTGCCNTTCCCTGCTCTTCTCAGAAGTTTTTTTTAGGTCTCTTGCCAGTTCTTACTGACCATCTTGACAGACAGTAATAAAGGGTAATATTTGATGAAGTGATCTGTCCTTATNCTCCCTGCTCTTCTCAGAAGTCTTTTTAGCTCTCTTGCCAGTTCTTACTGACCATCTTGACGGACAGTAATAAAGGGTAATATTTGATGAAGTGATCTGTCCTTATTTCTGTTGGCTTCTACCTGACCAAGAGTGCAACGTCAAGGCAAAGAAGNTTTCTATTGGCTTCTACCTGACCAAGAGTGCAACGTCAAGGCAAACAAGTAGCCTTTCTTTCTGCTGCTCAACCAGTCCCTTACTAAAAGGTCATAACAGAAATGCATACAAACAGTGAATATAGTAATGATTGTGATCCTAGCTGCCAGTCCAGTGAGCTTAATAAATCCATATATGTCTGCGTGTATTATTACAATGAGGCAAGAAGCCTTTCTACTGTTTCTGTTTTATCAGTTGCCCTGGAAGATGACTAAGAAGTTACGTTGGTCTCACAAGGAGAGGTGTAAAGGCAGCCTGGTTCAGCAAGACCTTCTAGTGAGATCATTCCCCAAAATTGTGGCTGATTTTGCAAACAGAAGCTGAGTTGCTCCAAAGAACTGCCCAAGAACTTACTACATTGGACTGAGGTTGAGATCCCGCAACCCATAAAATGGGGAAGTGGATGCACTCCATGCTGTGATCCTCAGGCAGCTAACCCCGATCTCTTACTGGTACAAAATCACTGTTGTGTGGTCTCCCTAAGTGAAATGTGTTTTGCCGTGCCTTCAACTGGATCACATCCGTGTTCCACAGTAAGCTGTTGTACATGCAAACCACATGCTTTCAGAAAATACACAATAGCCTCTTTGGGTGAAATTCTCAGCTATCATGTGACCCCACATGTACCATGAAATTTTTTTTAAACAAGGAAATAAAAAAATTACTGACTTTTGATTTTTAAAAGCTATGTGCAAGATTTTAAACTCAGTTCAAACTCCTGGTTTCTGTGCTGCCTTTTCAGTCTTGCCTCCTTTGCTTTTCCTCTCATCTTGAAGACAGACAGGGCAATGCTCTTCCACTGCAACTTACTCTTCATCTGCTGCTAGTTCGTCACTGCTTGGGCTTCTGAAACATCTACCTAGGTCAACCCTACCCTGTCGCAGAGGTTTGGCAGCTAAGAAGCTGTTAACACTGTTGGCAGTGATTAAAAGCAGAAAGGCTTTTTCACCCCTCAGCTGCAAGACATTTTTCCTACTCACAACTGACAGCCCCAAAAAGACTCTGCAAACACAAAATTGCAGCCAAACCACAGATCTGACAAACTGCAATCAAACAAACCATTACTCAACAGATAAGCAAACAAATTAATTTACTCCCAAGGAACAAGGACTTAGTCCTTCTACACTAGCAGTCACACAAGAAGCTTGGTCTTTCATACACTCGGCATTCTGACTTTGCTGAGAAAGAGGAAATGTGGATTAAAAAAGCCCTAAAGATAAGTGCATTTTTTCTGCCTCGATCCTAATGAGGGCTTAATTACTCCTTGAAAGAGAAATAGCTTCAATAGATACCTTCTGAGCTCACAAATTTCCTGAGCAACAAAAATTTGAATATTCGGAAGGTATTTGGTGCAATATTTTTATAATTCCTATCTGGATATCTGCTTTCAACTCCTATCAGCTACTAAACCAGATGGGCCCAGAGTGACTGTCAGTCTTAATAAGTCCCAGCAAGGCATGTACAGTTCCTCCCCATCCCATGTAATTGCTAGCTGTGGGATAAAGACTCTCTCCCATGAAAGAGGACATGTGGCTTCAAGTCAGTTTATAGAGCACATGAACCTGTAGCCAAGTCTCCTGATGGCAGGTGAATGTTGTAACACGGGGCTCTACAGACCAAGTCAGCTACAACCTCACTCCTCCTTTGAGCTTCACCTGCCACTTGTTCCTTAAGCAGAAGGTCTCAATAGCAGGAATGGCTATGAATCATACATAAAGTGAAATCTCTCCCTGTGGCAAAGGCAAAGTACCTAAATCTTGGCAAAGGGCTGTGCACAATGTTTCCTGTGGGCTTGCCTAGGTTGCCATCTGGTCAGAGCGCTGGCACTCATCTCTTTCCATAGGATGTATGGACAGTCTGTATCTAATTCATATGTTGTGAACTCCCAAGAGATGGAAGGAGCCTAAACGCTGTACACTGCAGTGCCAGGGAACATAAACATTGCATGACACAGCGCAGTATGTTACAGATTATCAGAAACATGATAGCTGTGTTAGTGGGGTGCTCCACACAGGCTAATTTGCCCAAGTCCTCTGCAGTTGGATTGCTTGGTAGCCAAGCTGCAATGTGCAGTACAGATGTATCCTGATCACAAGGTCGCAGTGTTCTGTGAATTTAGCCCAAAAGCCTGTAATTTCCATTGAACTGAAATATATGCTGGCAACATCCCTGATAGTCAAGTCACATTTTAAATCTTTAAACATGAATGTAGACATGTATCATTTTAGTATTATTCTGGTAAACTTAATGTTAGTAACTCAAAATTGAGTAATCCAGATCATTCAGGAAACCAACATTTTTCACATCTCCCTCTGCTTTATCACTTTTTTTTGACTATTACCAGCCGTCAGCACACAGGCTTGGCCACGGCTCAACCTATTTAATAATAATTGGACCAAAAGAGTGCTCTCTTTAAGAAGCAGAAAAGGAAAAATCAGACTTGGGCATAATTTTTGTGCCATGAGCATCAGAGCGGTGTTGGATTAGCTGTGGAACAGAAAGGAAGAACAGAAACATATATTTATATTTCAAATTTATATTTCAACAACAATTCATCATAATTTGCTTATACAGAAATCTGCAACTGAAAGGTGAAAGTTTGCATCCCAATATTAAAAAAAGAATAATGGGTGCTGAAAATAAAACTGAATGCTGTAAGACGTGCCACAGAAATCAGTGGTTCAACAGGTTTAAAAACACATATTTGGAGAGCTTTTAAATATCTTATAGATGTCAATTCAAATTTTAGTAAGCAGATGCCTGTTTAGATGTAACAAAATAAATAAAAGATATCACAAGATGTCCTGCATTTTGATAGTGAGATATCCGGAAATTAGACAAGATTTTTTTTATCATTGTATCAATTAAAATGTAAAGATTTTTTCCTTTATTTTAAGTATTTGATTAAAGCTGAACCTTGCAGCAGTTCTTGGGCTCAGTAAAGAAATTATAAGAGTTTTACAGACTCTTCTGGCCTCGAAAAATCACTTCTTTTATATTTTTTTAATCCAGAAACCATTTTTACTTTTTCTTTCTATACAATTCCTAGCTTTAGATAAGTTTTAGTTGTGAAGTAGAAATAATTAATAAATATATATATAGCAATTCAATGCTTCAGGGATTAAGTACTACATAGCCAGTCATTATTTAGGACTCCTGAAATTTTTTCCTTATTCAGGCTGTTAAAAATGATTGCCTGTTCTTAAAAACATATTTTTTTATCTGCACCATTCTTTCTGCTGCTGCTTCTTGCATTTCTTTCCATATTCCTGAAATTAGGCTTTTATTATGACTGCTTCTTCTATATTGAAAGTGTTATTCAGGCATAATCCCCAGATAAAAAGCCTACAATCTGGACAGACAGGTAAGAAATACAGGCTTAGAGAAGACATCTAAACTGAAGTAGTTTTATATTGAATGCATACAGCCACATGTTAAAATGTTGGGGCTGGGGTTAATTAAATTGAGACCAAGTACAAATCTTGACTCTCCTTGGGTCTTAATCATGCTTTCTAGATGAGCACATGTTGACAAGTATGACAATTCGGTGCTGACAGGTGCAACATAATGCATACCGAAGAAAAAATGCTTGAACTAAGTACAGGTTACTGAATTAACTATGTTAACTCAGGTGATGAAGATAGGTATTGAGGAGGTATCCCTGTCAATGCGGAAGAGAAGTTATACATACGGCTGAGATGATAAAATGTTAAAAAGACAACATTGGAGAACGCTAAAAAAAGTTATTCTAACTTTCGGAAGTTGGCTGGTTTACCTTGCCAATAAGGCGTGCTGAACAGGTCACACCGTCACCAAGAAGATACTGCAGAAGTGCACAGTTCTGAGAAAGACTGGAGCCGTGAAAAATTTGGTTGAAGTGAGACTGAAGAGTTCGGAGTTGTTTACTTTAGAAAAGAGGCAGATAAGATGAGACGTGATAAAAACATAAAATGGAATTAATGTAATATATTCTCAGCCTCGTAACACAAAAACAAACGCATCTCTGGAAAATGTCAGCTTTTTGACAAAACTTAAAACTCAGAAACCTATCAGCTGAAAAAAGAAGTATTGGGGGTTGGCAGCAAAGGTTTTGGTTTGGGGGTTTTGGCAAAAGTTCAGGTTTTCCATGGAAAACAGACACTTGCAGTATGAAAATGTTTCTTAGAAAATTCAATTTTCTGCTAAAAACAAATTTGATAGAAAACATTTGATCATGCCTAATTTGGTTACATAAAGTCCTAAGAGGATGTGATGCAGGTATTTGACACGTGTGCTAATCGAGGTTAGCAGTTTCATACAAGGTATGAAGTATTTCACCAGGGCTCGGGAAAAATTTTGCTGCCAGCATTTTCTCTGCAAAGATGCCTCCTTTTTTAGACTGGCTTTTCTCTGAATTGCAGCTAACTTGGTTCTATTGACCTGCAAGGAACATTGCAAAATCACTTCTTCAAGAACTCAATGTTCTTTTAACAATTATTGTGTGACAATTTTCAATCAACTCTAATTTTACGAATGACTAAGTTCTTTATCCAGACATACTGCTGTTTGTCTGGCTTTTGTCAAAAAGATCTGTAGGAGGTCTCCTGCTTTGTCTTAAAGGAACAAAAATTTTGCAATTGCTAAATTTCAACATAGAAAATGAAGGTTTGCAGCCGTATCCATGATTGTTTCTAGTTTAGAAGATATAAAAAATGCCTACAGTGAAGTATGGGTACTCCCATATTTATATACATAAATTAAGTGATAATGAATTTGCTTTTAATGTAATTTGTAATGCTAAGGTTGCAGTCAGCCAAAACAGCAATCTGTTCCTCTGCAAGATAAAGCACGCCAGTTTTCACATGCTCCTTTTTTTTTTTTAAATGTGAAAACACGTATTTAGATAACAAAACATGTACTTTGCACTATAGCCACTGCATAATCTTTTGCACCGAGAAACAAATACTCCATCATTTTTTTCAGAATCTTGGCAGGGAGGAGGGTGTCTGCTACTAGTGTTTCCTTGCTTTCTTGGGCATTGTGAAAAAGATCTTATAGAACAGCTTTTAATCCAGATGTTTCTTTTCCCTGATGTGTTGACATACTAGGCCAGATTCTCATCTCACATCTGCTGAGTGTAAATCTGGAATATCTCTACAGAAGTCAAAGAAGGAACTGAGTGTAATCATTGTATAGAAATGTGCCAAGAGTCCAGATGAATTTTTTAATATCCATTAAGAGTTAAAATATTTATTTAAATGCCTTGACTATATAGGACTGCAAAAACCAGACCACATCAGATATACTCCACCTTTTAGAGCAGCTTCTATTTTCATTATGTGATGGGGCAATATTTCAGTGGAGAACGGGATACTCCTGTGGAAGGTGAGATGAGAGGAAGAAGAAAAAGGAGTGAAGAACTGGTCAGTGTTATGAATGCATCTCTTATTAAGACGGGGAGGGACTCTTTATCAGGGAATGTAGTGATAGGACAAGGGTAATGATTTTTATCCAAAAGAAGGTAGATTTAGATCAGATATTAGGAAGAAATTCTTTACTGTGAGGGTGGTGAGACACTGGAACAAGCTGCCCTGAGAAGCTGTGGATGCCCCATCCTTGGAGGTGTTCAAGGCCAGGTTGGATGGGGCTTTGAGTAACCTGATCTGGTAGAAGGTGTCCCCGCCCATTGCAGGGGGTTGGAACTGGGTGAACTCTAAGGTCCCTTCCGACCCAAACTATTCTAGGATTCTATGATTCTATGATTCTTATTTTTTATTATTGCAACCTTCAGCAAAACGTGCAATTTTGCAGCTCAATGTTGTTAGGCACCGTTTTACTGTCTTAATAATACCTCTGTCTGAACTGGAATGAAAGAAAGTAAATAGTAAAAATCCTCCTCTTTTACCATCCTGAAGAGTTTTGACAGCAAAAAAAATAGAGAGAGAGGTAGCAGCACTTGTGTGTCTAGGAATATCCAGAGGTTCTGGGCCAGAATATTTATTACTCAAGGTTAACAAATTAATACAAGGTACAGTTTTCCCAGCGTTCAAGGAAAAATTCTGCTGTCAGCATTTTCTCTTCAAAGATCCCTCCTTTTTTTTTGACTGACTTTTCTCTTAGTCATATCTAATTATATCCAGCTCCACTTGACGTTAATGAGCTAATCCAGATGAAAATCAACAAATCTAAAATTTATTTCACTCTCAAGTCTCATTGTAGTCCACACCCAGATGAGGTCTGCTTCATGACACTTCTTCAGATGCAGTCTGATGAAAAACACTTCTTGACATTTTCTTTTTAAACCTGTTATATCCTAGGATTCAGAAAATGGACTTATTGTAGAGCCTAATTTTAATGTGTCATCTTATGAAGCTCTAGTAAAAATGACAGTCCAGTGTCTGAGCAAAAAAACCTTATAAATGTTTAAGCCAGCTTCAGCAATATTAATTAAAAAGCATCCATATTTTTAGTTGCTGTCCAATCAATTTGAAATAACTGGCCATTTCTGTCTATGGGTTGTATTGTTTTGTTACACCTTGTCTCTCTTAATTCCCTTTAGGAATTGGTGTTGATGCCTGTAGGGTTATAATTACAGCCCACAGGGCAAATTCAGCCTGCAGGGGGTAAAAAAGTGGCCACTTTTCTACCCGGATGGTATTCTGCAATAGCAACTGTGTGAGTATGGAACCTGAGAAGCCAGCTCCCAGCCAGCCTATTTGGACCTGCACAACCCTGGTCAAAGACAGTCAGAAGAGTGAGGACAAGGCTCCACCTGGGCTTCAGGTCACCATCCCCTCCAAGTTGTCCCCAAAAACTCCTCTCTTCTTGCTCCATCAAGGGTTTATGCTCAGAAGATTCTGGGTTCTGGATCTCAAGTGAAACTCTAGGCTTTAACAGAGTTTAGGAGCTGCTTAGTATTTCCTTGAGATTTGCTGTTCTTTGCAGGCTGAGTGCCCTAAACAGATGGTATGAATCTTATACTTAAATTCCCCCAAGGCATGTTGTTTCTTACAGACTCACGCAATCCATAATCCACCTTTACCCCTACACACCACTTCTGAGTGTAGAAATACTTCAGCTCATGGAAATCAAGTGTAAAGAAGCAAGNATGTAAAGAAGCAAGAGGGGCATGCTAACGTAAGAACTTAAGATGGTACAAATTAAGTTATCTAACCTTCTTCTAACTCTGAAGTGTGTTAATTACTCCAATTTACCTACCTTGTTCTAATGGAACAATATCAGCATCTTAATATATGGCCCACTAATTTGGTATTTTTCTCCCCCTCCCTGAGATTATCAATGTCCACTTTTATTCTGTGAAATACCCTAAAAAGCACAATCTCACAAAACACAGGAATGGAATCTGTAACTTTTTAATCTTTTGGGGATGACATTTCTTATCATGACAGTGAAAGGCCTACCTTCTTCACCACAACTCTAATGTAAAAATACTGAGGGAAGATGTGATATAATTGAGATTGTGATTGTATTACTGTGTAATGATATATGTAACAACATATGCATAAATAAAATTTGGAAGTACTATTGCTTTTATCTGTGTTGCACATTATCTCATCCACTTCCATTCTCAAAGAACAATCTGAGTTTCAAGTTTGACTTTTTTATGGANGTGTAAAGAAGCAAGAGGAGCATGCTAACGTAAGAACTTAAGAAGGTACAAATTAAGTTATCTAACCTTCTTCTAACTATGAAGTGTGTTAATTACTCCAATTTACCTACCTTGTTCTAATGGAACAATATCAGCATCTTAATATATGGCCCACTAATTTGGTATTTTTCTCCCCCTCCCTGAGATTATCAATGTCCACTTTTATTCTGTGAAATACCCTAAAAAGCACAATCTCACAAAACACAGGAATGGAATCTGTAACTTTTTAATCTTTTGGGGATGACATTTCTTATCATGACAGTGAAAGGCCTACCTTCTTCACCACAACTCTAATGTAAAAATACTGAGGGAAGATGTGATATAATTGAGATTGTGATTGTATTACTGTGTAATGATATATGTAACAACATATGCATAAATAAAATTTGGAAGTACTATTGCTTTTATCTGTGTTGCACATTATCTCATCCACTTCCATTCTCAAAGAACAATCTGAGTTTCAAGTTTGACTTTTTTATGGACCGCACCACTCAGGGATACTAACAGGTCTGCAGTATCTGATGCTACATGACAGGAATTTAACAGGCACGGCAGGCAAAAACTGTCTTGACAAGCTCATGCAAAAGCTTCATAATCAGAAGTATCAAACAGACATATGCTTACCTGATAATTTATTAGGGTTGAAGTCTCTATTTTCCACTGGTCAGCAATTCTGAAAATCTCAGTTGTTTTGAAACAATGACTCACACATGCTGCTCCTCTCCTGTATCTGGATTCCTTTGCATGACGAGCATTTCTAATAACAGACCAACACAGAAGCTTCAGTGAAATGTAAAATTCTTATTTCTGCTTTTTTAAGAGCTCATTTCTTAAATGGACAATGCCCTATTCACCTGGGTGGTGTACAAGGACAGTCTGTTTTTTCTGACCATTTCCTGCTGATGAAAGGAAATATGTTTATCACATATGTAAATCAAGTTTGGGTTGGCTTGGTTGATGCTGTTTGTTTCCACAATTAGGAAACATACTATTTTTCACCTCCTTTCTTTTTATGAAAACCCACAGAATCAGTAAAGTCTTCAACTTTATATGTGATAGACAGGAGGCAAGATATGCCACAGAATATTTTGAAGAAAGTTCCACACATGAATATATTCATACCTAGCAGTTTTTAAATCAGTCATTCTCCTAAAAGAATCAAAATACTGATGCTAGAAAACAACAGGAGAAAAAGGCAAAGGTATTGCTTTTACTGTTCCCCAGTGAAGTAAAACAGTCCATGAGGAGATAAGCTAAATTGACAAACCAAGAAATTTCCTGAACTGGAAGTAGGAAGAGACTGGAATAATCTCAGAGGGAAGAATTTATGCTGTATGTTATCTTCTTTTTCCCTGATGCCCGGGGAAAATGTATATAATTATATAAATTATATTTTATGATTTATAGCGCTATTTTTATGTGTGTTACCACAGTGTTTTCATATACAGTTCCACAAAAACTATTACTAAGTTTTCTATCTTGAATTTTTTTAGTCATAGTTCTATTGCTCTATGCTTTTAATTAGGGAGTCATATGTTTCACATTACTTGGCTTGTAAGAATAATAGTTGCTTCCATATTCCCATTAAGCTCTAAAAGATTATTTAACTAATTTATTTACAGGGTTATTTCATTCTATTTCCCTATAAAGAAGTAGAGCTGTTTATCTATTTCTCTTCTAAAAGGACTCTTTTTCCCATAGAAGGAAAACAAGAAGACATTTCAAGCTAGATATTTAAGATAGTTCTAATTATCTCTGCTTGTCAAAGTGAAAAACATTACTGTTAAAATTTAATAATGCCCTAAACTAAAAATGATCCCTACCAAATACGAAGTAATGCTTTCCTCTTTAAAACAAACAAATTATAACTGTGGAGATTGTTTTAAAATTATTCTGCCTATCCTGCAGCCATAATCTTTGCTAGTATAGTTTGGCACAGGCTCACTGAATTAAAGGGATTTGAGCACATTCACTCCAACTGATGATTTGCTCCTATCTGCACATAAAAGAAAGTCACTTTAAATTCATCAAAAACCCCCAATGCAATCCTGAACATTTGAATTGCTTTTTTAGCACCAGCAAGTTAACAGCCCACATCTGGAGGAATATTTGATCCCACCGATGGTTGTGCTATGTGACAAGACATGGCACACTGTTGCAACCTTCCTTCAAGTTGGCAGTAATGAAAAGTTATTCAGTCTAGAAAGTCCGGTCCATCTGTTGTTCTTGAGAATTACAAATATCAAACTGGTGCTACACATTGATGAACTCTACCAGTATGGACGGCAAAGGAGCATGACTGATTGAGTTAGGGTGCAGACAAGGTGCATCTAGGAGGAATGCTAAAAAATATGACCTTATTGGTCATATTTACACGACCTTTGAGATAAGTGGAGTGCCCAAGTGTGTTCTCAGTGGCAGTGACTGGCATGTTTGGGAGGTGCTGCATTGTGCCAGTGCCCTTCAATATGGACATCAATGAGAGCTCTAGCTAAGAAAATCTTCATGGTGGAGACTTGTCCAATAAACCCACTTTGAATAAAATGGTTATGAATGATCATATGCTAGCAAAGTCAATGAGCTCACACCCTGAGGCCATCTCACGTGGCAGGTCATATAATTACAGCCAAACTCTCTTACCCCTCAAAACACGGTGGTTGAATCCAAATTTCCCCCTGGAATTGTCCCTGACCTGTGTTAGGCGTCAAAGTCAAGGTTTTTTTGAGACAGTGCTAACAGGCCCAGGGCCAGGCCAGAAGTGTGACACTTGCTAATTGCCAACTAAACAGTATAAACGGTCACATGCTTGCACTTAGGTCCACACATCGACCATCTTTATTTTACTGATGGAGAGGAGTATTGTGCAGTCAGCATAGAAAGAATACCTCTTTGAAGAGGAAATGTAAAGCTTTTACAGTGCTTCTATATTGTCACAGCTTTGGCTGCTAGGATAGGAAGTGCTGCCATCAAAGAGGGGATGCTGCACTGCATCCTCGCAACCTCAGCTGTTCAAAGAGTTGCAAGGTTATAGCTCGTACCGATTAACACTCAGCACCATGTGGCCTCATGGCCAATGAAACTGACTGTATCCACTCTGTCTCCAAAACCTTCGTAGGGCCAATCTCTGCATCCAATATTTTCAGCATTACAATGTTCCTTGGCAACGTATTACATAGTATTATATGGATTCCTGCAGAATTGAAAACCTCAGCACATGATTTGCTAACGGATGCAGATTAATGAGGGGTATTGTATTACAGGAATGTAGGTAGAAAAGAACACAGATTTCGGAGTCTAAAAGAAAAAAAGTTGTATAAGACATATAAAAATCAATTATTTATTCATCAACAGAACATTTCACAAGTATTTTGGCTAAAGGCTTCTGCAAGGGCTGATTTAGATTTATTCATGGAATGAGAAAGGAGGATAACCTTTGATCTTTTTGAATTTTGTTGCTGAACAAACTCTTTTTAAACATTCTTTTCTGCCTCATGCAACTATTAGAGCAAAGAAGCAGCAGTTATCTCTTTGCAAAACCAGAAGAATAATATTCAGGAACACTTTTAAAAGACTAGAACGTTATCAAAAAGAGAATTTCAATAAAATCGACCAGCTTCTCTTTAACTAAACCCTTTGTAATGTAAGTGATAAAACAAGTATTCCTCTGATACTAAAGTCAGAGCTTTTAGAATGGACTTTGGCCAATCAGATTTCTAATAAAAATATGAAATTGATCATCATACTTCAGAATCTTAATGTCTTAGAACAAATTAGCATTTGTGGATCCTAGCAATGGGAATTTCATGCCCTTCTGAAAACTGATCTTGTAGTTTTGTGTTATTTCCAAGACTACTGGGGTCTTAACAAAGGCATCTCTTATAGGAAAAAGATCTCAACTGTCCTAGAGACTTCTTCACTTCATCAAATGAAATTTCAGAGGAAGGACTGAAATTATATAGACAAGTAGTAAACAATAAGGAAAATCACATTGGAAATACTGAAACAGATGTTAGCAAAACTATTGTCAGAACGGAATGTCAGTGCAAGAGTCAAAAAAAAGGCCCAGTGGCCTCTGTGACCTTCAAATGAAAGGCAGTGAAGCCCAAATGTGCCTCCAAATGATGAAGACAGATACCTCCATTCAAAAAAAAAAAACCAACCTTCAGTGCTCTGGCCTGGCTGATACCAATCTCTGAGACTCATGGGTTTTGCTAGTAATGTCATACAGTCCAACTAAAAGGAGTAGGACTCACCCAGATGCTGAATGAGTTGGCTGATGTGATTGTCTGTTCTGAATCATCTATGAAATTTGTGATGCGTGGAAAAATGAATAATAACTGGGAAGGGGCTAATGCTGCTCCCCTTTTAAGAAAGACCTGAGAGAGAACTTGGGACAAATATGTCTGTCAGCTTCATCTCTGTTCCTAGAAAGACGGTAGAACAAGCCCCTAGTAATTCGATGTCAACATGGATGACAAAGTTGTTGGGACCAGTCAGTGTGTATCCACCAGGGACAAATCATGCTTGATCAGCCCGACTGCCTTCTGTGATGAAATGACCATGTATGAAAACAGGGAAAACAGTGGATATATCATATCTTTAATACTGCCTTTGACACCCCCTCCCATAGTATTCTCATTTGGAAGTTGAGGTATTATGGGCTGGATGGTACACTGCTGGGGGTGTTGAAAACTGACTGGAACTATTGGCATCAGAAGATAGCAATCTTGACATCAAGTTTGCAGCTGGTCAGGAGTGCTGTGTTCCAGGAGCTGATGCTTGGGTTGATATTGTTCAGTAACTTCATCACTGGGATGAGGAGTCAAAGTGCACCCTCAGCAGTGTTGCGGACTTTATTAAATTAAGGCGACAGAATGATATGCCAAACAATACAGCTTCAAACCAGAGTGTATTGAGAACTTGAGGACTAGACCAACAGAAACTTCATGAAGTTCAAGATAGACAAATACAAGGTTTTGCTACTGACGCTGACCTGGGGGGTCAATGTTCTGTCCCAGCCTCGGCCTGTCCCTGTCCCCAGAGAGGTGTCCAATGCTTGGGTCTGTGGCTGTCCCCGTGCCCCCTGGTCGCCCTGCTCCTTGCTGGGGGTGGGACAGTCCCAGCCTGCCAGACTCTGCCCTGCCACCACTGCAGAGCCCCCGCAGCTCCTGGCCTCCAGGGAGTCCCTGGCCCACGCTGCACCCTGACACTTTTGCTCCCAAGATCAGGTAAGCCCAGACATAGGTCCAGGGGTGCAAACCATGGGGTGACAGCAGGAAACCAGCAGTGCCTGAGCTGCCGCTGTGCATCCTGCCTACACATGACACCGGAGCTGGTTTCTCTACTACTGCTATTATTTGTCACAGAGCTTTTGATAACGCTCCTTCAGTATTTATGTATCAGATCTGAGTGAAATGAGTGTGAAACTCAGCTCAGTTGTTAAAAAAAAGGCTTTAGGAAAATTATCCAGGAGGCTACTATGGAAAGTCAAGTCATTATTATTACTTTGTCTGTTTGTATTTACCCACAACAACACCTATTTGTCTTTTTTCTTTCATCAGTCACAGTTTGTCATAATTTGATTGTCATGGACAAGACTTCCCTTTGGTGTTTTATGACCCCTCACACACTTTTTTCTGATGATGATACAGAACCTAATAGTGTTTTTAAGGTGAGACATAGGCTTGGCTGTTTACATCTGAATCTATTGCTTAATAGATTATTGGTGTCTCTGTAAGGTTATACACGGGGGCTAAAATTCACAACTCTCTTAGTGTTCAGCTAAATTTATATCTCAAATAAAAAATATATAAATATATAAAAAAGCAACTGCTGGAATCACCATGATGGTCAGCAAAATGAAACCAGCTTCCACCCAACACTCCTGTGTGCCACAGGCAAGTCACTCAGACACAGACAAAAGGTGATGGGCAGAACTTCCCACGGGCTGCTGTGACAAAAAGAGGACAATTTTTTGATTCCCAGTGGAGAGTGGTTGAGGAGGATAAGTCACAGCCCAGCACCCGAGGCAGCAAGAACAGTCCTGGCACCAGCTGCCTGTCTGCATGCTGCCGGCAGAGCAAGGCGAGCACAGATTAGGTTCGGTACATGAAGTGCAGCAGACTGAGCGTGGATGTGGTGCTGACTGCAGGTCAGCGTCACAGCAGTCAGGGTGGGCCACCTTGCAGTCCCCAGTGCCGGGGACGCTGAGGTCAGACCGTGTTAGCAAATGGGCAGGAAGAGATTAATATTCTGCTTTTATTACTTTAACATGAAAGCATTAGCCTACCTGCAAGAGGTGAAAGACTCTTGCTTTTGACCATGTATTGGTATTACAGGCTATTAGAGGTTTCTTTCATGATTTATGAATAGCAGATGTTATTAAATGGAAACACTACAAGAAAAGCCAGAGAAGTCTTAAAACGCCCCTTTTCTCATTTCACTTTCATTTCAGTGACTGGTTCTTGAAAGCTAACCACAGCATATGCAGAGGCTCTGCTCTTCTGGGAGACGATGAGAAGAAAGTGATGTTGAAAGGAACAATTAAAGCATTCTGAAAGTCATTTACTTTCACAAAATTATGGGAGGATTTTCATTTTTGGCAACTGACACAAAGAATTCTGTTACTTTTTATGTATTTCATCTCAGGCTTAACCCTTTTCTGATTTTTTGCATGCTTCTAAGAGATCTTTATATAGCAATAAGGAGGGGGGTCAAGCCTGCCTTCGATAGTGAAACAAATACTTCTCAGTATTTGGAGAAGGGATTGCCAGAGTCAGGACATTTTAAACTTTTATCATTCTTCTTATTAAAGACTGCAGACTGGCCAGATTATTAATTGCCAGGTGCTACTCATCTCTAGTCTTGGTTCTACTGTTATCAAATCTGAGAGCAGGAGATACTTGCGCTTACAAACCTAAAATAGCTCAAAAGTGTTGGTAAAGATATACTTGCTCTGAAGGTACATAAAGTGCTCTTTGTCAATTTTACTCCACAGTGTTAACTGACATACTGCATGCGGTGCTTGACAGTCCTGTTAAAACTTCGTTTAAAAGTCACTAAAAGACTGAGAATTTGGCTGCTTGTTACGTGGGCCACTTCAGCTTTCATAACATAAAAAGAGGAGGCTTCCAGAGGTGCCAGATCAGACCTCTTCACGACAGAAGCAAAGCTGATAAATGCATAGCTCCCGTTTCAATTTAATATTCGTTTACTCTCTTTACTGGTGACAGGTCTGGAATGCTGAGGGCTGAAGAACAAACAAGTTTGGACCAGAGCTGTGGAAATAAAGATGTTCACAGGGTAATCTCTGACCTGCCAATCCAATAGGAGTGGGAAGAACTGGAAAAAAGGCTTGAATTATTACATATTGCATTGTCCAAGAAATTATTTGTTTTCTGTACTGCTCTTGAGGGAATTGTTGGAAGCTGTTTCTTTAAAATAAGTTTGAGTTTTGCCATTGTCTTCAATGTAAATAGATTAAGGCCCTCTGTATATATTTTGATCTTTCACAATAATGGCTAAATACAGGTTTTGCACTAAAATTTTGAAATCTTGATTTCATTGACCTCAAGGGAGAAATTTCACTGATCACAGTGGGGCCATGGTTTCACACAGCTCACTCAGATCTCTTGCTGATCTCTTCTCCCTGGGATCCAGTGATAGGACACATGGGAATGGTTCAAAGCTGTGCCACGGAGGTTCAGACTGGGCATTAGGAAGCATTTCTTTACCGAGAGGGTGATCAAACACTGGAATGGGCTTCCTAGAGAGGTGGTCAATGCCCAAGCCTGTCAGTGTTTCAGAGGCATTTAGACAATGCCCTTAATAACATGCTTTAACTTTTGGTCAGCCCTGAAGTGGTCAGGCAGTTGGACTGGATGTTTCTTGTAGGTTCCTTCCAACTGAAATAGTCTATTCTATAATAAAGGAAACAGCCAAAAAGTTCCCTTGGATTACATCAATCTGAGTTGTTCACTGGACCACATTATGCTTTGTTACCAATCTTCACTTACTCTTAGATACTCTGTTGAATGCAGCACAACCTGGGAATGGATGAGCTGGGATGTACATCATGGGTATATGATTTATTGTTAAAAGCAACAGAACACTGTCATTAGCAACAAGCTTACTCAAAACCACATGTTTCTGGTAAGTCATTTTATCCTATAATCAGTTGAGCTATCTTACACTGAAGATGAAAGTCAGCCCAAATTCCTGATTTTTTTTTTGTTTTTTGAGCTGCATTATTTCAGGTAACTTATATCAGATACTGCATGATGTAACCTGACATGATATAATGCAGCATTCCCAAATATGGGGAAAGCTGAATGTTATTTCAGCTGTCGGGCATATTTTTGGATAGTAAATTTTATAGTCAGTGTTTGTGCAAGAACAAATAGAGAACAGAAGACAACTACTTGTACACTGTGAAATATTACTGATTTCAGAAAGAGCGGCTGTGGATATTTCTACTGTACTGTGATCTGTAACACATGCATTTTGAAAGTACCTGTACTATCTACAGTTGCCAAAATACAATGGAATCAAAATAAAATACCTTCATGCTTAAAATAAAATAAAGACAATATTATAAGGCAATATTAAAAAATCCCTACATGAATAGCTAGGTAAAGTAATGACAGAAGTAGGCGGGAAGAAACAGACATCGTCATCTGCAAGAACTGAAAGAGGGTGGGAGTCAAAGATGACATGATTATTTTGTGTGGTCAAAGAGGTTACCCTTAGACTGAGTTCAGGGAGTATCTAGTGGCTATCCGGATATGTTTCCTAAAGCAAGGTCTGTTAAACTTGTATATACTCCTGAGCAAAGATGGGGATGCCCCTTAATACTCAGTTCATTTAAAACTAGATTGTAAACTGCAGAGAACAATTTTAGACTGGCAGGGGAGAGTAACATGCGACCTAATACTCAACTTTCCATCTCCAGTTACTCTCACTTTCTGACTGCACGTTTCAGGGGACTCAAAACAAGATACCAATCTCTTGCATCGAGGGCACTGGAGATTTATGTGTGGGTTGTTTGCCATTGCTCTGACAGTAAGGGGTTGTTTCAGTAGAGGCATACTGACACTGTAACCAGACATGAGTTCAGGTTAAAACACCACAAAAATCCTGTTAAAAGGTTGGGAGAGGGAAACGGCATGTGCACATACACAGCCCAGGATCTGTTTTTAAATATTACATAAAGTTTGGAGCACGGGATGGAGCTGAGGAATTCTGAGACTGATCACGAGTTATGGCCCGCTTCCTGTTTCCATTGAAGTCAAATGCAAAACTCCCATTGATCCCATGGGAACACATGCTATATTTTCCCACTCCATAGCTTTAATATTTTAATGTATTTAAACATTTTTGGTTAAAAAAAATCACACTCATGCTGACAGTTTAGACACTAAATTTCTTGAAGCTTGATGTAATTTGAAATAACCCAGATGTGAAAACCTCTACAAATGAGATTTATAAAGGAAACAAAATTTTAACCTTAATGTTGACAACTCTTGTGATACCACTAATATCAATAAAGGGAAGAAAAGTTATTTTTTGCAGCTCTGTGGGGACAAAGCCATTCAGTTACTCCCATCTGAAAAAAGACTCCCACTAAGACTTCAAAAGATACTGGTCACAACCTCAAATACGTGAGGATTCATTAGTGCTTCTCAGTAGTTCTCTCTAAGCTATTTTTATGCAAAGCTGTGAGTTCAGAGGACACACTGTACATCACACACAGCATACTGGGGACCTTTCAGAAGTGTAGGTATAGTTGAAGAGTTCTGTCATATCATATTAAGTGACTCTTAACTGCATGTAAGGAAGGCCGTGCAAACCTTTCTATAAAGCAGACTTACAAAGTCCTAAGCCATTTGTGTTTTCAAGCAACTCACCCAAAGCTCAGTTTTTCTTTCAAATTTCATTTCAAGAAATTCCTGGGCCAAAATAAACTTCTCTCTGGACAAGAAGAGCTGAATACATCTCTCTCTTGTACTGAAGAAAACCACTGAACTAACTAAAGGCCAAAGTCAATCTTGACCTGTCCCCCTTGGGACAAGAGTCTCATCCTATGTTCCTATTTCACAGGCCAAGTTAAAGTATTTATCACTGGGTTTTATATGCTATTCTTTACTATTCCATGGCCATTTAAATTTTCCACTTTGAAATGCATAATTGTTTTCACACATTTGACTTCTGTTGACAATGAAATACCAACCAAATTCAGGAGTGACATGTCCCTCTGCACTTTTACCCAAGCAAAAAAGAGAGACCTACCCTGACAGAGTCATCTCCATGTTAAACTTTTGGGGTTTTTTCAGTTAAAGGCTTTGTATGAAACTTATCAGAAGGGCTGCTGAAAAGACACCAAGCCAATCCTAATAAAGTCTAATCCTTCCAGAGACTTTGAGCGCATGGGGAGGTGAGGAAGGGCCCCTTGGCTTTCTGCTCCCACCTCTCGGAAGTGTCCTTTCTTTCCTCTTGTCTTTCCTTGATTCAGAAGATCAAAGGGTCAAGGCAAATAACAGCAGAGACAAGCGTTGCTCTTGGGACAAGTATACTCTTTGGAAAAAGAAGCGTGGCCAGCAGGTCGAGGGAGCTGATTTTGCCCCTCTACTCCGCTCTCATGAGATGCCACCTGGAGTACTGCATCCAGCTCTGGGACTCCCGACATAAGGACATGGGCCTGGCTGGACCGAGTCCAGAGGAGGGACACAAAGATGATCAGAGGTCTGGAGCACCTCTCTTATGAGGACAGGCTGAGAGAGTTGGGGTTGTTCAGACTAGAGAAGAGAAGGCTCTGGGGAGACCTTATAGCCCCTTCCAGTATCTAAAAGGGGCCTAGAGGAAAGATGGGGAGTGACCTTTTATCAGGGAGTGTAGTGATAAGTGGAGGGGTAACAGTTTTAAACTGAAAGAGGGTAGATTTAGATTAGATATTAGGAAGAAATTCTTTACTGTGAAAATGGTGAAATACTGGAACGGGTTACCCTGAGAAGCTGTGGATGCCCCATCCCTGGAAGTGTTCAAGGTCAGGTTGGATGGGGCTTTGAGTAACCTGGTCTAGTGGAAGATGTCCCCACCCATGGAAGAGGAGGTGGAACTAGATGAACTCTGAGGTCCCTTCCAACTCAAACCATTCTATGATTCTATGATTCTATGATTTTAATCCCCTTTTATTCCTGCGATGTCAATAACCCTCTTGTCTCAGAAAATCCAGCTTTCTCTAAACTTTGTGGTGAAGATAATCTTCCTTTGTGACATACCCGACTTGGGGAAGTGGACAGGGAGGTGCTGATCTCTTCTCCCTGGGATCCAGTGATAGGACACATGGGAATGGTTCAAAGCTGTGCCACGGAGGTTCAGACTGGGCATTAGGAAGCATTTCTTTACCGAGAGGGTGATCAAACACTGGAATGGGCTTCCGAGAGAGGTGGTCAATGCCCAAGCCTGTCAGTGTTTCAGAGGCATTTAGACAATGCCCTTAATAACATGCTTTAACTTTTGGTCAGCCCTGAAGTGGTCAGGCAGTTGGACTAGGTGATCTTCCCATTGATCTATTCTATTCTATTCTATTCTATTCTATTCTATTCTATTCTATTCTATTCTATTCTATTCTATTCTATTCATCTATGCCATGCTATGCTATGCTATGCTATGCAATTCTGTTCCATATCGTTAAAGGTTAAAGAACCATAATCACCAGGAGTAGGTGAAAATATAAGGCACAGTTTGAAAGCAAGTCTCTGTTCATATGAGCATCGCTTTGGCTGCAGGAATCAGGCTTTATCAATTAATTTTTATGTACATATTAATGCCATAATATTGTAATTAGGACATGTTATATGCACAAGATAAACCTGTAGGCAAATAACAGGAAATAATCAGTTGGAGGCCTCTCTAAAAACTCTGTTCATAAAGAAAGAAAGTCTGACATTTTTAAAACGCTGCAGGAATTAGGTAATTAGCTCCCACTGCATTGTAACGACATTTGAACAACTAATTCCTTTAGATCTCTTATACAATGGCTGATAGCCATAGTAATAGAAGAGGAGGAAGAGACAATGATTAAAACTGAACAAATTTTTTGGAAGAAGTGAAATTTTGTTGAAGCAGATGTCTTCCAGAAACGTATCTCTCTCAACATTTTTGCAGATCCAAGACTTTTGGAGTATTCCAACCAGCAAAGAGGAGAAAGATCAAGATTAATCTTCACGTTTCATTAGTTCAGATATTGGGATGTCAAAGACACAGGTTCAAATTCTTAGTCCAGCTCAGACAGCAAAATATCTATCCCAGATCACAACAGAGAGAAACAAATACGAATACACAGTGAAGTCAAAAGAACAATCTCTATAAAATCATTTTTGGTTTTGACTCAAAACCTAATATTTCTCCATCGTTTTAGTTTGTAAAGTTTTCAGAAGGTTTGGGATTTGTTCCAAAATATAACCAAAATTTCAAACCTTGAAACTTACTGAAAAACAGTGTTTGTCATCCAGACAGCTTTGCATGCAGTATGTATCCATTATTTTTATGACTATGATGTTATTCATGTCACACTTTCTTTATCCAACATAAAATTCTATTGTTTTGATTTTACTAGACAAGCATGCTTCCAGTCTAGAAGAAGAATGAAAATATGAAATGATCATCACTGCAACTTTTTAACTAATTCCTACAGGGATATGATAGTCAGGACTCCACGTATTTAAAGGTACACAGAGAGTTGCAAGACCTTAAATGGTCATTGTTTCCCATCATTATCTTCTCTCGTGAAAGCACGTGTTCTTCACACAGACTGTCTCTGAAGTGCTGAACTGATTTCAGCTGGCTGCATTGGCACCGTTTGCTTGCAGGAATTCATTCATTGTCCTGGCAGTCAGCGTAATGCACTTTGCTGTGGCAGCTCTAAGTGGCGGTAGCTGGGTAACTGTCTCAGGCAATTCCTACTCCGGACCTGATTTAGACAAATGGCTTAAAGCAGAAGCTTTTCCAATATAATCTGTTTTCTTTTCTCTCCCATCCTTCAGGGTTTTTTTTGCACCAAAGTGTGAAACACTTTGATGAGTGAAGATAATGAAGTCTTGTGTTTTCAAAATGGGTAGTTCTGCCAAGTGCATCTCAATCTGTTAAAAGCTTAAAGGACTATTTTAAGTTTTTATCTTTATGGTAGAACCAGAAGTTGAATCAGATACTGCAAAAGTAAATATGTCTGAAAAACACACTCCTGAGTCATACCATATTTCTCTCTTTCCTCACTTTCTTGTCTTCAGGTTTTTCTACACCTTTGGAAACAACTGTAATGAAAAACATCTCATTTTGGGCATGCTGACACCATGTAATCAATCCTGTTGCAAAGACCCTGAAACACAGAGACGATGTCTGTTCTAAAACCAGAAGCAGGATGGATGCCTCAGCCTGTCGCTACATCATAACTTAGAGATCACTAACTTTGGCTATAGTGCTCTGAAGATAAACGTAGCATCTCTGCATGGGCTGGGATAGGCTGGGATAATGGCTAGCTCACAGATCTTGTCTCCATTGCACCACTATGCATGACCACTATCTCTTTCCCTTCTCCCTCACACCTCCAGTGTATCTCCTTTTAATAAAATATTACTGAATATGACTATATATACAATTCTCATACAACTTTATAAGATGTACTTATGGGTGATTTATTTTCTATATTGTTTTGAAAGGCAAATAATAAACAAACAAACAACTGAACTAGCAATAGCTCAATTTTGAAGTGATACTGGTAACTAAGTAGGTTCCAAATATACTGAGAAAAGTAGTTGTACTGATTTCCAATAGGAACGGACAATAATTCTTATCGACGGATTAAATTGAAATGGAGTAAAATAATGTCACAATTTCTGAGAGGAAAAGAGAATATAGAAGAGAAATAATCAGCTATGAAGGAAAAACCTCTTTGTCTGATAAGCTGATTTTCAGATATTAAAAGGCCACAGAATGGTATTAATGTAGTGAGTTAGAATTCAATTTTAATAAAGCACTCGATGTTCTATGTCAAAAAATCTAGCTTGACATATTTACCCAAGCCAATCTGAATTATTAAAGATATAAATGTAGATTTAGAACCGTCTAAAGGAGCAAATAAAGGTTTATAATAAAGAAGAAATATCACATTGGAAGAGACAGCAAGTGAGATTGGCAATTGGTCTTACTGAATGTCTCCATCTGGAAGCTGTGGTATAGAGAGCATGGGTGAAATTCTGAGACAACACTGGATTGGAAGCGGTGTTAGTACTAGCTGGAAAGTGAAGGGCTAGCAAAATTTTGGTTTGAATAACTGTGAATCTCAGGAGAAAAAAATTAATTTCATGCAGTACAGAGGAAGGAAGAAATCTAGGAAAATTTGTGCAGCATATAAGCATTTTTGACAGCAAAATCGACGTAATTCTACAAAGCACTATGCAGTACTTCTGAAGCTGAACGAATGAACAAGCATTCTACGGCTTGGACCTATGAAGAGGCACCAAAGATGAGATGGGCCTTCTGTAGGCAGTTGGGCTGCAGTAAGTCTCCTGGAACTTTATGGCAACTAGAGGGTGCTAAAAGAAGAAAAATAAACATGGCCCACATATAAGTTAAAATAATAGGCCTAAATGTATTTGTCTTGGAGAAGGAGCAAGTAGGGATGACGCCTGGTAACGGTCCACATATACTTGACAGGTAAGGGCATGAACAGTGAAAAAGGAACTGTTGAGGGAGTTTGAAGATAAAACTAAGAATGAAGGATTTAGGTGGAGTATCTCAAAGCCTTCTCACAAGGAAGTATATTAGTCTGCAAAGGAGTCAAATATATATTAAATTCAAAGCTGTAAACATGACTGAATAGAAACTGAGAACACAACTTCAGAAAACACATGCTCTAAGTCAGACCTCTGCATCATATTTAGCTGATAAACCACATTTATACATTTTTGTGTCTGTTAAAGGCTGCTTTGACTTCTGTCCAACCCTGGAAACCACACTGCATTTTCTCACCTATAGCTGCTTCTTTCCTCCCCTCTCCCCACACCTCTATCTATGAGAAAGAGACACTAGTATTTCTAGGCCAGAAAATACTTTTATTGTCCCCTGGTCTCAACTCTTGAAAAGCTGCAACTTGCACAGCAGAATGTGTGTCTGGATAAAGGCCTTCCTACAAACTGCTCCACACACTCAAGGCCACCTCGACCGAAACACACACAACTGCAGCCTTCAGGACCCTCCTGTTCCCTAGATTGTTTTTAATATTGGACTATTCACCATTTTCATGGCAGATTTTTTTTATGGCTTATAAAGCAAGTTTATCATTTTCTTCATCTCCATGTTTTTTGTATAATAAGGTCAACTGAACGGTTTTGTGAATTTTAAGCAAGTTCATCACTTCAGCAAAGGTTGTCCTGAGTGCCTTATTAGATTCATGTTAGAAGTGTTTAAAAGCTGAGCAAAGATTGGTGTTTGTTCTCTCCATTAATTGATCTTAGCACCCCATTCACCATATCACTTTATATCACTTCGCATCATGGTGATGTTTGCTCTGCCTTAAACAACAAATATCAGCCACTATCTTGTCTTAAAAAGTTCATGCTTACAAAAACTTCCAAGATGACATTTTAGCATCTTGTATAAAAGCACTGAACATTTATTTTTAAAATATTTGAGTTATTAATTTTGCTAAAAATTATATTTATTTTTAAATTAATACACTGCAGGTACTTCTTACTTAAAAATTGTTGATTTCTAACTTATTATAGGCAAGTATAATCAATCACCCAAACCATGCATAGTCACAAATGACTGCGGTTTGCAATGAGATCTCGGATATCTTTACATTTTCTAAAATAATATTTATTTTTAATATCCTGAACAACATGTATTTCAAGTGGCAGAAATAAAGTGCCTGGGATATATATAGTAGAAAGAGTTGAATTTCAGGCAAAAGTAGCTAGAACAGATGAATGAAAATAGTTCAGTGGAATTAAGTGCTGAGAGCTGCAGTAATGTGATGCTTCAGGATTTTCTTTCTGTGTGTACATATCTTGTAAAGTCTACAAAGCCCCTGCTCTGGACTAGACAGCCTTGTTTTCAGACCCGTGCCCTCTTGTCCTAACCCCAGGTAAAGGCGATGCCAGGCCTGGTCTTGGCATACTGGTTTCCACCCGTGCATGCGCACACACACAGGAAATGGAGCCACAGTCAGGATTAAGATGAGAGCAAAAAGCAATTAAAATGAGTCATGGACCAGTGGAGAAAGAATTAAAACAGATTTAGCTTTGTTTGTCTCACCAATGACAAACAAAACACATCCAAGAACCTAAAAAAGGAAAAATTAATAAACAATTATTTGCAGCCTACAAGAAGTTGCATTCTTTTATTTTTAGTCAACTAACTCACTTTGGGGAGGAGGGAAGGAAGGATCCTGTAGCTGTGCCTCATCTGGTGCTGATTTTATTCTCCTTCCTTCTGAGCCTGANTGCATTCTTTTATTTTTAGTCAACTAACTCACATTGGGGAGGAGGGAAGGAAGGATCCTGTAGCCGCGCCTCATCTGGTGCTGATTTTATTCTCCTTCCTTCTGAGCCTGACGAGGCACAGCCTGACTGCTGGAGGGGATATCTGTCCCAATTGAGTAGCCTCTGCTCTTCTAATGCACCTTCTGGAGATCCTTTGTACTACCCACTAGACAAGCTCTAATCCACCTTGAATACGGCTTGTCTCTTCCAAGGGCTCCTGCTATTTCAGCTGTCTTTTCCTGAAACAAGAGCTCAGCTGCTTCTTGATGTTCCCATTAAATGAAGGGCAGCTATTTTGCCACCACATTCAGCCTCCTGTGCAGCAGTATTATACATGCAGATGGTTCCCCAAAATTCTGATTAAATGTATGCAGGTACAGCCAGAAACTTGCTTTCATACCTAATGCCAATAGAAATGCTACATATTGAAAATCTCTCCAATTCCAAGGTGCCAGTACTCTCCTGTACTCTCACTGAAATGCCTTATGTATGTGAAATACCTTACAATGGAAATAGTGTTTATTTCACAGCTGAATAAATCCAGAAGTATTTGACATGTGCTAATATAACATGAGCCATGGAATAACCTGGCACAGAGGATTCACCATTGCTATTAAATACTGCACAGCCCACCGTCAGCAAAATGTACTCTTGCATAGGTAAATCTTGCCAGGAGTGAACAGCTCTACTAGAGGCATAATTATAAACAGAAGTGTGGGTATGCCTCAATCCATGGGCAATGGAAAATAATCAAAGACCTCCTCTCATAAAAAGCCATGTGCATTGCAAACTACACAAAACTTTTAAAGCGCTGAAGACATTGTCACCACCAGCAGGGTGTACCTGTTACCCCAGTAAAAAGCGCACCTTTGCCTGCAGCCCAGTGAATTGAACAATGTTGTGAATTTGGCAGGTAACTCTGTGCTGCTGACAAGGATCACAGCCAATGCCTCCCACAGCAGTTCCCACCAAGCAGGGAAATCAGGAAAAGGAGCTGAGCTGAGCCCACCCAGCACTGAATCCCAGGAGGCTGAGGGGTTTTTTTATCATTACAAGAGCCCAAGTGTCCAATAGACCTGTGGTCTCTGAGCCGCTTCTCAGTAATTCAGTGTAAGTTTGGCTATTCTTCAACAACTCTGATATGAAGAATTTATTCCTAGAAACATCCACTTTCAACCTTAGACAGGAATTAAGAGTTGGCGCCACAGTTCGTCCTCTTCAGGCAATCTTACAGACCTACGCTCTCCTCTGAGTCACAGACCTCAATGAATCAGTCTTTCACAGATGCATCTTTTGACCAAATGCCTGAATAGACAATGTTTTCCATAGCAAAAGGATGCTTGGGTCAAGTACGGCATTAAAAGGAGTAAAAATGTGATCATCTAACAGTGCCAAAAGAACCACTAGTAGAAAACAACACCTTAAGCTTCCAAAAATAAGCATTCATTTTTATATGCTTGGTTTGCTGAAAACAATATATTGGAACAGTAAAATTCTAGCTAAATCAGCAACAAATCCCACATCAATTTTTCCTGCAAGTAGAAGAAAAAACAACCGAACGTCACCTATGTTATAATAGAATTAGTGCCCGGTTTAACATATATCCATAATAAGAAGCAGATTTTCACATGTTCTTTCACAGTGTCTGTGGCTTTCACATAGCTCCACTGTTTCATGTTTCCACAAAAGTGATAAAAATACATGTTCTTTTTCTTTATTGTAGGAAATAACTCTCAGTAAGTTGTCAATCTCAGGTTATGCCTATGCAGCCCTGCCTTAAAAAGGTCGAGCTTCAGCTTGGGGATAAGACACCATACCTTTCTTTTCAAACCTTACATTTTATTGCCGATAAGGCTGCTGGGATGCCATATGACAGCCTAAGGTTAATAATCCACTTCCTTATCCTTTGTGCCTCTATAGGAGATCGGAGACAAGTCTCCCTGGTTGTCTTTTGAAAGTAGAAGTGAACAAGCACATACAAAAGAGCAATTCCTAAGGAAAAATGTGTTGTACATGGATTAATGCGGTGTGAAATCACATTATGTGCAGAAGCTTTCGCTCCCTGCTGGCCCTGAGTGATTTCAGTTTACAGAGTTTTTATAAGGAGAGAGAAAAAGTGTTATTTGCAAGCACCTTAGCACACAGGTTTTGAGAAACTGGAGAACAGCAGCTTTTTTGACTGATCACCTTTCACATGAACAAAATCCAATCAGCATTGGCGTTATAGATACTTTTTACATTCCTGCAGCAGTCGTGGACTTGGAGGACTCGGGTCTTAAATGTTGAGCATGTACTCCCATAGGGCATTAACTGAAGCATGAGATTCATGTTGAAAGAGAACTAGATTTTTTTTTCCCTTGTAGACGGAGGACAGCTTAAAGCACTTTTTTGACTCAAAGTGCCTCATATCACATGAGAAATAAATTGAAACACGTTTGTCTCAAAGTACCTTCTACTTATTGTTTATACCTAAATACTTTTAAAATTGTTATTTAACATTTTGTTACTGTGATCCATTGTCATACACTCCTCAATGACCAAATAACTGGAGAGAGAGCTTAGGCACCAGTCTTCTGCAGCAACAAATGCATGACTTCAAAGTCAACCCTCAAAGGAAGCAGTTCCTTAAGATGTGCTTTTGGAAGCCACATGAAGACCTTCAACCTGCAATAAGGGAGGAAATAATTTTCTCATCCTGCAGATGTCTGAGGTTTCATAAATGCTTTTTGCTCTCCATTGGGAAGAAGCCAAGAAACTTGCAATAGCATTGGGGAGAAAAACAAAAAACTGCTAATCCCAGTGTTCTTGGCATTCACCTATGCGTGTGTGGCAGCTTCAGACACAGGCTCCGAACCGTGATGGCTTGGTGCAGGGCCAGCCTGCTCTGGGGCAACCTCACAGGTTTCCCCATGGTGGAAAATTCCAACTTCATTTTGAGCACTCTCTGTCAGAGCTGATGTAGTTCTTCCCAGAAAGTTCGCTAGTATCTGCACAACAACATCTTGGAGGAAAAAGGGCTTGATTCAAAATTTAGCTGTGCTCCCACACCCTGTTTGGAAAGTAATCAATATCCAGTGCTATAATCACAGCGCTACGCAGAGTGCCAGTCCAGGGACTGAGGGGAAGGGTCAGCAAGACAGCTCAGATACAGCACAGACCTCCCTAGGACTCAGTGTGTGCACAAGAAGGAGGGAGTGCATGAGTTTGTATACATCTTTGGGCCCTTCAAAGTAAAAATAAAGCCCAGCTGCCTATTCTGGCTTATATCCATGGCTGCCAGCATTTCAAAAATGTTTTGCAAGGGATTTTTTAGTTTTCCCACACTGAGAGAAGAAGACAAATTTTTCAATCTGGATGACTTATTTCATTAAAAAGGACAACTAACAAACAGACAAATAAAGTGCATGTGTCTGTATATGTGCTAAGCCTTTGTGAGTGTGTGCACAAGAGAAACAAAATGGATACTTGGCCCCTTTGGGTTTGAATGAGCAGGTGGAGCAGTCGGTTCCTCACAGCTGGGCAACAGGTAGAGTCATCTGCATTTTGTTTGCCCTCAAACCAACTGCATAGAGAAAGAAAAACTGATTGCTTTTTTGGTTTTGTTTTACTTTTTGCTTTGTAAGAACTACTGTAGGGACAACAATTTATGTAAATGAAAGAATTTTTCTAGGTGGCTGAAGTTTCGAGTAGGACATATTACTCAGAGAAGAGTTTGAATTCTGTATTTTTTTCAGTATGTCTTCATGTATACTTTCTGCATTAAGCAGAAGATAAAAGAAGTTTTTACAGTGTCCCAGACTCACCAGTCATATGTAAAATATGACCATGTTAAGCTCATCTTATGCTCGACACATTCATCTATTTAATATGTTTTCTCATCATTTTAAGGCAGTTTAAAAGGTATCAACTTTTTCAAATTTCACTTAGGAATAGTATAAACTAAATAAGATTAGGGAAAGGCACTGTTCTTCCTACCTTGCTCTTGTTGCTGAAATTCTATCCTGTGTTCCTTAATCTTAATAATCCTTTCTTTTCCAGGTTATATTAACATACTTACACTTTAAAAATAGTATAATATGACGACAGCATTCCTAGAAAAGTTTTCATGCTTTATGAACTTCTAGTTTCCTATAGTGTAGATTGTTGTTATACACTTTTATTTTTAAACCAGGATAACAACAGACTACCATACACAAAATCTGAAAATATCCTCTTGAAACAAAGCTATTAAAAACTAAGCTGGTGTTCCTCAGGCAATTATATTTGCAGAATAGCAATTACCATGTTTTTGGAGCTTGGATTCAAGTAAGAGAAGCAGCTAAAGGTTTTAGCTAATTACCAGTCTTTCATTCAAACAATTTGAATTACTTTTAACTTCAAAACTTGGAGAAAGTCTCGTGAGAGTAGACTTCTTGAAATGCGGATGACTCAATTCTGATTCTAGCTGAAAAGCAGAATTTCCAGTTGCTTGTGAGAGCAAGCCTTCCAAAGGCATTTCAAGCTCAAAGCAGAGCAGAAAAGAAGACAGATGTGATCTGAAAGTTAAGATAACGTTTGACCTAAGTGGTTAAGAGTCTAGTTTGAGCAAAGCCATTTTGCATAGCTTTGGTTTGTAGATGCTGACTGCTGCTTTGAGCAGGGCCGACTCTAATATGACTCCTACTCTGACTGCTGGAAGGTGCTAGATCTTGAGCTCTCAGTATGTTTATGAACTCAGAGAAGGAATTTGTATTGCTGCAGATCCACTCCTCTTTCTGGTGAGTTTTTGTTTTCTGCAGAGCTGTGTATTCTGTTCTTTTTATATGAAAATAAATCATGTCTTTTCTGGACGCAATCCTGCATAAAAGCTTGTAGAAATAGTGCCACTGCAGTTAAAGGAATTGTCTCTCCTGATCCAGGGTTTTGACCACATTGAAGAAAGCAGCAATTTGAATACTTTTTACTGATCACACCCAAGGTCATCTGAAAATCATTGCAGAAAATTCCCTTATATCTGAAAGATTGTACATTATCAGCCAAATGCACCGCAACTCCCTGACTTGCATACTACAGTCAGGAGAGGAAATGAAGAATGTGATAAGTCTTATCTGACCACGAAGCCTGACCTGGTGGACTCTTCAGTGTTAACCTGGGCTGATTCACCTTACAGAGCCCAGTTCAGGCTTAATCTAAAGTAATTTTTTTTTCCAGTTGACTTAATGAAGTCTTTTCATTTTCAACCAAAAGTAATATATATTTTTTACGCAAAGCCAAATGTTCTGTGGACAGATAATTTCATGAACTCTTAGTGAAAGAAACTGAGTATTTTCCAATAAGCTCTAGTCCATACAGTTGTTTGTACACGAAGTATGTAACTTGTTCAAGATGGGATTTTTTTTCTTCCACTTCATCAACAGCCGCATGCTATTTTTTTTTTTAGCACTTGCCATCTGCTCTTAATTAACAAAAGCAAACAGTGATTGATAGATAGATACTGTGTCTGGTAATAGTCACAAGCTGTCAGCTTACAGGTGTGGTGAAAACTAAGAATGGAGAAACAGATTCCCCAACTGGGAGCAAGTTCTTTATAACCTAGTTTATGTGACTTTAGACCTCCACTGGACTTGCAGGTTTCTTTTCATTTTTAAAGCTGAAAACAGTATTCTATTTCTCTCCTTACATAAGTAAGCAAACTGCTTGGAAAGAAAAAAACAGTAAGCCCCCTAAACTAAGATTAACAGTACTAAAAAAGAATGTTGATTAAAGACAGAAAGCTATGGAAAAGAGTACGGATGAAACAGAGAAATGACCTACAATGGAACAAATCAAGGAATTTTACTGAAAGAGTAGCCAGAAGAGCAAAGAACCATAAGTGTGAGTATTTTCTCAAAGATGTGAAAAGCTGCTAACTGGAATGTACCTGTCAGTGCAGAAGAATACATGTAGTCTTAAAAATTGCTCTACTGCAGTTTACAAAAAAAAAAAACCCCTGAATCTTATTTGGCTAACCAGGATAGAAATTCAAAAAGCTATAAAAAGAAACCCTTGCATGTTATGCTGAAGAGAGGAAATTACCATAGCTCTATAATTGCAATGCTTGTCATAGAAGATATTGTAGAACTGTAACTATAAAAAAACTTATATTGGCTGTGCACTTTTTGGGGAACAGTAGAGAAAAAAGTATCAGTGCTCTGCAGCAACAGAGTGGCTGTGGGTTTTGAACTGGACTCTTGCTCTTCATGTCACTTGTCACCCACCTAATCAATTGTTCTCCACAGGTAGGTGCAAGTGTTCAATTTCTTTCTACACAGCTAATAAAATATTTACCAAAACCAAAAGAAATTCCAGTATTTTCAAGAAAGAGAGAAGGAATTTGGAGACAATCCTCTTGGTAGACACCCATAAGGTAAGCTTTCCTTTATAGATGGACAAAAAACTAAGCCTTTCATGATAAACTTCAAGGCTGTGAAATATGTTTTTGCTTTGCACTTGTATGAAAACAAAACCTTTCGGACACTTTTGCAAACAAGGACTTAGTATGTAAACAACCATTTAAAATCTTTTATCTTTCCAGAAAAAAGTTGGACCTAAAGAATTACCCCTGTTGAAACTTTTTTTAAACTGATACATTCTTCAATGTGTTTTGGATTCAATAGCATAGCTTTTTATAATGAAAAAAAGATTTCCTAAAGATTTCTGACCAACTCGTCCTTCCCAAGACCTCCCTATTAACAATTAAACTAAAATAAAGAGGCGCAGCCTCATCTCTGTACAGTGGTTTGGGTTTTTCTGTTCATTGGAACCAGATATGGTATTTTACTGTAAAACACTTCTGCTTTGCTGAACACTCTTTGTCATGGCATGCCAGCAGAGGGAAAAGGGCTATTTTGAGAGGGGCAAGATGTGAACTGTTATTATATAAAAAAGTATCTTTGAGTAATTTGACTACCTCCATGATTTTCATCTGTAAGGAATAAATTCTGATCTGTTCTATCAATATAACATTAGTATAAATACAACCTAAATAAATTCAAAGGAAATGCATAAGTGTAACTGAGAAGTCCTATTAAAAAGGGGTTTGTACTGACAATTAAAAAGTTACATTTAACCTTTTAAATATTACTGTTAAAAATCTACTTCTTTAATCCATAGTTTCTCAATCCACTATTTTAGTTGGCTTTAGGTGTTAAAATCTCAAAAACATTTCTAAAATTTTTGGAAAATATTGCTCTCTGAGAAGACTTCTGAAAACCATCCAAATGACATCACCTTTAAGATTTTAAAAATTTACGTGAATCCTACCCCAGTTCTGCAGAACTTCAGTCTATATGTCTAACTTCAGAGATCTAAGGACAAAGTGGGTCTGAAAATCCATATATTTTTCCTGCTAGCCCTCTCCTTCTCATGTTTTTTTATTTCCTTATAACTTTAGACCACGATGATTATGACAAAATGATTCCTGCTGTATGTTAGGCAAGTGAAAAAGAGCCCTGAAGTCAGTGGGACTAGGTATGTCAGTAAAATTCACCATGTATAGAGTTTGTAAGAAATCTGTGTCCCAGGGAGTAATGTAAAAAGCTGAAGCAAAAAATTCTGAACGTATGCAATAACTGTAGGTGGTGAAATACGGTGCTCCTGAATTACGTGAACATGGCTTGAAAAGTCCAGGGAGTGGCAATAACTCAGGGCATCTGTTACCACTGTTAACCTCCAATTAATGCCACTTTTTTGTAGCCCTCCTCAAAACTGGAATATATTTTCTGTTGGCAGGCCAATCCCTTTTCCTTGCCATTGGTGCAAATATCCTCACCACAGTGCTGGGAATGGCAGTTCCCTTTGTGGTAAGCGTGCCCTCCGTTTTGTACAGGGGGCCAATTGCAAAAACCCATGGAGTAACATCAAACCTATGGCAGGATTTTGATGAGGCCTGGACAATTCTGACTCATTGATGATACACATTATTCACACTGACCCCTGCCTAGCATGACTTTTGAGTATCCTTTACTTCTTGTCTCTCAATAGTTCTTTCAGGACAGAGGCCTGTGAGGTTTTGGGACTAAATCAACTACTGAAACTACGAGGGAGGTAGTTTTACCCAGATACAACTGGCTTGTTTCCACCTCTGTCAAAAGCATCAGGTACTGATGACAGCAGGATTCCTACATTTTGGAGAAAACAGGTGGAGCGTTGTGACAATTCCCATTATAAATCTCACAGATGTTTCCCCTCCAATATCCAACACCACAAGAAAGCACAGAGATGAACATGTACTCTGACTAATCTGATTCTTCTTTTTCTCTCACTTCTCCATTACATAGCAGTAGCAGTAAGAGCAGCAAAATAAGCTGTTATATGCATGTTCTAACTATGAATACCTTGGCATAATGAGACCAAATCATTACGATAAAATGACAAAGCAAGCAGGTAAGTTTAAATAAGCTGTTCTTTAGTATGCTTCAGTTCATTCAAAATTTTATTATATTCACTACAGTGCACAAAAATGTCTTCTGTGAACATTTATATTGATGTATTTCAACAACAGCATATTCCCTAAATTTGCCAGTTACAAGAAAGAGCAATGCAGTTTCATTTAAATCCCGAGACACTTTAATACAATTCATATGATGCCTGTGAAGCATCATTACAATGTGCCAGTACAGAGCAAATCCCTCTCTTTGAACACCTTGTTGTGATGAGAGCTGCCTGCCAAGAAAGCTCTCAACAGATGGATTGAAGCTCTGAAGAATGTCTTTCTTGACTTAGAGATGTCTTTGACACCACTTTCACAGTAAGACTTGTAAATCCTTCTGTAATTTTGGGGAGGGATAAGAGATGTGTCTGCAAATGCACCTGATCAAAATATAAGCCATTCCAGTGGTATATCCTAATCTCCCTTCCGTGTTTCTCAAAAGATAAAGAAAGTGTATTTCACTAATGCCTACATTCTGCCTTAAAGGGTCAGCCACATTGCCCTGAAGCACGCAACATAGAAAAGAAGTATCTGTATAAATAAGAGGATATATCAGGCGTTGCACAGATACACGTGAAAGCAAATTAACAGCTAGGCTTTTGTAATGACTGATTTTGTTTATCTATCATATAGCAGCAAATCTTAACCCCTTCCCGCCCTGTAGGCTCACAGATTTTTTTTTAAATGGGTACTTTAACTGTAGGGTAGAGACTTCGTAGAGCCATGGTACAAATTTTATCATTAGAATTGTTTTTTAAACCTCTGAGCACTTTAGCCAAATCTCTGTGCAGAAGATAAGATTGCAGGAGTACAACAATAATTGCTCATGTAACAGAAGTTTTTTCCTGAACTCTTAAGTGACCCAAGACTGGTTCTGGACAACCCTTAAATGGCTTATCCAAACAATAAGATTCCCCCTCGGGCCTGCAAAATTGAGCTGGCAATCTTGAGAATTGTCTATCTCACAATATTTCTAATACTTCCTGCTCCAAGACTGATATACCGCAACAAAGGCCTCCTTTGTAACACAGGCTATTTATTTCTACATCATTCTAGCTGCAAATGGGAGGGCAATGCACATAAAACTGAAAAAAAAAACCCAAAAAACTTTGGAAGTCTGTGATATTTCAAAAAATTACTTTTAAACCAATGTTTTTCACGAGAAAAGCTGGTGGGAGAACACGACAAAATGTGCTTTCCTTAAATATGTTGTTTTGTCAAAACTGAAATATTTTGTTAACTTGCATCACTTTTGACAGTACCTGATAGAAACATTTCTGAAGTTCAGAGTACATTTTTTCCCAACCAGAATAAGAGAGGTAATAAAATTTGTACATTTGATGAAAAAGTGCATATTCTGACTAAATTTGGATATTTTTCACAAACCATTGAAAGAGTTTTATTTAAATTCAGGTGTTGAATGTAGACAAAATTAAGAATATAAACATCTGGGGGGGACAGAGAACTCTTGTCTTCTAATCCATTCTGTTTGTGAAGCGTGATTCATAGTTTGCATTTATTTTGCCAAGAAGGAATTGAAAAAATATCAAAAATCTGGAAATGGAGTTGATCTGAACTAAATTAGCCATTGTGGAAGCCAATTAAAAACACTGGCTTTCCACTGTGAAAGGAGTTGAAATAACTAAGTGAATCTCCACCTAATATGCCTCATTGTAAGCATTCCTAATAGCATAATAGAGAGGGATGTAAAAGGTGAAAAGATACAGTTCGCAGAATTTAGCTCATTGATTTTTTGCAATTATAATTACACTTTGTTCACTTGAAGCTATTCAAATAAAACAACAAAGAAAGTGGAGCACTGGAATTTCTTTTGTTACCTCCAGTACACTTAAGAAACTAAAATTTTATTGTACTGCCACTATTCTGAGAATAGAATAGTTTTGTAACACCTACGTCTGGCTGAGGAAGATGTCACCACAATAAACACTACAGAGGTGAACAGAGGTAGAGTTTGATTCCACAGACTGGGCATAAGTTTCGCAAATTTTACTTCATTCAGTTCTGATTTTAATGTGTTCAAAATATTAAAGCCATCAGAAAAAGAGTCAGTTCAATATTTCTTTCAATGACTTCTTTGTTCAGGTGGTAGATTCTAAGAAAATCATGAGGAAATTTTGAATAGTGTCAGGAAACTGAGGGATTGTGGCCTACAACCACCATAGAAGTGTGTAATTTTTGCAGGTTTAAAAGTAAATCAAATTCTTGTACCTGAGGACAAAATTACAGTTTATAAGAGAAAAGCCTGAATAAGACATTATTTTTTATTAACTTGAGACTAAGTTTATGCAACTTGCTGACACATAAGAAATTTGTTAGCATACAAAAAATAATTTTTCTGGTATTTCTGAGTGGAATTTTGCTTTTGTTGCTCATTTTATCTTGTAAAATTGAAATATTTTGATACATAGAACCACTGAAGCTGTATGAAATATGTAAGGCCACAAAGTTGTAAAGATTTAGGTCAAGATGTAATTTGGCACCCGGCAAGTTATCCCATTGATTCAATATGACTATGCAAAAATGCATAAACTTAGTCATGTGTTTAAACCTTTCCAGATTGGTGTCTGAGAGAGAGCGCTTTAACACAAAAGAAGGAATCTTCTTGTACAAAAATATATAAACATCAACTTAATGTAAATATCATATGTCTGGCACAAATGCAACAAAAGATTGCCAAGAGATTGTATTTTCTCATCTTCCAGAATGTAAAGCCCACATGGATAAGGCAGATTTCTGACAGCTCAAAAATGAACTCTATTCACTTGGGTTCTGACAACTACCAAAAACTATATATGGTCTTTTGTACAGGTTATTCACAACCGAAATGCAAAAAGCATCCCAGAGGTTCATGCAGGCAAAGAGTTTGTGTTTGTAAGGCTCATCTGGATGATGGTGACCCAAAAATGTGCTTAAAACTCTGACGAGAGCAAGATGGTTTTTCGTCTGAGTTTTCTAATACTTGTTCAGTTTTCCGATAACCTCACAATTTTCAATCTCCCTATCAATGCTAAGTCATATAAATAAGGCTGTGTACAGGGAGAAAAAGAGTAAAAGGAGACCAATGTGCATTTTTTTTAAAGACTGTGTTATTTGTTGCAGAAAAATAAAAGCAATTCTAATTTTAAGCAAATATTAAAATCTACAAGCTGGTTCGCCCATTCCTAACTCAGATAAAAAATAATGGTATTTCTTCTACAGGTGTTAAAAACTGACAGAGAAAATAACAACAATTACAATAACAGCAATACTCAATGATCATCATAAAAAAATATGGAATCAAAGTATTTCTTTAAACCGTATTTTTGTCTTGACATATCTTGTTTATAACTGATATTCTTAGTTAAGTTTGCCAATTCTTGGTCTTAGAGACTATAAATTACATTACACAAATTTTGAAAATTTTATATTTATCATTCATTTGGAATAAAATTAAATTTTTTTTCTATCAGAAATGATGCATTGGAAGTCACATATTATTTTGCCTCTAACGAAAGTTACTACCATTTTCAAATATTCATCTGTTCTTGAATGGCTATGTTTATGAATCAATTAAAAATGTTAAATAAATATTACCCTAAAATACTCACTAAAATAAAACATTTCAAAGTTTGGAAAACTATTTCAAAGACAGATTTGTCTACATGTGCTTCTTGTTGTGGAGAGGGATGCAGTCAAAACCTAAGTAATGTTACGGGTGTCAGCAATGTAACTGCTGCAGTATACTATTTAACATAAATATTCTTACTTGAATACTCTTCACTTTATACTCTTTGCTTTTACATAAAACCTATTAAATCAAATGCTTGAACTATGTCAAAAAACTATATTCTGCGAATAGTCAGGAAAATATTCCAGTTTGTCTTTTGTGATGTCAAACTTCTACTTCAATAACACTTTTTCTCTTTCCATCTTATTTTCCACTCTGCATACTAGTCCAGCTCACTGAAAAATAATTGCATGAACCAAGAGGGGGCAAGTATAAATAAACAAAATTATGGCAAATTAATTTTTCTTAGCTGAGGATTTAGCTCACCAGCTCTAGAAGACACTAACATTCTCCCAGCCAACAGTGTCTCTATAGTGATACAGGCACTTAAGGTCAAACTCTAATGAGACCTTCAGATTTGAGACCACTTAATACTTTATAGAAGAGATGCACAAAGTACAAAAGAATTGAGAGAAGAGATCAGGGTCCTGTCATGCTACTTTTAAAGAAGTGGCATTTTCAAGAACTCAACATCTATACAGGTATGCTATAGTCCCAACAGTCCCAAACATTCTGTTTTTACTGTAGGAACCCAGAACCCCTAAACGGTGATGAATTCCTCACAAGCACAGTGTAAACTAATAAAGAGGGGTATAATTAGCTGGATCTGCCATTAGAATTAAAGTGCTATTTTATATCACAGAGTTGTACTATCAACAGACAGTACGTATGGTTGTTGCCTTTCAAGGAGCCCTAGTACATCAAAGTCAGAGAGTGCTGCGAAGCTGATAGTGCATTTTTATCCCAAAGGATAAGAACAAGCAAGACATGCAGGAAAAACAGAATCTTCCACTTCTTGTCACAAACCAGTGTTTTCTGTGTGCGTGTGGCTGATTAAAAGCACTAATAATTGAAAATTTTAAATCTGTTTTCTCTAGCGTATCTAGTGTATCTTCTCTTCAGGGAATAGTATTGGTTAATAAACACAGAATTGCAGTACTTTTTGAAACTTTTGCCTGCTTAAGTTTTTCCTCAGTCAGGCAAAAATACTATAAAGAAAACCATGTTTGATTATTACATCTTTACTTATACCTTATTCAGATAGCAAAGAAACAGACAAAAGTGTTCACAGAAGGATAGTTACCCTACCTGAAAACATTTGACAATGCTTTGAACAGACTGTCATGCCAATCCTCAGATCCTGTGCTGAGTTGTAAGTGCTATAAAACACACCTACCTGGAAAAAAAAAAATCGCAAAATTCTTTTGCCCCATGCCATAGAAACGTAAAGACCTGATTAACATGTAGGTCCAATGCACAGGCTTCATGTCAGGTTCAGTGTGATTTCTGGGGACTAACTCATGTTTTGAAAATTGAGTTTAAATGCTCTCCTAGATTATGTCTGTTGTTCTGGTTTTGGCTGGGATAGAGTTAATTTTCTTCCTAGTAGCTGGTATAGTGCTGTGTTTTGGATTTAGGAAGAGAATAATATCAATAATACACTGATGTTTGAGTTGTTGCTGAGCAGTGCTTGCACTAAGTCAAGGACTTTTCAGTTTCTCATCCTGCCCTGGCAGCCAGGATCCTGGGCGTGCACAAGAAGCTGGGAAGGGACACAGCCAGAACAGCTGACCCCAAGTGGCCAAAGGGATATTCCATACTATATGATGTCATGCTCAGCATATAAAGCTGGGGGGAGTTGGCCGGGGGGTCACAGCCACTGCTCAGGGACTGGCTGGGCATTGGTCAGTGGGTGGTGAGCAACCGCATTGTGCATCACTTGTTTTGTGTATTCTTTTATCATTATTTTTATTTTCCCTTCCTTTTCTGTCCTGTTAAACTGCCTTTATCTCAACCCAAGAGTTTTACCTTTTTGCCGATTCTCTCCCCCATCCCACTGCGGGGGAGCGAGCGAACGGCTGTGTGGTGTTCAGCTGCCTGCCGGGATAAACCACAACAGCTGAGTTCTGCATTTCCAAGGGCTGGACCCCTGAGGAGGAAAATCAAATCCCACAGGACGTTTGAAAAAAATTAACAATTGTCAAACAAGAAAAGCAGAGAATATTTAAGATGAGGCAGATTATATTTCTATTTTATTTAGTTATTAATGAATTTTCAGTACAATGACACATATTCCAGCTAATGCCAGTAACATTTTCTTTTCCTGCTATGACAAATATCAGGGAGAAAAAGTCAGTGTGTTTAAATTATTTGTTTGGTTGTCCACTTCCATCTGTCCACTACATCTGAACTCTAGCAACAGTTTTCAAATTTTAAAACATAAGTATACATTTCATGAATTCACAGGAATATTTTTAAAAAGTTGGAAGAAACTCCATTTTCTGGGTCATTGACTCCTGTTTTCTGTAATCACAGGCAATCATAATTTTTAATCCCCTAAAATATTTATTCTCGCTCCGTCTTGAAAGTGGTTATATTCCTTGCTTCCACTGTTCCTGTGGGAAAGTTGTTACAAGACCTCATTGCTCTGAAGTTTAATAACATTTTTGACATTTCCATCCCAAATTTATCCATATAGTAATTTTCACTTGTTCCAGCAACATCCTTTAGTTTACATAGCACATTGGATTTGTGGATCTAAATTATTTTCCCTCTCAACCTATCACATAGACATTTTCTCCAAGTGACACTTCATTCTTCGTCATACCAGTAATGCCAGTTTTGTGACATGAGCAATTTTCACTAGGAAACTTCTACCCACTGTGTTCAGGTCAATAACTGAAACGTTTAATGTGCTTAATCCCAAACTAGTCCTTCAAGAGCTCAACCAAAGTCCTCTTCCAGTATGATACTTTGCAGTTTTCTCTTTGGCAAGTCAGAACATAATGTACTAATTTTCTACTATTTCTCATTTTCCTTGGCTTAATTAATGATTTAAAATTATTTCTTAAAGTCCATTTTTCTGCAGTTTTACATGAAAAATGACTGATTAAATTGGAAAAGATGACTATTACACTTAAATACATTCCCTTCAAACCATTTTTCCAGAAACAAATAGGACTATACCAAGCAACAAAGACTATTTAGGGTTTATATTCAGCTATGACCAGAAGCAGAAGTCTTAGAAATCTTAAAAGCAACCATACTCCTACAAGACTTCCAGCCCAACTATGTAGGCCCCAGAGGATGAGATAAACATCTGAACTTTTAGACACTTGTCCATAGCTTACCCAAATTCCAAATCTTTTGGGGTCACCCATCATTATGAATTTCCTTATTTTTATGTTTGCCAGACCCTTTTAACCCCAAATTTTCAGAAGTTCATAGAATTTAATTGCTCAACTCCCCAAAAATCCAGCAGTTGGGTGATTAAATTCCACTTAGCTCTGAAAAGTTAGAGTTCACTATTACTTAATCTATAACTCTGTCTAAAAAATGTGATTAACATACACAACTCATAAAATTGTGGAAACTCTAGTATCCCCTTAAGGTGGAGCTGCTCTAGTCTTGCTATGTGTACAGATGTGTCATTTATTTCCTTGTTTATGAGTGCATATTTAAACCAAACCAAAAAAAAAAAAAAAAAAAAAAAAANAAACTCATGACTCATGAAAGTACTAATTCTGTCAAATATAAAAAATTGCCAAATTCTTCTATTTTCCTTAATATGATATATTCTTTCAGAACACAAAATTAAAAATTGTCTATACTCATACATATTTTTGGGTTGTATTGTTTTACTGTCCTTAGAGACTAATAACCAGCTATGTCACACTTATGAGTCTTTTTCATGTTTTAAAAAAAATCGTGTTCATTTTTCAAATTTAAAGCCATCTGTGTCTACATATAGTCAAAGAATAGGCAATGAGGTACCCGTAACAAATTTTTTTGCATCTGGCTGCCTGAAACTAGGAATGCTGATAAGGATTCTGATCATAAAATCCTAACAAAGTGTCTAACTTCCTTCATTTTCAGTACCCACTTTCTATCATCTTCTTTAACACTAACGAACAAGTAAAACGTAAACAGATTATTGTTTGATATTTAAACATTATATGTATCTTCCAAACTGAGAGATGAGATGATCACTCTGCTGACCTCTTCCACAGACTTCTCAGAAACGAGCAAGAGAAAGTCAGAGCTGCTGCACTAATATTTTGAATTCACGTTTACTGCACTATCACTTGTTGTGTGGACACATCTATTTCTATTTTCTGGTTTTTTGCCTTAAACTGGAACTTTATGCAGGAATGGCATATGACAGTCACAATAATCGAAACCAGTATAAATTTCTCATAAATATTATAAGCTTCTTTTAGATATTTTTGTTAGCAGGCTGAATATATTCAGCCTTAAGGAGAGTTAGCAAGAGTCGTGCGTTTGTCAAAAGGAAGGTATAGTAGTACTGACACATGATAAATAGGAAATCAGTGTGGAAGACCACTGTGGTCACAATGCTGCAAAGAGTTACACTCTTTCTGAGCTTTGTGTGCTAGGATTAGTGTCTTCAAAATCAACGTGAATAATAAATGCAATGCCTCACTGTGCGTGTGTTTGAGCATGGATATAAGTTACTGCAGGCATGTATCAATGAAAGGGAAACTTTTTTAAAGTTTCAGGCTTCTGTAGAGATAACTTCAGAAGCTGAAAACAGACTAAATATTGAGAATATAAAATAAGCCTGAAGCACTTTTCCAGTAATTTGGGGGATTCCGCTTGTAAATGCAGAATTCAATGTAAAAAAGAGATTAGTTGAAAAAATTCTCACAAATGCTTTTTCATAAAAAAAAAATAAATTACAGAAAGTTGTATAAAGTCTGGCTTTTGGATACATGGAGAAATTCAGATATTGAAAAAATGTTAAAATTGTTTTGACTNAAGCGTGCCCAAAGAAGGGCAATGAAAGTGGTGAAGGGTCTTCAGAACAAGTCTTATGAAGAGCAGCTCAGGGAACTGAGGTTGTTTAGCCTGGAGAAAAGGGGGCTTAGGGGAGACCTTATCACTCTCTACAACTACCTGAAAGGAGATTGTGTCAAGGTGGGGGATGGTTTCTTTTCCCAAGTAACAGGCAAGAGGAAATGGCCTCAAGTTGTGCCAGGGGAGGTTTAGATTTATATTAGGAAAAAGGGTTGTCAAGCACTGGAACAGGCTCCCCAGGGAAGTGGTTGAGTCACCATTTAAATACCCTGGAGGTATTTAAAAGATGTGTAGATGTGGTGCTCAGGGACATGGTTTAGTGGTGGACTTGGCAGTGTTAGGTTGATGGTTGGACTTGATGATCTTAAAGGTCCTTTCAACATAAATGAGTCTATGATTTTATGATTCTATGACTCCTGAAAGTGTCTTTGGTATTTTTGCAAATAACTTTTCTGCTTATCTGATTCAACATGTAAAATGGGAAGAAATTAACCACTAAGGTCCAACGCCCCGCCAAAACCCCAGAGAAACCAAAAGTCCCAAACTGATGCAAAAGGCACCTTTATTCTCTGTCTCCATAGTAGTTACCATAAAGTTATTTCAGAATAAAGCACACCCTTTCAAGAGTGTGTTATACGTTTGAAAGAAGCAGCAGATTTAATGGTCTTTCTAGCTCTATTCCCACAGCAATTTCAGTATGATAGTGACAATATTGTACTTTTTCTCTATGAGAAGAATGTATTACTTTCACATCAAAGTTGCCATTTCAACTTACAGCAAATGACAAAAAGTTAGTTTGACATTGAAGTACAGCATTTATCTTAATTTGATGGCGAAACATTGATCTGACATTGCAATGTGGTATTTGTCCTAATATGACTATTTTTCATTTTATAGTACATTTGTTTGCCAAATTGTTATTCCTATTGGCAAATCAAAAACACAAAATAGCCCTTAGCCTTTCATTTTGTTTGAATTCCCCAAACTCCATTAAAAGGCAATATTGACATCCTTAACACATTACAACAAAACTTTGTGTCATGGCAACAAAAAGCAGTACATTTGTTTTGTGTTTGAAATTTGCTACGGCCATTTCTACAATGGTATCTAGTTAATTTTTTGGCTCTCTCCTGTTGAATACCCTTTCTAGGTTTCAGCCGTCTTGCTGGAGTTAACCACAATCTCTGTACTGAGGTTAGCAAGGCATAAAAATTAGATTGGTTCTAAATGGATGTTTAAATTGGATAATGTGCAAAATCTCTGTCTGTGTGAGACAGCAGAATGATAAATGAGCATGCTTTAGAGTGGGAAGCCCTCCAGGCTATATACCTCCTCAAATTCCCCTGAAGACTGAGAGCACATCATAGACATTACTGTAGTTGTAGGTATCAATAGTTGTTAATTTATGACAAAAAGGTTAATGAAATAACCATTCAGAAGGAAAGACACAACATCAAATAGTTCTGACATAGTTAAAACATTAACTGATCTCTTCAGAATTGAATTTGAAAGGAAGGAAAATAATTTTCTAAGACAATGATATAGAGGGGAATTGAAATGTTGTGATTGATGAATCAATTTTTTTTGCTGTTAAAACATTTACCAAAGTACAACATATATGAATGTGAATGTAATTAAGATTTTGATCCCCCAAGGCATTATACATTTCTGTTAAAGTGATGGAAATTTTTCCACTTAAATAAATAGGAACCACTTGCTCTGTGCTGGGGGTGATGGAAGGGCAGTGTCAGGAAGAAAATTACCTTTGCTGTCCTTGTAGTACTTGTAGTACTCGTGTAATATACTGCAGTTGTGGTTGTACTGAGATCATTATCAACTCCAAAAAAGAACAAAAGAATCAGTAAAGATAATGTTTAGCTGCAGTGTAGAAAACACAAGGCCAGTTCCCAATGCCTTTCCTCATGTCGAGTCATACTTAACCACTCCAAGAGGAACCCCACTGACTTCAGTGAGATTGTTTCTTCTGAGGAACTGCTGGGATTGAAACACATTGGAATCTGCTCATAATGTGTGAATGGTCTATATCACAGAGCTTCCATAATCTCTATATAAACACACTGTAAATACTTTATACACGCTAAGGTGAAACAACCGTAGTGCATTATGCAGGTCCAACTTGGAGTATTTGCTGTCTTGGTGAAGAGTGGTGGGATTGTCCTGCAGCAAACACTGGGAGTTGAAAGAAAGGTCAACAATAGTTATAAAATAAAGTTCTACCATATGGTATGTTATCGTTTTCATATGCTGTGAAGCATGGACAGGCAACAGAGTGAGTTCCAGAGCAAACGTGAACCTTCAAAAACTAAGCTGAGCCCAAACCATGTCAATCATTAAAAGCTGAGCCAGCTACTATAAATTTCATTTTATTCTGTTTTCAGGTATCTAGCTCATATTTTTCGGACAGGAATTGTAACAATTGTGTGAAGAGAAGGTTTTTATCATATTATTGGTTCAAATAAAATTTTACAAGGTATCTAGTCCTATATACAAAAAAACCCCTGTATTGGCAAGACTCAAGATACTCAGAACACTAACTTCTACTTCCTTAAATCAAGTTTAAGCTTTGCATCATGACCTGTATAATTCTACACAGCTCCATTCCCAGCAACACTTCTCATATGTATAACAGAATCACAGAATGGTTGAGGTTGGAAGGGACCTCTGG
>RSEF01000002.1:143089502-143100605 GCA_003993805.1 Himantopus leucocephalus
CTCCCTGCCCTTCCTCACAGGAGAGATGCTCCAGGCCCTTAATAAACTTTGTCGCACCTGTTGAACTTCATGAGCTTCTTGTCAGCCCATGTCTCAAGCCTGTTGATGTCACTCTGGATGGCAGCAGGACCCCGTGCCATATCAGACACTCTTCCCAGTTCTGTGTCATCAGCAAGCGTGCTGATAGTACACTCTGCCCCATCATCCTTAACATTAACAAAGGTGTTAAACAGGACTGGGTCCAGTATTGACCACTGGGGTACACCACTAGCTACTGGCCTCCAAATAGACTTTGTGCCATTGATCACCGTCTTCTAGGCCTGGCCATTCAGCCATTTTTCCCTCCACCTCACTCTCTGCCTCTCCAGCCCATTCTTTGCTATGAGCCTGTAGTTCCCTGGGTCCTCATTCTTGCCTTTCTTCATGATAGGAGTGACGTTTGCTTTCCTCCAGTCCTCAGGCAGTTCTAATCATGATTGATTGAAGATTATTGAGAGTGGCCTCACAATAACACATGCCAGCTCCTTCATTACTTGTGAATGCATTCCATCAGGGCTCATAGACTTATGTANTCCACCATGGGTACATCTTCCTTGCTCCAGGCTTTCCCCCATGCTTCTTGGACCTGGGATTCCTAAAGACTGGTCTTACTAGTAAAGACTAAAGTGAAGATGGCATTCAGTACCTCAGCCTTTTCCATGTCCTGTGTCACTAGGTCTTCCTGTCTTTTTGAGCAGCAGGTCCATATTTTCCCTCATCTTCCTCTTGTCACCTATATACTTACAGAAGATGTTTTGGCTGCCTTCGACATCCCTTGCCACATTCAATTTCATTTGGGCTTTGGCTTTCCTAATCTCATTCCTACATGTTCAGACACTGCCTCTCGTATTACTCCCAAGCCCTGTATTCCTCACAAAACCTCGACCAATGTTGCTAAATACATAACAGTGAGATAGAGAGATGAACTGCTAGCCATCTTTATTCTTTAATTGTGATCGTGCTTCTAGGAACCATCTGGTCACTAATGGTGACTAATTTCTCTGAGACAAAGCCTAAGCATGGATTTGTGGATAGCATGCACCCAGGACCATCCCCAATAAGGCAGCATGGTCAAGACTGCAGCAGATGTTGAACTTTTACCCATATCTTCTTGTTTATTCCAACAGACTTTGCCAAGTCAAATGCACTCGTATACCTTCCCAGCATACCCCTTGTCATGTAACATATACTTACAATATCATGCTCTGAAAAAACCTCCACTCTACTAGGCTTCAACATCGCTTGCAGACACTTTGAATGAAAAACAACACATAAAACATAACATCGTGTTACTCAGAAGCAGTACAGGATTGAGAGGAGACATAGGGCCAAGTGCTAGGAGATGTGTATGTGGGTGGTCTGTACTACTTGGCTTCAAATCTGGCAAGACATTTCATAGACTGGAGGTATTTAACTATGTAAGTGTAGCCTAAGAGATCTCAATTCCTCTCGTGACATATTTCGGTCAGCAGAGAAGATTGAATTGAAATTCTTTGTGTAACAAGACATAGATTGCCTGACAGGTCATTCTCCATTTGGCTTCACACCTTTTTGCCTCAACAGGTCTGTAAACCCTTCAGTTTTTCTAATGTCAGATTATTTTACAAGATCTTATCTTTTATTTAGTTTGTCAGAAAACAGTTTTATGCTATGTTGGGCACTGTAGGGTATTACTCTGATGAAGACCATACGGACAGGTAGGTTATTGTTCATTAAATCTGACTTAATGTGGAATTGTGGCAGACATATTTACCATTAACGTTACATAAAAATATCTCTGTTCTGTTTTAATCAACCACTGAAGAGATGCCTAACACAGGTGACCTTTTCCAAAAGCTAAAATGGAATTATTTTATGTATTTGGAGATATTTTGGCATCTTTTCCTGAAAAAGAGAGGCTGCCAATAAAAAATTTGTATCAAGTGGAGGTTTCATTATGCTGATTTCATTTCTTATCATAAATATCTTCTTTGAAGGTTGGCATTGTGAAAATGTTGTTGTGAATTTTTCTTTTTGTCTTTCCGTGTTTCACATAAAAGATGTTTCCTCTTACCTAAAGAAAAGCTGCCAGCCCTGCACATACAGCACTGGATTAGAAAGTAGATCTCAGTTCTACGCCATCATGTCTTCCTATTTTAACAGCTAGTATCAAAGTCTCAAATCTCTGTGTCCTCCATTTGCTACATATAAGTCTTTGCTTCTGATAGTGGCATGTGTCAAAAGCTCTGTGAAGAAGACTGGGCACCAGTTGGCCTGTTTACATTATTGCACGTAACTGAGAAGTAAATTATGACTGACATTGCTGACTGCCTTTACCAGCAATCAGTAGATGGAAGGAAATTACGAGGTAATGTCAGCTGATGGACTTCTGGACTTCCCCACTTTTAGAGTGTTAGAGTGCCAAAAGGCATTCCCCATTGGTCAAACTGAACCCAGGGAAGAGTGAAGTAATACTGACCAGAAAAGGAAAATCCTTTGAATATCTGGTCAAGAAAATTGCTTCCACCTTCCATTGAAGAAATACAGCTGTCATTCATTAAAACGGTGCAAAGCCTCAGGGCTCTGTTTGACTCCTTGCCGGCACTGGATGAGCAGGTAGCATCAGTTTCCAGAAATGCCTTTTTTCCTCTCCAGCTGGCTGGCAAAACTAATTCCCTTCTCTCTGATGAGAATTTTACTGCGGTAGTCTGCAGTTTTTCCTGACTCCCATAAAGACTACTTCAAATACGTGTTTAGAAACTGAATATGACTGTCATAAGCAGGTTCCAGCTGGTACAAAATGTACCTTTCTACCTTCCTTCTGGTTCTGGCCACTGAAAAAAAAAAGAATTTTGTGCAGAACTCCATCATGGTGATTTTCTCTTCCAGTTTAAGGGCTTCTTCCTGATCTTGAGGATCTTGAAAACAATTACCAGACAGAGCAGGATTTGTCTTAGCAAATTCTACAACCACCCAGAAAATACCGAGTTAAAGTTAAAGTTGGTGACAAGAGCCAAAGATGGCAATGCTAAAATGAGGCTCTTAGGACATGAAGTGGATGTCAAGTCTGTCTTTTCCTTTTCTAGGAAGGACTTTTCTAGACACCTTCTCCAATATATGTAACCTCACAAAATAATTTTGTTTCCAGGCCTCTTACTGTCATTTTCTCTTTCTTCCTGTTCCCCAAAACACAACTTATTTCAAGAAGCATTTTCTTCCCAAATGAGAAAGTATTAAAGTCTTTTAGAAGTTCGCTAATTTCTGCATCGCTGTCACTGATTTTATGGAGAAAGTGAGCAGATATTGGGATAAATGAAAGTAGAAAATATTTGGTAGATAGAAATACAACTGTAGATGAGAAGGATTTAGTTAACTCAGAGGACTGTGAAAATTTTCAGAGATACATAACGAGGTGGAGTAAATGAAGTCAGTATTATGGCAGTTGGATTTCAATGCTGATAAATATAAAACAATACTACAGGGAAAAACTGAAGTGCTTTAGAAGAGTAAAATTAACAGCACCAGCTCAGTTTAGGGATCTGGCTATCACTGTGGATATGTAAGTGAGGACCTATGTTCAAGAGAGTCAGATAGGAATCAGATGAAGGATAACATAAGTCACTAGGGTTTGTAAGAACCGGGAAATTTTATTTTAAAACATTATTACCATTACACAATTCATTGATATGTTTGTCTGGAATACTTTATGCGAAATTGGCCACCCTGTCTTAAAAGGAAAAAAGAATACTGCAGAACACAGAGTTAACCAGAATCACATGACGAAATTACCAAACCTATGGCTATAAAAAATGTTTATATCAGGGGAAATTCAAAGGCTATTTTGCTTGTCATAGAAAACAGCCTGTCATGGCACTAGGTAAAAGAATCTAAAGAATGAAATAGAAACTACATGTTTGTAGCTTCTGTTCTCCCAGCTCTTAAAAATGTGAGACATTTAAAGAAACTTGAGTGTAAGAAATCTAAAATGCATGAGAGGTAATAATTTTCTGCATAGCACACTGCAAAGCTTTTTGTCATAGGATGCTCCTAGCACCCTCACAGGAAAAGAAAAGGGAAACACAAGAGAAAGGAAATAGGACATTTGTATTAGAAGGATTGAATGGATTTGAAACAACAGTTTCAGAATAAATAATAAAGATCATGCCCCAGTAATTATGGTTATTTCTACTACTAGACTCACTTCTGCTTAATCATTATTTTTTATTTATATTGATGTGAAGCATCTGACACAGTCACTGTTGGAAATATATCTGATACAATGTTGAAATGCCTATATTGTACATCACTGAGTAGAAATCAGTAAGTAATTGTTGCTATCGATGTCAAACAGAAATAAAAATAAAAGCTTGCTTTGACACTGATGCTGGTGTTTATGAATACAAATCCATCTGCTAGATGTATTCTAATAATGGACATGCCAAAAGAAAGTGGGCAAAATTGACACAGTAGGTTAATTTGATTATTTGTTACACTATTCATAATTTTACCACCTCTTTTGTATTTTACACATCAATTTTGTCTTGCTCTAAATGAGATTGCAGACACACTGGGTTGTCTTCATACATCACCTAGCACAATAATTGATCCTGATTGCGAAAATATAAACAAGCATAGTAAATTACTTTAGTTCTATTTGGAGAACTGAAGCATATCTGAATAACAATATTGACTTTGTCTCATGTTATTGTATGTTAAAAGCAAACTTGAACTTTATCTATTACTAATACCATGATCAGATAAGGAATTTCCCCAGGTCCCTTAGCCATATCTGCAGACCCCATTGAGAGGGCAAGAAGAAAAATACCTCTAAACTATTTCTCACTGTTTAATAAAACCGTGATCCAAATCTACTTATGTAGGTTTCCAGGGGATACAAGGCTGCCAAATCTTTTTACTTAAGTAAATTGTTCTGAAATGGAGGGTCTGTAAATAATCAAAGTGATGCTATACTCCTGTCAGTCACTCTCAGTGAGACAAATGGGGTATTTTAATTACTACACACAACATTTTTGTAACAACACATCCCCTCATCACTGCCTACTCTGAGCTCTTTTCAGACCAGTTCAAACAAAAAGTGAGATTTCCTACAGTACTTTATTTTAAAGAAATAAGGGATATCAATCCAATAAACCCTTCATGCTGCATTCCAGATGTGTAGCATTTAAGGCACAATGGGATTGTGTAATGCAATCAAGGGAATTTGATCAAGAGACCAGACAAAAAAAACATTCAGTGGTAAGGACTTGCCAATGTCCTTCTCCCTCCAAGCCATGTAAAATTCCCTCCCTTAAAAGGAGCCAGATAAATAAGTGGGTACCCTAGGATAGCTATCCAGGAATGTGGTGTTGAGAAATTCAAAACCCTTCTTGATCAAGAAAAGAAAACTCTTCTAGAGTTTTGGGTCGTTTTGGGGTGTGTTTGCTCCAGTATAAAAAAAATAAATAAAGAATGAAAAAAAGCCACCCATAGCCATGAAATAGTATTTTGAAGAAACCTAAGAGGCATCACTTAGTGTTTACATGCAAGAAGTTGTTTCAGTGTTCATCCTGTTACCACAAGACAAGAGCCTGAATCCAATCTACGAAAATACTTTATCTTGTTTCTCAGTTCAGTGTTCAAATTTTTAATTTCTTATCCTGTTGTACTTTTCCTAGACTAGGACAGATACAGTAGCTGACAGAACAGAGTTTCCTAAGATTCTACATTTTGGTTATAAGTGAACTGACAAATGAAGTTCAGTCTCTACACAAACACATATTTCTACATAATGGTTATAAAAACGAACAGTATCGGGGCCAAATTCCATTCAAATTGCTCATTCCATTAGCTTTTTTGAAGTAATTTGAGCTAACAGTATAGGTAAGGTGGCTGGGTTTTGGTGACTTTATTACCTCAGTGATGTCATCAATTACTATTTTGAGGAAGAGAGAAACATAGCTTTTTTCCACTCCCCTGTGTAGAAATAAAAGTCATTATTTATCATAGGAGACACTAATGGTCTTTCATGGGCCAATTAATCTTTTTTATGGGAGGATAACACTAAAGTCAAACTAATGACAAGACCTAAACATAATGTAATTCCTTATAGCCATTCAAAATGGTTGTTAGGATTTGAAGAGACAGTCTGGAATCAATAAAGTAAAATACAGTAAAAGAAAGTGTGAACTGTTTGTGAAGAAAAAGCATGATAAATAACAAGTTGTTTCTGATGGCAGAAATTAGCCTATTAAAATGGATGGCAAGCTAAACATAAGTTTATGAGGCTGCAAAAAGAACTGAACAAGTCTTGTTCCAGGATGAAGGCTGTGTCTTTCATCCAGGAAGTAATGAGTAAGTTTTTTCAGGAAATGTAAGGTTTCACCTGGATGGCTGTGCCCAACTGCATGCCATATTCTAGGAAGATGTAGATCAACAGGAATGAATTGAGAAGGGAGAAACAAGCGTGAAAAGAGGTTTTGAAATCATGAACTGCTAGAAAAGGTTGGTAAAGTTGAGTTTGTTTAATCAAGGAAGCAAAAGATTGAGGGAGGGGGAGAGAAGAGTCTTCCAGCAGACAAAAGGTTGGAAAAAGACCAGTGATTGATTTGTTCTTCTTGGGCACAAGAGCCGGACAAATAGAAATAGGTATTGAATTCTAGCAAAGGAGGTTTAGGATGAAACACTGTGGAATCTTTTATTGGAGGTTTGCAAGATCAGCTTGTGCAAACACCTACTGGGAATGGTATAAACATCTGTGAGTTTGTCCAAGTCACAGTGTGGAAACAGATAATTTTTAATGTCTCTTTTTAACAGTAATTTACAATATGACTATGTAATAAAAAGGACTATTGATACTGTCTTATATGCAAGAACATGCTGAGACGCATGAAATTGAAATTTTAAAAACTCAAACTAGCGCACATCTCTGTGGATACCACTCTCTGAAATGCAGGGAAGTGTTTGGGTTTTTTCCTTTCTATCTTGTTGAAAAGTTTAAGTGCAAAAATTTAGCCTCTCACTTACTGATTGACATTACATTCTTGAAATGAATTTTGCTTTCAAGTAGTGTTTCAAATAGGCATGCTCTTTCTAGGTTCATCTTTTCCATCATTTCTTATTTGTATTTTTGAATATGATTCTGGTTTTCAACTTTACTTAGAACAATGAAAGTCACATGATATGATAAATTTATCTGAGTCTCTTTAAAAGCTTAATTTTCATAGCTGTGTAGCAAGGGCAAGACCACAAAACTTTCAGTTTTTTTAAGAAGATATGTAATTTTCTCCAACACAGGAGACAATCAGAAGTTGTAAAACAATCTGTTTGATTGAGTATACAAACTTCCAAACAAAGTTTTCATCTTCATATGAAAAGAAGTCATTATTTGTCTCACTTCAAATGTTACTGTAGAATCATAGAATGGTTAGAGTTGGAAGGGACCTTAAATATCATCCTTGTAGCAGCTTTCCAGTATCTGAAGGGGGCCTATAAAAAAGCTGGAGAGGGACTTTTTGCAAGCGTATTTAGTGAGAGGATGAGGGATAGTCGCTTCAAACTGGAAGAAGGTAGATTTAGATTAGATAGCAGGAATACATTTTTCACTATGAGGGTGGTGAGGCACTGGAACAGGTTGCCCAGGGAAGCTGTGGATGCCCCATCTCTGGAAGTGTTCAAGGCCAGGTTGGATGGGGCTTTGAGCAACCTGGTCTAGTGGGAGGTATCCCTGCCCATGGCAGGGGGTTGGGACTAGATGATCTTTAAGGTACCTTCCAACCTAAACTGTTCTATGATTCTATGATCTAGTTCCAACCCCTCTGCCATGGGCAGGGATACCTCCCACTAGACCAGGTTGCTCAAAGCCCCATCCATGTTGCTGACCATATATTTGTTGAATTCACTTACTGTTAATATTTCCTAAATATTTATCAACATCCATAATTCTTGTAGGCTGTTATGTCCCAAACATCCTAAATATCTGTCTAGTTGTGAGAAGCTGATGACATATTCTATGTTAATCTTCTTGTCTTTTTAGAATGTTCTGCTTGATTCTGCTTTGAATCCTTTTTATTATTTATTTTTCCTGAATGAAAGTTTAAAAGACATTTAATGTTCTTCTGGAAATGGATGTTTACTGTCTATATAGGAAGACTTAGAATACTGGGAACTGCAAGGTGGTTTTGAAAAAAACACAGTGTTGGTGTATGAAATTTCTTATCTTAATTTCAGTGTTACAACATATTCTTTTAAGAAGTAATTTAAAAAAGAGACATCACTTTAAGTGGTTTCAGTTCATAGTAAGGATTTTGTCATATTTTTTCAAAATTTCTGTTTCTTGAGGATAATAATGCACATGTAATTTAGAAGGACTGGCTTTTATTTATGATAAAATTCTGAACATACAGGGATTTGCATTTGGGGATGCTTGAAAATTTCTAATGAAAGATAATTTTGATTTTGGCTCACAGATAAGTTTATTATATTGTGGTAAAATTGATTCTTCATACTTTGAAATAATTGGTTTGTTCATTATTGTGTAGCTGAAAGCTGGCCTTAGTATATTTTTGCATTTGAGGAAAGCTAATGCATCGCTGCTGTAGGAGAGATGGATTACTGTCAGAGGAATAATACTGCATTGTCAGAGGAAACTGAGCTTTGCAGCTGACAGTTCCTCCTGTGACTGGGGTGGGAACGTGGAAGAAAGCAAGGTCTCATAAATCACTGCACTCAGGTGGTGAGCATGGAAGTAGTGCAGAGACTTGTCTATGCAAAACTGAATGGTCTCTCTTCTCAGCAGTCTGTCCACTGACTCCACACCCAGTATTGCAATGAGTTTTGGTGGCTTTAATTTTTCAAAACTAGCAGCAGACTAAGACCCTATTAAAGCAGGGATTGAAAATTCATATGCAACTCAACAATACATTTGTACTCTACTTGTATAACTCAACTGCAAAATGCAAGGGACTGTGTGAAAGCTGCAGTATATTTGGACGAAGGAGTAAGGCTGTGTAATGAGCTCCCAAAGGAAAACTGGACTGATTCATGCACCAAGAGCCTAGTGACAGAATATTTGCATTAGGAAAATGTTTTCATAGCTATCAGTGTCCAGGAAGAGGGGAAAAATGCTAAAAATATGAGTCTAAATCTCCGCTCCTAGCACCAATGCTGTTCCACCATGTATAACATCACATTTAATACCAGTGAAGGTCTGCCTCCATAGTATGAAAAATCTCTTTCTGTCTCTACATATCCCTGTAGTTCTGCACTATAGAAGGCAGAGTAACAATGAAGTTCTGTGTAAAGCATCAAAAAACAAGATCCATTTTCATTTGTGACAATAATAGCTAACATAATTTTTATTTTTTGTCTTTATTTGCTAATTTATTTCACTTTGTCTTCACCTGGCAATTTTCAAGTTAACACAACTTCTCTGAATCAATTTCAGTATTAAAATCAGAGTTTTTACAGGGAAGTTTTCTGCTAAACTATGGAGATTTTAGTAGAAATAGAAAAATATTAATATTAGCACAGGCAATTTTCAATTAGCTAGCAGTGATCCCTGGATAGATCAGTGCTGGGAAAAGAAATGATATGCTCATTGGTTAATTCTTCTGCTCCATTTCCACTATGAATTTAAAATTCCGTCATGGATTTGAGATAAGGAGGACTTTAAGCTGTTACGGAAAATGATTCCGATAAACTTCCAAATTTTTGAATATTTGTTGGAAGCTTGTTTGGCCTGCTCCATTTTGAGAAATCACATTGGTAATCTTGCAACTACAGTTAATCCTCTGGGACTTTTGATTAAGCCAGAAACAATCTGTTTTTGTTTCTCTGGCTCTTCTGCTTCTAATCCCAACTGGAATCAGAGAGAGGAGATATAGACTGAAAAGCAACATAAGTCTTTCTCATTTCAGCTGGTTGAGGACACTTGAGTCAGATCTGTTCTTACTTTATCTTCAGTCCTCTGCTCATCTGTTTTGACCTCTGTGAGAAACAAAAAGGAATTTCTTTTGTGGTAAGCTTATGGCCACTGAAGTGAGTAAAAGAAAACTCTTTAGAAAGCAACGGACTGTTGCTATTTCAGACAGGTCCCTATAAAGATCCCTTTCTCTCTCACTTTTGACAGTGCTTGCATTGTCTGTCATATCAATACAGGCTGTTTGAATTGATCTGAACTGTTGCCAAGGAAAGCTGTTGCAAAATAATGTGAAGTGTCCATGTGGACAAGCCTAAACAAGCTGCTTCCCAAAGTGGACTAAGCAAAACTGCACAAAGGAGGTCTTGTAAGGAATAAGATTTTCCGTATTCTTTAATTCCCAGCTATTTCCCTGTGGTCTGCCTGGATTGCTTGCCCTCACTACTTTCACTTCCACAGGGCTGAATCATCCCTGGCTAAATCTGGCTGTCCCTCATAGCTGTCCTGCACAATCTTTGCAGAAGAAAATATATGTTTCTTTTCCATCCAAGTATACAAGCATTAATGAATTCTGCCCACCATTATTAGGCTGCCCTGAGGATTTTAAGGTGGATTGCTAAAATCACTTCTTGACATATCTTTCAAATGTACACGTACATTGAACAAGCGGTTAATTATGTGTCTTCTTCCAATGGCTGTCATTTGCACATAGAGCTCCAAACTATTGTGGTGTAAAACTGAAGTCTCATACACTTGTTCCTTTCAGATTTTCCAATAATTCACAACAATATTTATGTGACAACTGACAAAATTGTTTGCATTTCTGGATTCTTCCAGTGGGAAAGAAAAATAATTTTTAGCAATTACATCTTTGGGGGACAACTGGCTGGAAAGCAACTTGACAGAAAAGGACCTGAGGGGCCTGGTGGACACCAAGTTGAATATGAGCCAGCAATGTGCCATTACAGCAAAGAAGGCTAAAGGCATCCTGGACTGCATAAGGAGAAGTGTTGCCAGCAGGACAAGGGAGGTGATTCTTCCCTTCAGCACTGCTGAGGCCACGTCTGGAGCAGTGTATCCAGTTCTGGGATCCCCAGTACAAGATAGACATGGAGGCAATGGAGAGAGCCCAGCAAAGTGCCACAAGGATGATTAAGGGCCTGGAGCAT
>RSEF01000002.1:143107215-143120050 GCA_003993805.1 Himantopus leucocephalus
CTCCAGGCTGAACAACCCCAACTCTCTCAGCCTGTCCTCATAAAAGAGGTGCTCCAACCCTCTGATTGTCTCCATGGCCCTCCTCTAGACTAGCTCCAACAGGTCTATGTCCTTCTTATGTTCAGGGCTTCAGAGCTGGATGCAGTATTCCAGGTGGGGCCTCACAAGTGTGGAGCAGAGGGGCAGAATCACCGCCCTCAACCTGCTGTCCACCCTTTTGATGCAGCCCAGGATGCAGTTGGCTTTCTGGGCTGCATGTATTGCTGGCTCATGCATCTCATCAACCAACACCCCCAAGTCCTTCTCCTCAGGGCTGTTCTCAATCCATTCTCTGCCCATCCTGTATCTGTGCTTGGGATTGCCCTGACCTATGTACAGGACCCTGCACTTGGTCTGGTTGAACTTCATTAGGTTGGCACAGGCCCACTTTTCAAGCCTGTCCTGGTCCCTCTTGATGTCATCCCTTCCCTCCAGCGTGTTGACCACTCCACAGAGGTTGATGTCATTGGCAAACTTGCTGAGGGTGCACTCAATCCCAACATCCATGTCACCAACAAAGATGTTAAATAGTACTGATCCCAGTATCGATCCACTTATCACTGATTGCCACTGGGACATCAAGCCGTTGTCTGCCACCCTTTGAGTGCGACCGTTCTGCCAGTTCCTTATCCAGCAAGTTGTGCATCCATCAAATCCATGTCTCTCCAGTTTAGAGACAAGGGTGTCATGTGGGACAGTGTCAAATGTATTGCACATGTCGAGGTAGATGATGTCAGTTGCTCTTCCCTTATCCACCAATGCTGTAAGGCCATTGTAGAAGGCCATCAAATTCATATTCTTACCTGCAGGTAAGATCAAATATCATAGCTCATCTTTTGTATTTGAGATATTAATGAAAAGGAAGATTGTTTGTAATTTATTATTTCTTAATTTTATGCAAAGCAAGTACAAAAAAAAAAATCGCATTCTGTACAAATGGAACTAATATGAGCAAACGGGCTAGAACTACATTTGCAAAGCATCCAGCTAAAGTTTTTGCATTGTCACATTGTTTAACGCCCTACATCTGTGCCAAGTAGGCTGTAAAACTGTTTTTTGTTCAAGTCCAGTTGATACGCTGATGTTCAGGATAAGAAAATAGGTGCCATCTTATTCCCTGAAAAATAGCTTTATACATGGTCACTTGAATTCGAGTTTATTTCTCACATACTCTGGAAGTTGATGATAACGTTCCATATTACAATTCCAGATGGAACGTCACAAGTGGGAGTAGTAAAAACATTTTTTCTTCAACATGATCTAATAGCTTGACCTTTATTTAAGATAAAATTTACATGAATGACCTTAATATTTTGGGATTTCACTTTATTCCCACAGCTTCTGTGCATATTTTAAAATCTAACTAATTCATTCTCTATTTCAAATTATTTTGTCTTATCTTGTAACTCTATAGGAAAACTGATTTATTTAAACATAAGCAAAAGGTAAGCAAATTATTTGCAGGAATTACAATGATAAGAGTTTTAAATAACAAACTGTAGAGATTGTGGTTATATTTAATGGTCAGCTCTGTAGGATGTAATTCAGTAAGTTACACAACTGTGTTTTAAGTTCCAAAAGTTTGTAAATGATTTAAAACTAAATTAAATACAATTAATAATTAACACTGAAATCAACATTTGCTTCTAAACACTAATATCCTTTGCAATTAATGTAAGTGTAGTATTAGCCTAGCTTTTAAATTGTCAGATATACTGTTTGGTAAATGGTTACTCATTTCATATTAAATTACCCATACTTTAGAAATATAGAAGTTCCACTTGTGTATACAAAGAAAAGGTTTGACTGTAAGAGAAAATTTAATTAAAAATAAGAGAATGGTTTTGCTTTTAAGTCCTCTTTTATAAATTAAGACTAAATTTTCCTAGAATCTGCCAAATACTTGTAGATCTAGTTTATTTGCATTTGAATTTTTTTTTTCATTCCAATGAGAGAAACCTGCTGAGTTATCTCCTCTTCTGTTTGCATTTGGATTTCTGCAGAATTGAATCCTGACCCTGAAAAAATTTCTAAGTTTAATAGAAGTCGTCACACTGATGCCAGTGGAACCATTCACTCAGAAAGACAAGCATGTGCATAAACATCTGCAGATTCAGAGCTGTAAAAGGTCAAAATCAATCCCTCTTTAATTTATCAGCATTTTGCCTAGCAGACCATCAAACACTCAGACAAAACAACATACAAAGTGTGACGCTGAAAAAAACAGAAAAGGGTGATTGCAGAATGTTTTAAAACCCTGTACTAAAATAAATTTATATTCATAGCAACAGAAAATTGTGATTAAAGAATCTATGCAAAGAATCTATATTTGAAGAGTCAAAAAGTAATGCTTTATTTAAACATCATCATGAATTTTACAGGAGTGTTGAAGTTGTTTTTCTTGATCATATGAACTTCTTTCATGCTGGATGATATGAATTCATATGTTAGCTACTAAAAACTACATCAAATAAAATAACCTCTGAAGAACACAATTTTTCCTTTGCGCTAGATTGCACAGGAGTGAGACATTCCTAAAAACATAATATGCTCTTAGTGCAGTGTCAGTATCATGATATATTACCAGTGTGTATGGAATAGCTTAAAGTAATAAAATTTAGAAATTATCTGCAAATGGTCTTAATAGCACTTTATTTTGCAAGTGATTCCACTTCCTATCTTGAAAAAAAAAAAAAAATACTTGTAAGGACAACATTCAATTCAGCCCTATAACCTTTGTTTGCTTAAATTTGCATCAGTAATATACAAAAGCATTATGAGATATATTATTTATTTGTTATTTTTATGACACCACATGTTGCATTTAAAATGCAGTCAAACCTCAAGGGTGGAAGGTTAAACCACAGGCATTAAAGATATTTTCCTTTAATGATAGTTAAATACCTAATATTGCAGGATATCAGGGTCATTAATTTCATATAACCAATTCTGGAGCAGTTACACCTGTATAATTAATTGTTGTTGTTGTCTTTAATATTTCCAACTATGCTGTCAGCTATGGGAAACTTCATTATGTTTTTACATCGTTCTGTATCAATAACTGACCACTTGTATATATAGTCCTGAGACCTGTGGCACCATCCTGTGCCTCTGTACTTGCAACGTCTCTGCTATTTTATGCGCTGATTCCTCCGCTACACTCTTGAGATGGTTCACTTTCCCATACATTCTTCTGAGTCTTTTACTGCAGTTTCATTCTATACACTAGGGGTTTCTAAACTTATTTGTATGTGCATCTATAGCCCTTTCTCAACTACTTGTTATTGATACCTAATTACAGAAATATTATTGGCAATCATCAAAGTTATTCACTTAAATTCATTTGATTCTCTTCAAGTTGCAACACCCTTTATTAAAACATTGAATTCACAGTAATAATGAAAGAAATTATAATAATCCTATAAGACTGAACATTAAACAACGAATACTGAAGCAGCTGCTATTTGTAATGTTATACAACTAATGTCCAAAAGCTGCTGTTTCTCCATTCTCCAATCTCAATGATTAGACTTATTCTCATTTCCAGCTGATGAAAGCAGAATTATATGGCAAGCTAATGACACTTAAAGCTTCTTATTTTAAAATTATAAAAAGGAGAAGTATCTCTGTGGAGAAAAAAAAAAAAAAAAAAACAAACATTANAGGTAGATTTGATTTCACTCTTGCTACAGGACTACCCCAAATCATCTAGGATAGGCATTTCTGCTACCTAACCAGTCTAAGATATATTTTAAGAAATACATGCAATACAATTACCTGACTAAATCCACAGGTTTTGCCTCTATTCTTCATGTCTGCATCACTTCTTTTGTGAAATGTTACCATAAACCTCATGAGCTGTTGATTCTACTTGAAAATGTGATTCAGTCCCTCTAAGGTTAGGAAGACCTGTAGGTATTTGCTGCATAATTCTTGCTTTCTCCAAGATGAAGCAACCTGAAGGTCAATTAGTTTCTGATTCTTATTTTATAGGACCACTATATACTGTATATTAGAACATATAACCTGCTTATCATAGGTCTAGTACTACTCCCACTGAAATAGCTAGGCATTTACCCATTGACTCCAGTGGGAGTTCAATGAGTCTCTTAAAATAATTTCTATTCTATTTTCTTAATTTTTCTGTCCTCCTCTTAGGTCAGATCATCCTCCCTGCATAATGAGAAATTGAAATACTAAAGTGTAGGAGAGACACTACTGATATTGCATAATATAAATACTACAGTCCTCTAATTTTAGATCAAAACTTAAGACAATGTCAAGTACTTCTTGAAAAGAAGTAATTTTTACTCTTGTTTGTTTGAAGACATTAAGTTGACTAAGCAAAGATTTTATCATTTTTTTCCTACATTTCTGTTTTGTAAACATTAGCTCTTTTTATGAATTTGAAATGAGTTTAAAATTAGGTACTTGCAATGTTTTCTGTTCACACGAATCATTGTTAATTACAATACCAATGTAGAGACTACACTGGTAATCATTATCTTTCACACTGAATCTGATCATCATTTACATTGTTTGCATTGATTCTGATCTCAGGGACAACATGGAAAGAAACAGCTTTTCCATCTTTCCTGTCTATCAAAGTTTTTATATGGCACACTCCATTCCCCTTCTAGTTCTGCAGTAGCCAGTGCAATTTTCTTCTGTTTGCACAATTACAGAAAAAAAGGCTTTTACATTTTTTCTCCAGTTTTAAACCAGAAAGGAGTCTGTCAAATGGCCTGAGACCAGCTACTGCTCCTCCAGGCTGACCTAGACTTGGAGTGGTGGTTAGTACAGGGCCAAGTGGTGAGCTGGATGCAGATGCCTGATTTGAAGTACAACAGTGTAGCTCACTGCCTGAAAGTAGTGTAGTGCTACTTGGTCTCACCATCAGTGAGCAGTACCAGAACCGTTTTATGTAATAATTCAAATGCATCCTTTAGTACAACCTTTAAACAGGAGATAAGAAATAACCTGAAGAGAGGGAACAAAATCCCAAAAGATTTGCCCCAAAATACCTAAGACTTTTAAACATAGAAAGAATTCTCCATGTCTAAAACACGCTTCACTAATTTTTCTAACAGTAGCTCTGAAGTAAGCTGTCTTGCTCACTGAAGACACCATGTACCAGACAAATCTTCAGAGTGCTTTTTTTTAGCCGATTCAAGAATTGCAGGACTAAAATGGGTTGTTTAGATAAGACTCCAAAAATTCTTGGCAAATTCTATGGAAAATTCTGCATCTTTGGTAGGATTCATTGTGGTCTGCGGTGTAGTTGTCACAATTGAGAGTTGATTCTGGGCTTTATTTGTAGTAAGAAAAAGAGGGACACTTTATGGCATGAGCCATTTAATGTCTAGATTTGGATGTGTTGAATTGTACGCTAGAAATTCCACTTTTGCTTCACTGGTTATAAATGGAACTTAGGTTATCAGCTCAGGAATCAGTATCTACATCAACTGTAACTTAAGCTTTTGAAGCTAAGAATGTACATTCTAAATTTTACATGCCTTTTGTTACTTGTTGACTTTGTTCCACAAAGTTGACAAGAATCATCAACAAGGTCATGCACAGACCTTGGCTGTGACCATACCCATGTACTGCGAGCTGTGAAAATGTGAAAATACTAATGCGTTTCTAGAATTTAAAAGAGTTTGCCATTTAAATTAAAATAATGTGCTTAGGAACCGAATTGGAATATTGGGATATTGGAACCTAATTGAAAATGAGAATACACAAGTTATATCTTCCATATACTGTCAAAACCAGAGCTGCTTAAAAAAACAAAAAAAAAAAACAAAAAAAACATTTTTATGAAAGTGTTAAATGACATTAAATTTTTTTACCAAAGGAGGAGGAGGAGAAGAACCTATCTCAGGAATAAGAATGTTTTAAATAAAATGTCCTGTTGGAAGTATATGCTGGTTTTAGTCAGAGAAGCAAGATTTAATTTTGGTGTTTGTATGATAATTTAGTTAAAGCAGTGACAGCAAAATTTACACTTCCAATGTCTGAATTATGTGTGCTCTTTCCACTATATCAATCATATTATAATTCAGTGTTTCAATTGTTTGGAGCAGAATTTTAATTTTTCAGATAATTGTATTTTGCATTGCATAGGTTATTTCATTTTTGAAACGTCTGTTTCTGAGAATTAAAGTTGCTCATAAAGCCAATATCCATAAAGCACTGGTGCCAGTCCTTCCCTTTTCTTGCAGAAGGATACTTCCTTTACAAGGCATAAGAAAAAGAGGAAACATTCCTTTGCATTATTTTTTTCTTAGCAATCTGTGGAGTATTCCTCTAGAAGAATTATGTGAAGAGGCTCCAGACAGTTTGTGGAGAGTCACTGCCTATTTCCCTTTGTGGTTCACTTTTTACACATAACACAATTCATTGCTTTGGAGCCTACATTACCACCTTTGTTTCTTTTTAATGAGATTAATGTAAATGGGTTCATGCATGACTTGTCAATCTCCTGTCTCTTGTCCATCATCTGAATGGAAGCTAAACCCTTGCATACACTTTATACTTTAGCTGAAATGGCAACATTATTGAGAATTCTGATTTTTACTTTTAATCCCCAGTAAATTACTGGTCTCTTTGGAAGACAAAACGGTCTGATAATCACCCTACAAAGTCTCATTAGACTACTGCACAGTTTCCAGAAGACTGGAGATTCACAGTTGCTTTCACTAATGAGCATCTTTGAAGTAGGCAAATGTATGCACCAATGTTCAGTTATGAGGAAAACAATAGAGTAAAAAGAACCCTTTTGCTCATTCAAGAAATCCCCAGACAAGCTGGAGCCATGTTTTTAAAATACGTTGAATGAGCCACAACTGGGAAGGACCAACAGAGCGCTACATCTTTACAGGGGGAATATAGAAAGGAAGTTTCACAACTTCATTTTGGAAACAATGATGTTTTGGATGTGTTTCCAAAATGAAATCACTCAACCTTCTGCAGCTTTCTGTCACACCCTACAGCATGGCTATAGCCTCAAGTACAGGCCATACTCATTTCACATAATTTTTATTTTCATTGCCCTACATATTTCTGTTGGGCTGATTAGCAAACAACAAATTTAGTCCTTCACAGTCCCAGATCCTGTTTAAATACTGTCTGAATATTTACAACACACTTGAATATCCAGAGGAAAAAATGTATTTACATAAGGAAAATGCCAATACAATAGAACTCTAGCAATACTAATACAGTAAATGTGGCTATTAATAATAACACGTTAAAGCCAGTTGTTAGCTTTGCTTATGAATTCTTTCAGTTAACTCACTTTTCATGGGCAACACGTTTCACCAACAATATCTTATCTAAAAGCTATTGTCATATTGTGGTATGGCATTTAATACTTCTAACCCCATGCTTGTTACATGTTACTTTGATATCCAACGCCATATCATTCAGAGATAAGTCCAAAAATATCTTCCTCCAAATCTTAATGTCTTTTTGAAGAATATAGCCTCTCCTTGTTGCACACATTTATCTCCTAATAATGTTAATGGTATTTTATGCATTCATTGATAGAGAACATAATTTGAGGACACTAAATGTTTCCATACTGTATATAGATAATAACCGTATCTCAAAGTGCTCTAATTCTAACTGTGTTTACAAGGCAGCTCTGAGCTTAGGGTAGTGTGGTATTAAGATTCATTATTCAGCTACAGAGGAAAAAATACCAGCTCACATGCTAGGCTATCTACAGAAATTATCAGCCAGCTTGATTATAGAATCATAGAATTGTCTAGGTTGGAAGGAACCTTTAAGATCATTGAGTCCAACCATCAACCTAACACTGCCAAAACCACCACTAAACCATCACCTCCATTACACCCATCTTTCAGTCATATTCTTAATTTCTTAAAAATGGGACAGAACCTTAACTTAGGTAAATCAAAGTCTTTTTCAACATAACACATTTCTCATGAGAATATAAAGGAGGGAAAAGGGACTCCAAAATATGGTGGTGTCTCATGTTTTTTTCAATCCTTCTCAAACAGTTTATAAGCTCAAAACTTTGGGTTTAGGTGCATGGATATTATTCCCGTTGAAGTCAATTAATTATATCTCTGCTGATGTAGCTCTGTTGAAATCAACGGAATTAAATCAGGAAAAAAATGGGCTCAATAGAAGCCTCAGCATGTGTCTTGAAGCAGAATATCCATCTTCTAGTGAACCCATCACTGTTGCATTTGTGTGCCAATTCCACCCAAAGGCTTATTTCACATATGCGTATGAGTGAAAAATTTGGAATTGCAATCATAGTTCATTGTGTATCGAAATAAGTGATTCAGCAGGTGCTGTATACCTATTTTGCCATGTAGAAATATATGTATATCAATAAGGAACATAAAAATCTGAGAAAATACTTACAGTCAATGACTTCGTATGAAGGTCAAGGCTAAATCCTCTGTGGTGTACTTCACCTCCACAAACCCTGAGGAGCTCCCTTGGCTTTTTGTCTTATCTTCATTTCTCCCATTTTTTCTCTTCATATTACTGGATCTTTCTCATGCTTGTTACAATACTCCTTCTCCTATCCTTGAAACAGGAATTCCACTTCAATATTATTGAAAATAATATATAATATATATAAAAATATATATAATATATATAAAATATAAATAATATAAATAATACATAATATATAAAATAAAACAACTTAAATACTGCGGGTAGCTTAGAAGAATTCCTTTGGAGGATCCATAACATACCTGTGCATGGCTGTGCCTGTGTGTGTGGCTCTGATTGAGGGTACCCTGCAACTGGAGCGGAACTGCAGGTCTTGTGGACTCCTAATATACAAGACAAAGCAACTGGGGAGTCCTGGCATCCAGGGGCCAGTTACTGGGCAGACAGGAGGGATCCACATTGTAGGCATGAATAGGTATTTCCCACAAAGGGACCTTCATTCTGATCAGTTTGAGAGGGGAACAGGATGACGCCATTGGTGCTGTTTGTGTGTGAGTGCTCAGTGTGTCATCTGTGTTAATCCGTGTGCCCAGCCATGTGTACGTGTACTGCACGTATGTGTGCATGTGTGTTTATTAGGAACATTATCATTCTCACTACTGGCTGGACCTGGGAATATGGAGCCATGGAAACCTCAGCTCTGCCATCGTACTGGATTCAGCAACCCCTGACACTTTTATTACTGATATTGCTCTATTTCTGTATAAGCATCTGTAGCTCCCATCATCCAATCCTAAAGAATAAAGATTTATCCATTAACCTTTGCAAGAACTGCAGCAACTTTTGCATCTGAATACCAAGCACTTTTCAGCTACTGTAGGTTATTTCTTCTTCAGAAATAGCCATGAAGTATATCAAGAAAATTGCTTTTCATTAAATTATTTTCTTTAAATAATAAAGTTGATCTCATAACTCTGAACCTCCTGTAGTTATTTACGTCAATACAATCTGAATGTGATGTGGATTATACAGGATGCTAGATCAGAATAGAGGCAGTCTACACTTATGTTGCACAGCGGAGGCAGAAAAAGGGAAAACGGTATCTGCGTGTTCATATTTTGTTTAATAATTATTAATCCAATTTACCATTTATTTTAATAACAGAAGGCAGTTTATTTAGCTATTGTAGCCTAATAGTAGTTACAAAAGAGACCTCTAACAGCATCTGTAAATATTTATGTATCTAGCATACACTTGGTTTTGATGTAAACAGGAGTATCTCAAGCCAGCCATGGATATTTGCTTCTGAAATAACATGTTATTTCACTAGTGTTTATAGCACTCTTGCAGCTAAAGCAGGACTTCTTCTGAAAATACGTTAAATTAACATTAAATCATAAGTATTTTTAGTAATGAATCGTACGGTAACTCCCTGCATAAATTTTAGTGTGGTAAATTCTGTGGTGATGGCTGTTGTAAAAAGAACCACAAAAACCCCCAAAACAACAAACAAACAAACACAAAAACATAGAGATGTTGCAAGGAGAGCATACTCTTCCTTTGAATCACTCTATGCTGCTCTCTGGGAAAGTAAGAGAAAGGTAAAAGACACATTCTTGAAATCTAATGTATTCAGGTAATATTTAAAGTGTCAATCCATTTGTAATACTACTGCAAGCTTGCTGATATAAACTGTATATGTAGTTCCAGTAAGGTAGTACAGAAAGATAAAAACATGCTGTCATAGTTGCTTAAAATATACGTTTGCCTTCCACATAATGTTTTTTGCATCCGTACCTATGTCTGCAAAGTACCAGCTTTTACACCTAGCAGGCAGGAAATTATGAGAAAACGTTCTAACTTCTCACAGTGTTCCAGAAACATGAAAGAGGACAGAGTCTCTCCTCACCAATGAAGGCATACTAAGCCAGGAGACTGGTCCAGAAACCTTAATGACATAAACTGTAGTTTCTCATGGCTGGCTAGTGTGTGCTGCTAGCAAGATCAAATAAAGAGCTCAGGCTTATGCTGCTTGTTGTTCAGAAGAACAAAAGGAAAATATATGCAGCTTGTTGAGACTTAAGACAGTTCAGGAAAATTCTGATTTCTTCCCTGTCCTGGAGAGTATTTGATTAAAAGGCTATATAGCTGGACAGCCTTATTTATTGTGAAAAATTCTGCTATAGAAAATCAGTTTCCATTGATTCCTGAAAAATACCGAACCTTTAGGAAGAGCCATTTATTTTATTCAAAAGTTTTAAGGTAAAGACAGCTACCTCCTCAGTTGTCTATTTGTTTGTTTGATTGTGTATTTTTCACCATTGTAACTTCTGGGTTTTTGGGAGACTGGCGAAGCCATTAGCTCACAGGTCTGTCCTGTGCCCTCTTACATTCCATTGAAGTGTCCAGAAATTTCTATCTAACTGTACTACAGTTGCAGAACTACAGAACTACAGCTTTTATGGACTGTTCCCAACCCCCGTTACCCATNGAGTGAAGTTGAACCTGGAAAAACAGGGGCTGGGGAGAATGAAGAGGAAGTGCTCCGTGGTGGATCAGGCACAGCTGTTCCCCCTTCAAAGGACTGCAGACTGTGGAGGACACACACCAGAGCAGAAGAACAGAGCACAAAGGATGGAGTAGCAGAGAGAAACCTCTATGTCCTGGCCACAACCACCTGCCACACTGCCTATTGCCTCACTGAAAGCACGGAGCGTAACTTGCGGCAATAACAAGCAGGGAGGAGAGGTGTCTATAGTGAAGCTGAGGCCAGGAAAGCAGGAGGAATAGCTGTTTTCCCTAAGTGTGTGAATGTTTGTTTCTGGGTTTTTTGTTTCCCACTATCTGAATCAGTAATTAAATATTTATTTTAATTGGCAATAAGTTAAGTCAAATCTGTTTTGCCTGCAACAGTAACTGTAGAGTAATCTCCCCTTCTTTATCTTGACTCATAAACTTTCTTGCTCCTGTTCTTCCTATTTTCTCCCCCTGTCCAGCTGAGGGGGAAGTAAGTGAACAGCTAGGTGGGTCCTTGGCTGCCAGCCAATGCTAACCCACCACAAAGTAAAATTTTGTTGTAGAGGAGGTATCATTTAAAAAACAGATGTTGAAAACTTCTTTCTGTTTTGATCCCCTGCTGAAATAAATTCAGCTACAAAACACAAAGCACTTGGGACCCTCTGACTGGGGAGCAAGTATTTTTCCTTGGCTACTTACACTAATGAAAGTATTCTTACAATCGTAAGGAATAGAAGAAAAAGAATCAAACTGATTAAAAAAAATAGAAAAATATCTTTACACAGTGGAGGAGAAGTGATACAAAATATGAATGAAACTCACTGAGATCCAGCTTCTGCTCAGCAAAGTTATCAGCCTGCCCAAAAATATATATGAAGCCCCAGTATCTTTTGGATAGACTGAGAAAGCCTTCAGGTTTGGTCCTATACATATGAATACAGGAAGTAATGAGAACAGAAAGCACTGCAAATAACATGACCAATTAGTAATTTAATTATGAGCACCTGGAAGATGGACCTTGCCATAAGTAGCCAGAATATAAACATTGCTCATATATACCAGTGACCCAGGGAAAGTGCAGCACTTTGCTGTAGTGGGATTTCCTGTTGTTTTTGTTGTCCAGCTTATGCCTCCTGTCAGTCTTCACTGCTTCAAATAAAAGAAATCTGGGTTTAACCATGAAGAACCATGAAGAATATTACTATTGTCCACATCTCTTTTAAGAACAATTCTTGTAATGAATAGGTCTTCCATTTTGTATCGGTCTGTGAGGATCTGGCTGACTCAAGCTACAAGAGGAAAGAGTATCATCAGAAAGACCATAAGAATAGCTCGGAAGATCAGTAGGGATGGTACTTCCCTTAGGTTGCTGATGTTTTGCATTTTCTTTCAGTATTCAAAGCTGAGCTTTTTGATTCTTGTTAGTACATTAGAATAGCTGAGTTTTGAAGCTAAATGCATAGTTTTCTATTCTCATTGTATCTTCACTGCATAGTCTACCACTTTCCCTTTTTCCTTCTCATTTATAGTTGATTATCTTGAAAGCAACCCCCCAAAAAACTGTGTCCTGTAAGACTGCTCCTTGAATCCTATGTGTACCTCATAACTCTATTTTATATACAAATTTTAAAAAGAATGTTGTAAAAACCTTGAAATATATTTAACTAAATAATTGTATCAATGAGACCAAGTCCTCACATCTATTCAAAGATATGAGTGTTTTCCCAAGATTTAACTTGAGAAGTACCCTGTATGCCTTCCATTTTACAAAACACACTATTAGAAAAGTGAGTATTTTTTCATGCTTTGCTAATGAAAGAGTGGACAAGGGAAGAACTAT
>RSEF01000002.1:143128631-143159329 GCA_003993805.1 Himantopus leucocephalus
CAGATGACCTCCAGAGGTCCCTTCCAACCTCAACCATTCTGTGGTTCTGTGATTCTAGATTAGATCCCTAATTTATAGTCCAGGACTGCCACCTTAGTATCAGTCAAGAAAACAAGATAAACTAACAAAGACCACATAGTAATGGTTGAGTTCACTTACAGAAAAAAAATCTCAATTTAATTAGTAAGTTAAAGTTTGTTTTGTTTGTTTAGGTGATTGTTGAGTACCAAACAGAGGTAGAGCATAGGGTAGTAGTTCAACATTGGCATGAAAAGGTGTGGATGATAGCTATAAGATTTGCACCTGAATTAAACAAGCAGTGCCTACTAGCCATCTCTGGCTGAAAAGAGGCAGATCTTCAAACACAGAAGGTTTAAAAAGTTATTTAGATAGGTCACAAGATGTCTCAATATTTTTGCCCAGTGCCCAGTGCAAGGGAGTCCCCAGCCTAGTAGAGGTCAGCTTCACAGTACTCACGTAACACATTATAAATAATGCATACAGTGTTTTTTCTAGTCCTATACATACATGACATTTTAAAGAGCATCTTTATNTCCTATACATACATGACATTTTAAAGAGCATCTTTATTTATAGGGGCCTAACCTGTCTCATTCACTAATTTTAATGAAATCATATTACTTTCCTCTTGTCATAGCTGAGTTCTGCTGCTCCATTATATATGACTGCCTGGAGAACTGGCTGACTGTTGGGAAGAAAATATGTTATACATTTCCTTGAAGTGTCACAACACAAGATTTTAATTCAGATACTCTTTTGTGATTTCATTGCTCTCTCAACCTCTCTTTAAAAGTAATTTAGGAGTAAAACTTCTTTTTATTCTCCAATTAAGTTACTCTATGCCTCTCCTCCAAATTTTTAGAGGCAGACATTTATTTTCTCCTAAAAATGTCCTGTTTTGGGAGACTGTCATCCTAGTCACATCTTAGAGAACTGTCTTGCTTTGAAGAATTGGGGCACCAAGAAATCAGGAATATGAGGCTTTTGTTCAAATTATTTATATTTTTGCTGCCACATTTATAATTGGTAGTCTGTTATTTGCTAATGTAGTGATAAAACCAGCAGTGCATTTTGCCTACAATGACTAACCTTTCGGCTATGTGTTAATACTGCCTTGTACTAAACCACCAAGTTTTCTAAGAGCTGGAAACCACAATAGCTGTATTTAGGCATGGTTAATGCCAAGCCCTAACAGTAAGTGAACTGAAACTGAAGTTTTTGTTAATATTGACAATTGCAATGTCAGTTGACACCAAAAACCCAAACTGATCTCCAGATTTATAATAGTGTACTCCTGACCTAAAGTGCTGAACTCTGAAAGTCGGAGCTGTAACTGATCTGTGTCTGAAAGGAAACAGTTGAACTCACTGGAGCTTGAGAGCAATGTATCGAAGCTTGTCATTAAATTTCGGTTGAAAAGTAGATATTTTACACTGCAGGTCAGAAATCTTTCTTCAGTGAGCACCACGGATCTATTATGATTTCTGCAAGCTAAAAATTTAGGCTAAGCCTCACAGAGAATCTTCTCATTTTTTTACTGAGGATTAACAATATAGCTTCATTCTGGGGAAAATAATTTGGAAATCAGGTTTAAACAGGAATGTTTTTTCTTTTTTAAATCAATCTTGTTGTGATGTGAGCTAGCCAATGGTGTTGACTTCAGTCTTAGTGATGGTCCACAGTAATGAGCTGTAAACAGAGAAGCACATTAAATCATAGCATGAGCATATAGAAGTTATGAGTGATCTTTACACTGAAACAAGTGGAGAAGCAAGTTTGATGTATGTTACAGAGACATTAGGTAGCTACCTCCCTAGGAGAGCTGGTTAGGGAAAGCAATGTTTTCCCATGAAAAAATACCGAATTGTTAGTAGAATAATATATACTGTAGGAATGCATCTCTTTCAATATCTTCACATTGGAAATGGGAGTTTATAGGCCTTCTCTGCAATTACCCCAGCTCCTGAACCAGCTGGGCTGCCTGACTTTCAGGTATCATGAGCCATCTCCTTGGGAAACTGGGTGCCACAGAAATCCCAGCTCCCCAACACAGCTGGGCCTTCACAGTTCATAGCCCTTAATATGCTTCACGCTGCTCCAGGAATGAGTTCCTCTGGGTTTCAGCAGTTTCTAAATCACAGCTCCCACGCATTTTATTTTTTACAGTTTTTAATGTATCTTAAACATTCTAAATAGAAGCTTTGAACAATATTTTAAATGTGTCATTTTAATTTCATCTTCAAAGTGCCTCCTCTGTTGTAATAAGGCATTTTGACACCTTGAATCAATGTGTAAAACTGCTCCATTATAGCATCAAATAAGAGAAGAAATACTTGGAACAAGAAGGCAAGGTGCCTCACTCAATACAAGTTAGAGTAGCAGCTGTTTTATTACTGCAGCAAAATGCAACCAAGCTGCCATCCAGATATTAAAAACAGGTGTCTATCTAAATTCTGCTGAGGGGTCATCTTATTTTTGAGTTCAAAGTTTCAGTCTTCTATGAAAATTCTAAACAAAAGGAACTCTGAAGAGAAAAACGACGTGAGCTCTAAGTCAAAAGCAGTTGTTCTTCAATATCTGAATCTTCAATAAGATTCAAAAAAGTTGAAAAAAGTAAATAAGTAAATAAATTTAAAATAAAAACTAATATAAAATCACAATATGCATACATAATAATAACAAAACTAGAATAAAATCATTTTAACATACTAAAATATTTCAAGATTGTAATAACCTGCATTCTTACAGTGATTCTAAATTTAATGTATCATTTTTTAAAACTAAGTACTGTAGTTAGTTTGAAATTGAATTCATAATGGATTCTTTTTTCCATGGAGACCTTTGTAATTTTTAGTTTTCATTTCAAATTCAAATAGAAGCAAATGTTAAACCCTCTAGCAGTGGATTTTCCTGTCTTTGTCCAATTCTGTTTGCAAGCACCAAGAGATTATTTAGGCTGCACTGTGAGAATGTAGTATTTTCTTTGGCAGTCTGTGAACTATAACCAAGCAGATATTGTCTTTTTCGATATCAATTTAGATGCCTACTATTTCAGTCTACGGTGTATTTCAAACATATGTCTGCTACAGAGATGCCAGTTCAATATATATCATTCCTTTGGGATTTATTGTTCTTATTTGCCAAGTACCTTTAGAAGAAGCACATGAGAAGCAGACTGAAATGAACCAACTCTGGAAAACTGAATATATTAACTGAAATACAGAGAACTAATGGTAAAATACAATAACGTTTTACAAACTAAAGGCCTTTGCAGGAGCATTGTGCATGTTAATTAAATCTTTTGAAAACTTCTCATGTACCTAATTGTGAAGATTTTTTTTTATATATGAGCATTAAGCGTCTGTCATGAAATTTATGTACAGCTGTACAGGTGCAGCTGTACCCAGAAAGTGCAAATTGCCAAGGTCTGACATGCCACCTGTCCTCAGGAATGTTTCCTACCCTGATTAGAAAAAATACAAGCCCCATTCTTCAGCATAACTGGAAATTTATTTTTTAAAAATCTGGATAGCTGGAGATGCAGTTATGGGTTTGAAGTACAAAATGGGTGGGTTTTTTTATTTTTTGATTAGACTGATTTCTTGGATTCCTCAACTTCCTTGTTAAAAGAATAGAAATGAAATGAGGAAAAAAAATCAGATTAGCGTTGTTTTATTTTAAGGNAAAAATCTGGATAGCTGGAGATGCAGTTATGGGTTTGAAGTACATAATGGGTGGGGTTTTTTATTTTTTTATTAGACTGATTTCTTGGATTCCTCAACTTCCTTGTTAAAAAAATAGAAATGAAATGAGGAAAAAAAATCAGATTAACATTGTTTTTATTTTAAGAAGAAAAAATACCCATATTTCATTTTAAACTGTAAATTTTTAAAAAGAAAGCTTTGTACTATTGGGAAATTGAATTTATGGAAATCTGAGGGTTTTTAACATTTATATAATTTTTCCACTATTTTAATTAAAAAAAGTAATAATAGTGCAAAAAATTAAATGGAAAAAAGTATGAAAGTGACTTTTTATTTTTTCTAATTAAAATAGCCTTTCATTGNAGAAAAAATACCCATATTTCATTTTAAACTGTAAATTTTTAAAAGGAAAGCTTTGTACTATTGGGAAATTGAATTTATGGAAGTTTGAGGTTTTAACATTTATATAATTATTCCAATATTTTAATAAAAAAAAAGTAATAATAGTGCAAAAACTTAAATGGAAAAAAGTATGAAAGTGACTTTTTATTTTTTTTAATTAAAATATCCTTTCATTTNAAAGTGACTTTTTATTTTTTCTAATTAAAATAGCCTTTCATTTGAAACACTTAACCAGGTTTTGTTTTTTACACACATTTGAGAAAACAGTGTATCTATTGTCCACCTTCAGACCTCATGAGCTGAAGTCTGAAGTCTACCGGGAATACAATACAGGTGTTGCATTTGAAAAATAATTTTTGCTCAATGTGGCCTGCTCTATTATGGCTTTTTAACTGTAATCAAAATGCTGGGATACATAATCTGCTTTAGGATGTGAGAATTGGGGAGAAACATATTCTCAGACCCCCATATGAGAAAACTGCATGCTCAGCTGTAGCAGAAACACTGAAGTCTGATGGTTCTAAGACTACGGACAGTACAGTAGGGATCACAGATTTGAAAGTAAGGCTGGTGAGCTGCACCAGCTCCCAACACTGCTTTTCCCTTTCTGCCAATAAAGATGGAGTGCTGTAAGTTCATTCTTTCTTTCCTGTACACGTGAATATTTATCATTTATTTACCCAGTCTCAGTCCCGAGAAGAATCATTTAAACTTGGTGTCCTGAACTACTTTTTGAATGAAGCCTTCCACGCCACATCTGCCTCTCTGTTGCCATAAACCCTGCTGCAAATTGTGCCGACTCTACGTGTAGCAGTCTAGAAACAATATCCTCTTTTCCAGGGTCCCTTAGAAAGTCTGGGAAAGAGTGATGACTCCTTTACAGGGTAGTGACACTCTTTTTCCCCTGGAGTACTTATTTCCACCTCAGAACACATTTTTCATGCTCTAAAGTATGCCTTGCCATAATTTCCTGGAAGCCAGCCACATCTAACAGGTTAAAACCTTTAAAGATTGTCCAGTCTGCAGGATTTTTTAAAGAGCAGGAATAGCTCAAGTATGATGTGGGTCCAAATGCAGAGTTTAAAACACTAGAGATATCTAAAAATAGCGCTTAACAGCAGTGGAGAAATGTTCCTGTGCCTCCTTAATCTCCAGATTCACCATGGGATAGAAGCTGCCTATATAGATACCAGACACTGGTGATTTGTGTGCATGCAACAATTGAATAGATGTTACGACAGATCTTCGTGGGAAGAAAATACAGATTGTGGAATACTTTGAACAAGCCAACAAAAGTATAGCTATCGGACTGCAGCAAATCCTCACCCACAGGGAGAAATATCAGTGCAGACCTGCTCACAAACCAGGGAGTGCAGAACTATGAAAGTATCATTGCTGCTTCTTTTTGTATGTTTGTAGAAGCTTTTCATACCAGGTCTACATTATTACTTACAGCAACACAGAGACTCCACTGCCATGACAGGAACAGGCTTTGTGGAGATGGCATCCTGTACTGTATCATCTTCTATGCTTACACTTTATTTTTCTTCTACTCAGTACTTGGCAAAAAGCATCCCTTGTTGTTGACCATTGTGCTCCCCTTTTTCCTCCTGAACTTACTGCCCCACAGGTCTTGCCCATTCCTTTCAGTTTCTTTCCAGTAGCAGCGTTCAACGCTGTTTCTATATTGCAGCATTCTTGGGAGGTTTTTAGTCTGCCATACTTTCCAAACCACAAAAATAAAAATATGGTCATACAAATCTCTGTCTCCAGTGTGGGTTAAAGAGGTTCCACTGCTGCAGTCGGAGAGCAGGAGAGAGAAGCAAGCTCCTAACTTCAGTACAGCGGTTGTGTAGGTACCCCATCGAAATGCTCAGCCACCTCAGTATTAAATTTATCTAAACATCAATCTAATTAGAAACGTATACACTCCTGAGACCTCTCAAGACATAATTTTCATTAGCTGTTGCTTATAACTTGATTTGATGGAAAGCAATGAGCCAGATTTTCGCTAAACCATCTGTTAGATAGTAACGATGAGATATCATGACATATGGCCATTTGGTGAATATATTTCCAGTATTTAGAGCTATGTAATGAGAAAGAATCCCTTGACATAAAAAATCTTCTTTCAAGGAGGTCCTGGGAAAGACTCCAGACACAGACAGATTCACAGATCGAGTGTCACAGTGTATCATATATTTATTTCAGTAAGACAGTTAAACTTTAAGAAATAAAACACAACAACCATTTGAAGTAACATTTGCTAAATTCCAGCAATCTCATTGCTCTCTATCTGAAAGCAGGTTAATCATGTCCATGCATTTCATCCAACCATTACCTATCTCTATTACAGGAGAGAAGCAGTAGACAGAAACAATAAACACTGCTAATTGCAGGTTTAGCTTGTGCTATATATCTTCCTTACTTCATGCCAGGTTCCAAGTCCCGTTCATTCATACCTCTAAGAGTATATGTACAAACACAAGCTGAAAATAAAGAACATGCATCTCACGCAAAGAAGAAACCCATATTTTTATTCTTCTTCAAATATCACTAACACAGTAGCACTAAAATACATAGATCATGTTCTAATAGATAAGCAGCACCTCAGCATTTAGCACTTAAATCTTCATCTCCAGCTTTAAACATTCCAAAAGAAAAAAATTCTTTATGCATCTCATATGTTTGTCAGCTAATTCTAAATATCTGTAAGGAGTACCATTAAATCCTTCAGAAGCTGTGCAGTAATGCATAATTCATCTCTGTTTGTAAAACAAAATAAAATGAATCAGACTCCTATTTCAGAGGAGACTCCCCCATATATTTTCTTATGGTCTTTAATAGCCACTAAAACCTATTTCTTATCCTATTGAGTATTGCTGAGGCAGCTGCAGAGAGATAGTGAAAGGCTGTTTCTAGAAACAGCAGATTATTTTTCTTTCTCTGGGTAAGTTAATATTTTAATTCTTTTAGCCCTCAAAGTTATTTTTGGCGGAACCGACAGAACCAGCCATTGTGACAAAGTCTGATCCCACAGCCCTCTATTGTTGTAAAGGACAGCCCCAGTTTTCATTTGCTATAAAAAGATTTTAAAAAAAAGTTCCCCTAAAAAACCTCATCCCCACTGAGCTATCCCCATTGCTATCCAGATGTTAAATTTTCTGCACACCTCAAAGCCATTCTTTGCATGAATAACTAAGAAATTTTAATCACAGTAAAATAATGAAAATGGGGCACTGATTTCTCATCATCCACTGATTAATCACATACATATGTCTCTCCAGCTCACAGCTGCACTTCAGGGGTCTAGGGAGAAGCATACCTGTAAGCTCCTTGAAAACGAGGAAAAAACCATTGGAGGGGACATACCATAATCACAGTAAATCAAAACCGAGTATGCGCAGTTTGCTAGCAGAACATCAGTCATCAGAAGTAAATTGCTATATTTTGGGTGACAGCCAGAGTCTGTAATTTTTTGGAGTAATAATTATGAAGTTCACAGCAACATTCCTTCTATCTGGCAAAACCTGCTCCGGCCAGCCCTCCCGAGATGCTCGCGGAGAGGCACACAGCCCTGTCCACCTCCGTCAGCTTGCAGCGCTAATCAGATTACAAAGCGCATCTCTGGGAGTACACATGTGACTCCACGAATGGAGTCACCACACTCATGTGTGGTGATGAACTGGAAATGTTTAAATCAAGGCTTCTAAAATAGGCAGATCAGTGTGTTGTTTCAGGACAAGCATAGTCAGAAGTGATGGATATCTTTAATGCTGCCAAGACCCAGCTGGGACAGGTTCTCAGAAAGTACAAAGGGAAGATAGATTATGTTTTCTTCTACTGAAATTAAGTGCCCACCTACACTGCTACAAATCTCAGATCTCTGACATTTCAAAATGTAACAAGACTGTTGATTTTAAGGTACAATATGTTTTGAAAGGGTTAAGAGAACTGAAGAGCACCATACAGTCCCTCTTCTTAACTGATTACCCCTCTAGTGCTGAGGACCATAGACATGAATAAAATATTACTGAATTTACATAAAGTGTTGAAGGTGTTAATTTAGCTTTACTAAATCTCTGTGAAAAACATTCTATATCAGGAGGTCTTTACTGGAATAGAAAAAACGGGTAGTTTAGTATCTAAACAGGAATAAAATGATAAGAACAGTATCACCCTATCCAATGGAACAATACAAACATATTGCTGTACTTAATGCTGGCCGCATTTGTTATGCAAGATGAAAGAAGTTTGTTCAGGGCAAGTGGAGCCTGTAGTTCACAGGAGTGCTACTGACACAAGGAACCTCTAGACCACACATTTAAAAACAGTGGCATAATCTCTGAGATAAGTTTTGACCTCTCCCATTACTAATGTAAAGATGTTTCAAAATTTAAACTTAATAAATGATTGAGTCTGTTTTTTCTTATTTTTTCTTTCTTTTCTCCTTTAAGAATAAGGCAATTCTGTGCTGCATGCAACAAGAATGGAGTGCGTTACCAACACTGATGTGTGACAAGAGTATTTAACCAGGACATCCTAATGAAATAACTACAAGAGTAAAAGCAGGGAGAGCAAACGGCAATATAGGAGAAGCACACGGTAAGAACAGATATATTTCTACATGCCTGTAAAATTACAATAACTCAAATTCTCTTGGAATAGGGAGATGGATATTCAAGTATTTACCTCATGTGAAATGTAGATAAAACATTAACTTGTTTTCTTGATCACTCAACCCAATGCTTTTAAGTGTTGTCCATAACCTCAGCTTTAAGAGTATAATTATTTAACTAAAAGACTAGTAGCAGTAAAAATGATAAAATTTTGCTTTAAACAGTAGAATACCTGTATAAACCAGTGAATTACCTAATTTTGAAGGAGAGTGACCCAGAAAGGATTACACTTACATCAAAGATGATCCCAAAGGCTTGAAACCTTAGCATCAGACAAAGTGCAGAGACTTAAGTGACGGAAACAAAGATGTTTTACTGTTAAACACTCTTCCTGTAATGAATCACACACAAATCTTGCTCTGCCTAGAACAAATATTTGCACTTCAATAACTACTTGAAGTAAATAAAATAATTTCCTACTAGTGCCAATACATCCCAATGCAAACAAAGTGTATCTTTATTGGATGTACCTTCTGCGCTACACTTCTGCAAAGTGATTAAACTGAAATGCTGTTAATACTTTAGTGGTGGCATAAGAGCAGTCAAGAAAGCCATCTGTTGCATTAGTCTTCCCTACCACTGTATGAAAAGCTTAGGTTTTGGAACACAGAAATCGACCATTTGGATGAAACGAGCTCTATCTTGTTCATAATCTGCTTTTGACAAAAACCAGCATCAGATATTTTCAGTTAAATAGATATGAACCACAGTAACAAGCATACTCTGCCTGTCATATGGTATCTACTAGCTCAGCTAAAAATATATAGCGCTATACTGTAAGGCTTTTCATTGATTGAAATAAATGGGTAGAATTACATAAATACGGTAATGACCTTATAACTTTACACTTGTAATGCTCATTTTCCCTCTTGAGACTTGCAAAACAGTTTATAAACATGATAAGAGAGAAGATAAAACCTCAGTCTAACTTGGTAACAAAAGGTGCAGGAAAAGCATAGGGAGGTTTAGTGACTGGCCAAACATCCCATATCAACACAGTGACAGTGCCAAGAACAAAACACCAAGGTCCTAGTTTTAAATCATCAGTTTTAACAGTTAACTACTTCCTGAGAAGTCTTCCTTATGCATACCTTTAACTATATCACATCTCTGTTGGGTATAAAGTCAATAAAAATCATCCTGATTTAAGCAGTTTGTGGTCTTGCTAATGTGATTATATTCATGTCATTGAACGATACCTTCACGAAAAGTGAAACTACCACAACATACTGAATCAGTATCATGTTGAATTCCTTTAAGATATATGTTAGAGGGTAAATTTTCAGCTATTCTTATGAGACCACATGTTTATCTGGGTCCTACAGGTGGTTCATCTTTTTTTGGGTCCAATGACGTTCTGTTTCCCACCACCACCACTGTTTCTTCCAATGCAAATAAGTTGATCAAGTATGCTTTACCCCACAGAAGCACCAAAAACCTGGAGGAAGAACAATGTCGCTACTAAGATTCCCTTTGCAGAATCAGACATGGGGGAGTTACGACCCTAACAATGCACAGCTTTTTATAAAGCCATAGCAACAGGTCATTACATTTGTTGTTTTCTTTTTAAGAGTTTAAGTTTTTTGGCAGTGATATTCCTGAAGACATGCTCCTGTAAAGACTCAAGTGCTTTAGTGAACTTGGATCCAAAATATAAAACAAGATATAATTTGTATCAATGCTGAAAATCAGCAATTTTTATTTAAGTTTTAGAAATTAAATGCATAAATAAAATATTTTTTTTTTTACTCAAAACAGGATTTTCTTGTAAATTTCCCAAAAGGTTGCAGTCAGCTAAGGAGACAGCCAGATTCTTGCATCCTCTCAAAGGCAATCTCTTTTACATGGTCAAAAATGATCTATTTATATATGTATCAGCAGGTGGTTTTCTTAAGAGTTTTTTTGCATGCCTAAGAATCCAGAATAGCAAAGCCCTGCAATGTAGAGTGTAAAACATCAAATGACACTATTATACATCACTCTAGACTATTGAATATCATGATACTATCTCAGAAGTGCCTGTTTTGCTGCTGTTAAACAAAACAGGGAAAGAATTTCAGACTCTTCCCCCCCGACACCGTTGTTTTCATAGTCTCTGTAGGTTTTTGGGATCAGTCACCAGTTTGCCCAACCATTCTGAGCTGCAGAAAGCAATTTTCTGTTTGGTTGGTCCAAATAGTTGTTAGCAAACAAGTTTATTTCTGCAGCTATTCAGTTCCCTCTCAGCTGAAAAGCAAAGGACCAAAGGAAAGTCCTCATTTTTCTGCACACAGAGTTACCATAAAACAATCAATTAGTTTGTTTTCTCCAGAAACATGACTTAAATTGTCTTAGAAATATTTGATCACATTTTAATCAGTTTTAAACTTGTAATGTGAGAATTTATGCTCTAGTTACGTAGAATTATTGTTGCGTTGGGTTTCTTTGCAAATTAATCAGGCAATTTTTCCTTGGACATTATGTTTCTTTAGGTTGCATCTGCATTAATGATTACATTTAATGCTTTGAACTAAGTGACAGGTATTTTACATGTTAATACTCTCTCCTAATGTTTCCAGAGTAGTTAATCTTTTGCTAACAACTAGGATCAAAGGAGAAACAATGCTTTCAATTTAGCCCAAGGTAGGCTTCTAAGAATAATTACTGGCTTTTATGTCATTTAAATAATTATATTTAAAAATCAACAATAAAAAAAAAATGAAACAAAACTAGAACAAAATCTTAACCCATTAATGAGTCAACATTTGTCATATGTATGTAAGCCAGGGATGTCTTCCTAGCATTAATTATTACAAGGATAAACTATCTCCAGTTACCACTTCAGAGGAACTGCACATCACCGTCAGCAACTCTCAGTGTTTTCAGTGACAAGACTTTTGGAACGTGGATGTGAGGGACTGTAATAGCTTCTGGCGTTGGAAAAACAAGGTGGCAGAGAAGCTGTTCCGCAGCTATTTCAACCCAACACTGATTATTTCAACTGAAACGGGTACAGATTAGAAATGCTTGATGAAATTAGCTGATTTGTCACCTCAGTTCCCTTCCTGCCTCTTCCCATGAAAGCTATTCACAAACTCAGAGAAACAGCTCGCATTTAAGCACACTAAGAAACTTTGCAATATACACTTAGAAACAAAATTATGTTTGGACTTGAAATGACTCCAACTGAGAGCTCAGCAGCAGTGCACAATTCATCCTAACACTGACTTTATTGAACCTCTCTTGTACCTCCTTTAAAAAAAAATAATATACATTTCCGATGCAGCACGTCGTATGGCACAAAATTCATTTTATAAGGTAAGTGAAAAAACAAAGGAAATACAGAAGTTGGAGCTGAATTAATTCTGTCTCTTGGAAAGAATTTCTACCCAGAAGCATTACTTTATATATAATTATTTGATAGGTAATGACAAACGACCTAATGATTAGAGAAGTTGTCAACACCATAGATTTGCCAGCAATGGAAAGCATCTGGAGCCCTACGTGGAAATAAGTGCCACAAAACCAGATTTTAAAATGAAATGTGCCAACCATGCTTACCTCACTGCATGAATTCTTGTTGCACTTCTGAAATAATCTCACATTTATGTTTTAAAAGATAGGGAAGTGATACAACTCAAGAGCTACCATCCTAAAAAAATGACCGTACAACAGAGTGTGAGAACTTTAACAAGCAATGATAAGTCACTTATAGAAGGTTCTCTAAATAATATCGCTCACAAGTGTATTGAAAAAAGTGGTAATAATACATGAAAGACAGGAATGTACTTTGTAATTTCAGAACAACTTTATATGTCAGACTGCCAGATAAATATTTACAGCACACTCCAACTTAGCTGAACTTATATGACTTCAATCAGGGGAAACTGCTTCCAGACACGAAGGTCGTGAAATATGTTATCAACTTTCCAGAGCCTGCCTTCAAAATCACATTGAAAGTGGAGAGCCACACGGCTGTCTAGTGTTATGCAGACTTAGAAACACTGATAGGAAGTTTATGAAAGCGTCCCCGGGGGGGGAAGAAAAAAAGAAGATCGTGCTGCTATCCTATTATTTAATAAAAACTATGGAAGGTTATTCTTTACCTATGATTCTTATAACCATGCCTGGGAACAGCAACCTCTGACGTAGGAGGCCATGTAGACTGCTGAGACTTCGAACGTGGATGGTAAGAATCACTCTGACAAGTGACAACAAATGCGCAGAAAGTCTGTGCAGCAGGCCTCTAGCCAGATCTGCAGTGTCAAGTTGTCTTCTTTTAAAAGAAATGTTACTAGTGCTACACAAGAGGGGAAAGGGAAAGCATACCCGTTAGAAAAGATGGTGAATGAAGCCAGAGACCAGCCAAAGTTGTCACTTACAGCCACGGTCACACTTGGCAACAAATAATTATTTGAGACTAAAATCTTTAAGATGTTAAAGAAGAAAATGTGAAGAACAAACAGTGTTTCTAAGAAATGTCACAATTTAATTCGGTGTCATTACTATTCTCTTAGTCATAGATTAAGCTAATTCATTACGTGAAATTATAGTGCAAAGGACCCTCTGCCCTGTTAAACTGAAGATGGATAGAAGAAAACTATTCCAGGTATGATGGAACCTTGCAATTTAGGCCTTAGGTCATGTACAATAAATTCTTCAAATTGCAGTTAAAAGGAGTGTTTTGGTGTCAATTACTATTTTGAAGCATTAGTAGCAATGTTGAGAATTCAAAAAATTCCCAGTTCGGAATCCTTCCTGTAATGAAAATGTTTGGTTTCTTTTTATTTGCTTTCTGTTTTCGGAACCTTAGACACATCAAAAACACTATTCTATGTTTTTCCACATGATGAGAAAAGCTGGAAATGACTTTTGCTTCATTTGTTTGGACTTTTTTTTTTTGTTGTTAAAGAAAAGCTGAAAGAGAACACACAATACTAATTTTCTAACCTTTCTTCATCATGAATTTATGCTCATCTGGAAAAAACAGAGAGGAAAGGACTGGTCTCTTACCTATTTTTTTGCAGCAATGATGAATTTATTACTTCTTGCATACCCAGTATTACATATTGCTACTCCTGCCATACGCTATGGGATGCTGTTGGATACTTCTATTACTAATGGATAGCAATGTTGCTACTAAAAGACTTTAAAAAAAAGTAGTAATACATACTATTTTCTTGCTTGAGTCTAACAGGAAATAAGATATACCGTTAACACCATTGTATGTTTAAATGCATACACAAATCAATGGGTTTAGGTATATCACTGGCCAAATAATCGGAAACTTGCTCATCATGTCCTACAACAATAATGTGGACTATTACTACCGACACAGTGAATATATCGGTTCTCAGCACATCCTAGAATGCACGCGGTATACATGATGGAAAAAAATACAAAAAGGCAGACCCATAGAATATTCTCTCACTTTGGTGTACTTTCTGCCTCTAAATGCTTTTAAATAAAGCAGAATGACAGTGTATGTTGTTCACGCCAGCCTTATGAAACCTTTGCTGATATCCAGCCCATTGATCTGAGAAACACAGGTTAAGATGACTGCAATTTAGACCCCCAGCGGAGACTCATACCAAGTGCTGGGATATTGGTCATGATGCAGCGGGGAGATGGCAGGGCTAAAGGCTAAATGAGCTAAATGGATCCTTTTCCAGAGGTGATGCAGGAAGGATTTTCCAGGTGAATTAGAGAATCATTGATCGCGTCTTTGGCTTAATGAAAGCATAGGCAAGTTGTGCTAATTAGCCCAAGCATTTAAGCTGTTTTCTTGATGTTCCTGCTTGACTCTCAAGTAAATTAAGTTGATCAATTTAAATTACAACATTTCAAAAAAAAAGGACTGGGGAAAGGTACTTCTAATTCATGTGGAAAGAGTTGGGGCATTTTCCTTTTTCCAAAAACAGTCCCAGGAACACAAAACAAATTAATGTGTAGTCTAAATCTCCCCAACAATAATTCAGTGATTTTCCCTGCTGTTGAAGTAGAAACCCATCACCAAAGTTAAATGCCTTTGCCGTGTCATTAACCAGGCTTAGAATCAGTTCACTTTGAGTTTGTTATAGTCACATCTAACTCTGTTTTTATGCACAACAGCCACACAGATTTGACTATTTTTCAACTTTTGATTATTTTTTTTTTTGTCCTGTAACCTGTTTTATTTTAACACAAACTGTCAGAAGAACAAGATACTGTGAAATCCCATTGCTGTCTCTTACTGGTGAGATAATCGATGTTACAGGCCTGTTGCTCTTATCTTTGGGGAGTGTTTAACAGCGTGATGGGAGTTCCATTTTGATTTGTGACTGTTTCATCTGGGTGGCCCAAACTGCGCATAGAAGGTGTGAACAAACAGACAGCTGCTGCTTTTATAAGGCAAATAGTTTGTTCTGGATCTTGGGTTTTATTTTTGATGCAAGTAGAATATTGGGATTACAGCAAGTAAGACCTTGGGATCAAGCTGGTGCCTGCAGATCTCGTACTATTTGTTTAAAGGGGGATACACTCATCCAAAATCAAGTCTGCCTGGAACTAGTTCATCCAAGGAATGATAGCAAAAAGGATGCACTAGAAGGTGCACTTCCTCTGGTAGCCTAAACAGTGGAACATTTGCAGGATCAAGGGGATATTCTGATGGCACGTCATAATTTTTAAAAGAATTTACATTTTCAGATGTTTGACCTCTCTCAAACCTCCTTTTAAAAAGTTTGCCTTTCAAGCGTGGCATTGGTTGTTGCTTGTAATGGCATGATGTGAACAATGCAACCAAAAGAATATCGGCTTACTTAAGGAGGCTTAGGTTGCTGAAATGTTTCAGACGTAATGTTGTATTTAAATCAGTTCAGACATATTGAAGAAGGGGGCAAGAAGACTACTGTTAGAAAGCTTCTTTGGACCTAGAAAGGTATCATCTCTACTGATATTATTTCAAAAAATATGTGCAACCCTGACACCATGTATTGTTTTCTAACAAAAAGAGAAATACATTAACAGATTATGCCTGGCTTTGGTTGTTCGATTAAGTGTATTTCAGCTGAAGGTTTTAAGCTCCAAGATAGTTAAGAAAGTTGATGACCTACAGGAATATGTAGAGTATGCATGGTGCTGAAAGGCAAGAGAGTGAAGTTTGACTCTATTAAGATGGATGTGGAGTGATTGATAACATGTGTGAGAATGTAGATAGGAGTCTTGAACACGGAAGCAGAGGAGACAGGGAGTGTATTTTTACTCATTTCTAAAACTTCTTTTCTAGAGCCAGAAGGGACAAAGTGCACGTTATTTGTAGTCTCCTCCAGTTTGCTGTGGTAAATATGACTTATTAAAAAATCTATGGATCCAAAACTAAACCTAGGACACTGGAAAGACTATGACTTGAAGAAATGTTGCCAGAATTCATTACAAGGCCTTCTTATTTGGTAAATGAATCATGCTCCTATCGCACACAACCATAAAAAAGCTGTCAATAGCCATTAAGGATATTACTTTAAGACATAAAAACTCATGAATGCTCTTCTGCCTTTTTACAGGACTATCTTTTCTTTTTCTCTACAGCCAGATCTATCTTGAGCACTGAGGAAGTAAGTTGAGAGGACTTTGACATAAGCACACGTATAAAAAGAGACTGTCTGCGTTCTCAGCCTGAAAGTGTTGCTTAGAAATAATTCTGCAACTACTCCTTAAGTGTGAGTTAAACCATTTAAAAATGTTGGGTCTTAGTCTTCTTCCCATAAATAAGGCATGCTATACATGTTTATCCTAAAACCAGTGTTTTTAATTTATTGCAATCAGTAGACTCTCAATCACTAAACAATGGCAATTTATTTAACTTTTTTTTATGTAAAGTAAACATTAAAAGTCATGTAGGCAAAATATAATCTACACAATCCAAGTCAGTCAAACATTCTCAAACTTCTAGTTGTTATAACAACCCATTTTCTGGACCTAATCTTTCAAGTACTTTTAAAATCTTTTATGTGAGTTGCCGTCCCTTTTCTTCATTATCTTTATTTTGTCAGTCAGATGTCTTCCCCTACCAGCATTTCCAAAATTCTCCATTATGTCTTGAAACAGCAGTCTTGTAGCTAGGATTGCCTAAGGCAACGGTGACTCTAACATATTTCAGCACACAGGTATACTCCCCATTCCAGCTACTTTTCTTGTCCCTCTGCACTGTGACAGCAGGCACACAAGCAGGCTGCACTTATTGCAAGAGGTAAATAAGATGCAGAAAGATCTTTCTGTGTCTTACTGAGAGATGCAGAGTGGGTGTTGATATTCAAAAAGGAAAAGAAGGCACTGATCTAAAGACAGTCATTCTTCCTTAAGCATCATGATCTTCCTCTCACTGTTGTCTCTAAACAAACTTGCTGGTTTTGATTACTCTTAAATTTTTCCTTCAAGTCATAAACTGTCAGTAAAATAAATAAATTAGTAAATAGATTTCAGCAACCCTTTGCATTTCACACCACGAAAGAGAACCGCTGGAAAGCATTCTACAGCCCTTGCTTTGTTCAGATTGTTCCTCAAGAAGGTTTCAAGGCCTCACCCACTATTTTTTTATATGTACCCCCCTCACTGAAAATGTTCTTTAATCTGCTTTCCACCAATTAGAAAATTTTCTCTGAAAGTTGATAAATATTATCTCTATAAAAATTAAGTGTAAAGAGAGAAGAATCAATAGTTTTATGAGTGTGTGCTATTTTTGCATGTCTGGCTGCAGACATACTACATAAGTAAAAAGAGCAACGATCAGTTCACCTGAAAAATCAAACCTTTTGACATTGAACAACCTGATTTTCGGGTCACTTTGAGCATAAGCTCATAATTTCCAGGTGTTTTCCATATTTTTTTTGAGGAGTTTAAATGTAAATCTAACAGTAAGGAGCTCCAGATTCTACCACCTGATTTATTGGCAGACTTGAGCAAATCACTTCAGTTCTTTAAACTCTGGGTTTTTTTCATTCAACCTTTAAAGTGCTTATCTATCATTGTCCCTGTTTTGAGGCAAATGGGTTTGGTATTGCAGGAAAGGGAGGCTTGTTATGCTCACACTTGGCACCTCATTGCTACTGCTCTTCATCTCTCTCTGCTTATTGCAGAGCCTTCACTAACCCTTCCCTTTCCAGCTTCCTTCAGCCGGCTGAAGCAAGCACTAGACGTTTCACGGTAGAGGCCAGCACACAAGCATTATCCCATGATTGTTTCTAGCTCACTGTGGTTACATTCATCATCTCTGGGATATGTTTATTTTTGGTACTGTTTACTTCTTCCCTCAATATCACCATTTAACAATGAAGCTATGCCATGTTTACATATGCAAAATATTGCCTTGTTACACATGAACAGACCTATAATTTGTTGCCTTCATCCTAACACATGCAAGTAGACTTATGAAAGCACTTCTTGTTTGGTCCTCATGAATTCTCCCTCAGCTGAACATTCTTTTTATGCTTTTTCATGTTTGGCTTAAGTCACATCATATTACGTTAAAAAACTTTTGGCTCCATTTCATAACATTGAAGCAGAAAGGCTCATAATAAATAGATCTATGATCTATAAAAAGACCTTATAGAATGTAGGCGCCCTGGCCCTCATTTCAGTGTGCACACATACAAGAATATATGCATGTATGTGCATGTATGTGTACATGTATTTTGTATATATGTCTATATGATGTTACTACAACGTGGCAAGTGTCCAGGATCTGAAGGTTTCCAGCTGTGTTACGGTTTAGCCAAAATACACTGACAGCATATATATTAATAGTACAATCAGTAGAAACACACTTTACAGTAACTGCCTCTTACGTCTGCTAACACAGAGATGTTTCTTAGTAAAGCTTATAAGCAGGACTACCTTTCTGAAAGAGAGAGGGAGNGGGGGGGGGGGGGGGGGGGCGGGAAGAAGAAAGTAAAAGAAAAACTGCACAGTATTTCATCTAAGCAAATTGCTACAGATCTCTACTGATTCTGACTTAAAGATTTCACTAATCTTTCTAGAGGAGAAAACAGTTGGCACATTTTTGTCAGGGTGAAATAAACAGAGTCTTATTTTAAGTAAAGAGTATATACATGCTTTTAAAACCTTTTGGCATGATGAAGAGCGGGACATCAGGGAAAGTGTCTGTTTTTTGTAAAATTCCTATGGTTCCTACAGAGATCCTCTCTGACCACAAAGGTTTACAAAGGAAAAGAAAGTATAATGAATTCTCTCATAACTGCTTTTGCCTCATAGACCTGAATTTTTTGTAAATATGTCCTGGTTCTTAGTACAAGGGACACTTTTTTCTTTTTTGTCTAGAAGCAGAAGGACTTACTTCATAAAAAGTAAAACACAAATTTGGCTAACACTAAGAAGAAAAAGGACTTAGATATACCTTTCCCTCAGATGCAGTGTCCAAGTTTATTATAGAGTGCCTGAATGCTACTATGTACCTGAATGCTACTACTATCTCAAGTTTATGCTGCTCTGTGGTTATAAAATTGATGAAAAACTGGATGATAACTTTTTTTTACATCTTTTGGGTGGGGATCTTAGAGCAGCGATACTGCTTTTCTAATGTAAATTTCCTTGTACCTTCTATTTAAGCAAGTCCAGTCTTTACCCTTGCCTTCCTGTACCTTTCCTTCTTCGGTTTTACCACTTACCAAAACCTTTTAGCCGGTGACTGACTCTATGTTCAGTTTTACATGTGAGAATGCAAGAAGTTCAAGGTGTTACAGTAGCTGCTCATTTCTCAAAACAAGCAGAGAATGGTCAAATGTCTGTCCCAAATTATATTTTTAATTATTTGAAGGAGACAAATCTGACACACTCCAACCACAATCACAATTATACCTTAGCAATGGCTTTGGCATCCACATCTAAATATTTCTTATACTGTAATGCTCATAACAGAATATAGAAAGATAAACCATTTTTGGGGTAGTCAAAACACCTTAAGGCTCAAGGAGTTTGAGCCCAAATTTCAGAATAAACTGTTCATCTAGAAGTGCCATTTTGTTTTGGACTTAATGGTGAAACAGCATCTAATTGTTTATCAAATCTTTTCCCTTTCTGAATTAGGCCTTTCCATATACTTATTTTTGACAAACATGAGTCTATAAGGCCTGGAGATGTAATTACAGTGCCAGAGCAGTTAACTGATCTTCTGTATGTGACGTATCTCCAAGGAAGTACTGGCAATCTGAAATGTAGAAACCATTAATGTGGACTAGGCAGAGCTTGCTTACTTTCATCACGAAAGCCTGGGCTGAATTTACACCCTNTTTCATCACGAAAGCCTGGACTGAATTTACACGCTAACTAGGAGGTTACTGTTCTCCTAAGAAAGTCGTGAGTGGCCATTAAAGTGGGAAACGGTAAGTATGCAGGTTGAAAGTACTGTTTTTCATACAGATGCCCACACACAACCTACACATGTTCCTGTCAGGGTATAACTACCCATGACTAATAGACAAGTGTATGGCCACTAGGTAACTTAAAAACATGTGGATCCACAAAAAAGATTTTTAAATACTGTTGTATTTAAAATAACATTCATTCCATCATTCTGGCTCTTCACAACCCCTTCATAGATAATGAGTAACTTTTTCCTAAAATCTTTGTGTACATTTGTCTCAATGAACTATGACCAGGCCTGATGATGAGGACAACTGTACAAACCAACCTAAAACACTAGCAAAATTGGGTCTGTCAGAGATAAGTCTGCTGGGTATTAAATTTGAACAAGATTATACTCTGGCAACACAAATGTTCTAATAACAGCCTTGGCACAGCCACACATTCCATCTTAATTTAACTTGTCAGGCTCATCATGAAGTGAACTGTGTGAATTTTATTTTAATTCAGTGTATAGCATATAGAAAACAAGACCAATTCCACATGAGAAGCTAACAAAAGAATGGGGTAAAGAAACAGCTCAATCACATCCTCACTTGGATTGAGACTGCAGCCCACACATTTCTCCACCCACTGCTTGGAAGGACAGGCAATAAAAAGGATCCAAGTTATGATGACAGAAAAAGCACCTAGGATTCTGCTCAAACAATTGCATTTTCTCAGGGTTAAAGCTCAAGCAAAAAAAAGGGAGATGAAATCCTATTAAAATATGGATGTTCTACAGGCTTCTGTGTGGATTCTGTAAGCTATGTCCACGGACTCCATAGAGATAATTTCAGTGGGTATATATCACTAGGTTTTATTCACTACTCATTTTCTGACAGTACTGTCATGGAGACTTCATAGTAACCTCTAGGAATTATTTAACCACATAAAGCAGGATTTATGTGCCCTAACTTGAGCATGTGTATTATAGACATCAAAGTGTGACATCTACAGTCTCTCATTATAGTCCATGGAGAAAAATAAGCACTTCTAGCACACCATTTCATCTTGAGATAGGTGTGTGCCCCAAACATGTTTCCCCATTGTCCTTCTGTTTAAGGTCTTCATTCCTACAATACATCTGAGAGATATAGAAGTGCATTCAGCAGTAGGGCACAAAGATGCTGGAGGCAATGTTCACAAAGGTATTTAGACAACTGCTCCTAATTAGGTACCTAATTTCTTCCGAAATTCAGAGACAGATTGTGTTTGCCTAAGGTTAAGCTGTAAACCATAATCGCTGTGTAATACATGGCTTCAGCAGTTTGCATGTGGTCACACAGGAAATTTTTGGCAGAGCAGGGAAGCGACATGACTTTTGCAAGTTTACACCAACAATAAAACTTCCAGGTCATCTGTCATCTACATTATCTCTCAGCTTTGTCTAGCTGGTGCTCCTTCCTTAATGTTTATTTGGCTAGTTCCTACGTTTTCGTGTCTCACTGGACTCACTGCTTATGAGAAATTGCTTTATATATTATCCTTAACAAAATCACTCTTACCTCAAATAAGTTATTTGAAAAGCAGTATAGATATGCCCAAAGTGGATTAGCAGAGCCTCCTTCCAGTAGGCTGACAGGTTCTCCTTTGTCTTCTAGTATTTTCTTCCCTGGCACCTTAATCCTCCTTGCTGAATTCAGATACTCTAGAAGTGTCAACATTCATCAGCAAGATGGGATGTCAACTTCGCAGCTAAAAACCGTGAGACAGGAAGGATTTGGGTAAATTTCAAAGTGGGACAAACTCACAAATTTTAAAAAAAGAAATAGCTCGTTCAGTTTTAAAAGAGATGCAACTGATAAATGAACTGACCATTCCCACACCTCACACTCATATCCTGTTAGCCCGTTATCTGCTCTGAGGAAAGAGCAGGAAATAGAGGGCTAACTCATACCGTAGCCCTCAGCTCTCTCTGTGTTCCAGGATTGATATAAATGGTCCACCAGATGAGACAGCTCTGGTTTAGAAGCTGAATACTTGTGATAGTGCAACAAACAAATATGCCCATCTTCTGATTGGAGCTTGTTTGCTCCAAAAATGTGGTGTGATGTTAGCACAGCTACCTGCCTCCTGAAGCTGCTGGCTTGTTTCTGACTTGACATGTGGGTAATACTTTCCTGCATTTACACGCACCCACCAGTAAACACCCTTCCATGGGCTAGTTCCCCCTTTGTGCCAGTCCAACCAGCTGGTGCGCTGCAGAACTGCAGGGAACTGAGGGTTCAGGTCTGACAGACCTGTTGGATTTGCCAAACATTGAGGGGCAGAGAAGGCTCAGCCATGCTTCCAGCTGCTCACACTGGTGTTCAGGAAGCCTGTGAGAGAGACAAAGAATCTATCAAACTCTCTCTCACTCGTCTATGTGGCCAAGTGAGGATTTAGTTGTTCAGAAATAAATAAATACCAAGATGCAGGAACTCTGTATCAACAATAACGTGTACAGTGACTTCAGGTATGTCTACACAGCAAAGGTGAGAAACATTTGAACTCAAAACGTTTTGAAATGTAAGAAGTTATTTGGAGTCGGACTGTTGGTTTAGTGACTATTTGTTGACACATTTCCTGAGCCCAGATATTCAGAGAAAGACACTTCCTATTTTTCTAGAAGAATTATCCATTCAGTCACAAAATATGCCAAAGAGCTGATTACCCTTTAAATCTGGATGGGTGCTTTCCTTGTTCTACAGGAATAACTCCTTGAAATTGGTTATAATGACATTAGAAAAGCACACAGTGCTTTATAATTAACTGCTAATAGGTAGCTACATGATTTGAAAAAGTTTAATGGATTTAATTGAACTACTTAAACATTTACATTGCTCTAATCAAGTGTTAGGAAACGAGCATGATGCCTGGTTTTATGATTAATTTAAAAAACTCCTTTTATGAATATAAATAGCCTTTTGGTTGAAAGCTATGTATTCATTAGTAAGTGTAGAAGGTGAATGCTTGCGCATCTTATTCCTTAGGAAATGAGTGTGGTGTCCTTTGCAGATGTTTACAATGAACAGAAAAGTTCCTGCTTGGCAAGAGTTTTACAGAAACTGTTACTGATGGAGTTAATCCCTCAGATTTCTATCTTTGTTTAACCTGCTGCTTGTGTGTTAAAGATGAAGGGATGAGGCATGGCTGTTTATTTTCCTGCTCTCTGACAGGTCGCTGCTTTACTACATGCAAGCAAATAATTTTTTAACCACAAGTGGCAAATAGGCTGTTCACAATACTACAGGTTTGGGTTAAAATTAATAGAATATCATGAATAAAATCACTGATTTTCATTTGCATTTCATCTGTTCATGGGAGAAGCAGCTTTGATACCACCTGGAACTAGAGAGCTGAAAAAAATGGGTGACACCCCACCAAAAGAAAAGCTCATGGCACAAAGCACAAGTAACATAAGGGGTGGGTGAGTTTGGATGTTTGTACATCACTGGATGTTCTTTTGTGAAGATTTATGTGTCTACAAAAGTAAGGCAAGAAGTCTCCTGTGAGGGTGGGAGAAAAAGGTATCAGACACCAATGTACTGGTATCATGGTCCTGAGAAAAGCTAGCTGGGAGCTGCTTCCTGACCTTGTGAGGTTAGCAAAACACTTACTCCCAGTTCTTGGAATCCTGCTGCGTCCATAACAGAAACAACGTCATCAAAGTTCCAAAAAGTCATCAGTATTTTCTCCTCCAAATTTGCTCAGTCAACAGGGTGATGATGTGGGGCATGAGGTTCAGGCAGAACTTAAGTCTTTAAATAGCCATTAACATGGCCATTTCAATGCAACCTCTAACTTAAGAAGGCTCCAGCTGTTGATTGCCTGAACATATTCACCCTATACCTTACCCGCTATTTCTTCTCCTGTGTAAGCATCCGCTACCAGGTAAGTATTAAAAATAGGAAACTGGGGAAGATGGACTTCAGATTTATTCTGGAAGTTCTTTAGTTTTATCAACTTACTCAGTTTTTTTAAAAAGGAAATGGCATCACAAGAATCTCTGCAGTACAGAGAGTTGAAAGAGTTGCAGTTTGAAGTTGGAGTTAATGCCTTAATTTCATATCACGTGATGAAGTATTCCACATTTTTTGAGCAATAAAAATGATTACAAGTGCAACAGCGACATGCATACTTTCTTTTCTGAGAAGAAAGTCATGCAGATCAACCACAGTTTGGCGTCAAGATCAATTTTGGTCTATTAAACAATAAATGAGGTCTTCATTATTGCTTCTTTAATTTCATTTTGTTAAATTCCTTTGAATCATAGCAAATATCAAAATGAACTGTGAAATAAGCACACACAAAACTCCTCCTTGTATTTAAGTCTCTGTATTGCTGAGTAAACTCTACAATGAGAGTTTCAAGGTATCTCTAGTTTTTAACAGTAGTGTACTGCACTTATATATTTTGTTTGACTTCTTTTTTTTATATTATGTACTGCAATAGCAACTACAAGAGGGTCAAATTATACTAGGTGCTGTTGGACAGATGCACAATAACACAAGATTCTCCGTTCTTAAACCTGCGAAGTTGGCGTTTGGCCATGTACCACATCGTCAGTGACCAGTTGAAGAATAACTAGTTTCAGAAACTGGGCTATGACTGAGCAGGACTTAAGAAGAATTGATTGAAAAGAATGAGGTAAATGCATAGCTGAAAAATGACTGAACATTCAGAATCAATCATGATTCACTGCATTTGTCTTTAGGTAGAACTATGCAGTGTGTGTGGTCTTGGCAGGCTTTGCTGGGTTTACCAGAGGGTTACTGTTAGATGGAGCATATGATGGAGAGATTTCAAATGTGCCTTTAAAACCTATATGTCAAGTGAAGACAAAAAAGTCTTTAAAATTAGATATGATAATAAAATATTTTATATGGATGAACCAAGACATGTCCATCTGTCGCCTGCTTTGGAACTATATTGTTTTATATTAATAATGTAAGCTTATTTTGTACTGCAGTGCTAAATATAAACCAGGCATTAGACAAGCTGTTATGCAAGCATTCCCATTCAGCTTTGCCAGCAAATGTCAGCACTGACCCCACAACACCCCGCGCCTAGGGCCTCTCTTACATAGAGAATGCCAATTGTACTGAACTGTGGGAGCACTTAAACTGTGGAGAACAGAGGCTCAAACAAGACCCACCAAACTTATTTTCACTTGAGATCAAAGCCAGAATGTGAGTTCAACTCTCCAGCATCAAAGACCACTGCAGAAGCCGACTGTGCCACTTTGACCTGAAATTATGTCCTTATTATGTACAGTGGGAAGTTTACAACTTTTATCTCAAAATGCAATGCAAGAAATTCAGGTAACTAAAAATATCAAATCAATGTAAACAATAATAATAGTAGTAGTTGCCATCATCATCATCATCGTCATCATCTGGACTTGATCAGTAAGAACACAGGTAATTAAAAGAATTGGTTCTATCCTGCCAAGAGTTCATGTTAAGTAGGCTATGAAAATGATTGAGTAGAAAGACCTTATCCACAAACAATGAAATCAGTATAATTTTATTTATAATAGCATTTGATGACACTCTAACTGTCTTAAACTTCTCATGGATTTACTGAGTTTCATATATAGAGACCTCAGAACTGGTTTCTAGTTAAACCTGTCTTACTAAACTGAAGATTATAACCCCCTGCAGTTCTGTTTCCATAGCCTTTGAAATCATCAGAAAGGCCACCAACTGCTTTAGGCTAGCGGGAAAGCAGAAGATGGTTCCATCAGTGTGGCTAAGGTTAGTTCTTGTTCAATATTCACATTTTCTTGCAAATAGGTACACTGATATGAATCAGTGTGAAGACCTCACTAGTGCTACCAAGGAGGTGAGTGTTAAATCTGCAATGTTTTGTTTTCCAGTAGTGAAACAGAAAAAAGATTATTTAAACAGCTGGTTTCTTCAGTTGAAGGAATAGCTATAACATACATGGAAGCAGATGATGCACATGCACAAATCAGGCAATTGCCCTACTTTGTACATGATTTTGACAATAAACAGCAAAGTGTTGATGCCACTCTGCTGTGTGGCAGTAAGAGAAAAGAGTGCAGAGCATATACTTTTAGATAGTCCCACGGCATTTAACCTTTTTTTTTTTTCATTTTATTTGAGACACCATGTGAAAAATTTTCAGTAGAGCTGTGTACACCTAACTAGAGAATCATTCTATTGACAATAGACTAGTTCTTTGTAGTGTTCCACGGCAAAACCCACAGAGGTAACGAAGCCTGTAGAATCCCAAGGACCTGAAAAAAAAAAGGTTAGGCAATGCACCGATCTAATCAATTTTTCAGTTCTAAACACATCCCATGAAATATAGCCAAAGATCCTAGGAGTGGATAGTGGATACCATAAACAGTCATTCATGCATGCAGAATATATATGTCACATTAGACTGTTTTCTGTTGACTTGCAGCTATACCATCAATATGAGTTCTTGGTGAAGGACTGTCTGAAATTTTTTTGTGAATACCATGGCCCACCTCACCACTGATCCTCCAGTAGGTCCCAAGAGGTAGGCTGTTACCTACACGTGGACTGTGACTAGTTAAAGTCATGAAAGATATACCTAGACCAGGTGGCAGGCACACAACAGTAGTGGACCCTTAAATATCCGCCTCAAGGACCTGGGCAGAGCAAATCGCATCTTCTTTCCAATGAGCAACCTGAGTTTCTTGATATGGAAATAAGGATGTATTAGGTAGACAAGGTGTTCAGCACACACAACTGGGTCCAACAAGAATGTGGTGTGTGCAAGCGCTCCAGGAGCCTGAGGCTTAGGTCTAGTGGTATATGATTGTCTCTGCCATTTGCAAGGGCTTTTCCCCTGTTAACTGTACAAAAAATTTTGTAAAGTAGCAGGCAAAAGTAAACGTAGTGTACCCAGGTTTAGTCTAACCTCAGTTCCTGGAAAAATTATGGAGAATATTATACTGGGTACTACTGAAAGACATTTAAAGAATAATGCAATCATCAGGCACAGTCAACATGGGTTCACAAAAGCAAAGTCCTGTTTTACTAATTTAATATCCTTCTATGATAGGGTCACCCATCTAGTGGATGAAGGAAAGGTGGTGGATGTAGTTTTTCTGGATTTTAGTAAGGCTTTTGTTACTGTCCCTCACAACATCCTTCTGGAGAATTTGTCCAGCTGTGGGATGAGTGGATTCAAGGAGCGCTGGGTGAAGAACTGGCTGAAGGGCAGGGCTCAAAGGGTTGTAGTGAACGGGGCTAGCAACCAGTCACCAGCGGTGTTTGTTCCTCAGTGCTCAACTCTGAGGCTAGTTCTGTTCAATATATTTATCAACAATCTGGATGCAGGAGTTGAATGCACCATTAGCAGAGGGATCTAGATAGGTTGGAACATTGGACAATGATTAATGGATGAAATCTAACAAGTCTAAATGCTGGATTCTGCACCTGGGACTGAGTAACACTGGACACAAGTGTCAATTGGGAAAGGAGTGGCTGGAGAGCAGTCCTGCAGAAAGGGATCTGGGGGTGCTGGGTGACAGCAGGCTCAACAGGAGTCAGCCGTGTGCCCTGGAAGCCAAGAGGGCAAACCCCATCCTGGGGTGCATCAAACAGCATAGTCAGCTGGTCAAAAGAGGTGATTCTCCCACTGTATTCAGCATTGGTGCAGCCTCACCTTGAGCACTGTGTGCAGTTCTGGGCCCCACAATTTAAGAAGAATGTGAAGGTCCTTGAAGACTTTCAGAGGGTGGCAAAAATAATGGTGAAAGGGCTGGAAGGAATGTTCTATAAGGAGCGACTAAGGAATTTGAGCTTGTCAAGTTTGGAGAAAAAGAGACTGAGGGGCGACCTCATTGCTCTCTATGGCTTCCTGAGGAGGGGCAGTGGAGAGAGAGGTGCTGATCTCTTCTCCCTGGGATCCAGTGATAGGACACGAGAGAATGGTTGAAAGCTGTATCAGGGGAGGTCCAGATTTGACACTAGGAAGCAATTCTTTACCAAGAGGGTGGGCAAACCCTGGAACAGGCTTCCTAGAGAGGTGGTCAATGCCCCAAACCTGTCAGTGTTTAAGAGGCATTTGGACAATGCCCTTAATAACATGCTTTAACTTTTGAACAGCACTGAATTGATCAGGCAGTTAGACTAGATGATCTTCCAATTGATCTCTTCCGTTCTGTTCTATTCTGTTCTGTTCTGTTCTGTTCTATTCTATTCCATTCCATTGATTCCATTCCATTCCATTCCAAAGTACTTTTAGCACTTCAGTAACTTGTAGTCCAGAGCCCATACACAAACTGAAATCTTTAATTCCGGAAAAGCTACAAAACAGAAGACATAGTAAGCACAAATAAATACATTTACATTCTTTATTTTGATCACCATAAATCTGCACTTCAAGATGCCAACTTCTTTTCTGACATTGTAAGCTGATGGTACGAGGGGCTACTTTATGGTTCACTTCCACTGTTGTTGCCTTGTGTTCAACTGGCTGGTTGGTATTGATTGCCCTACACTGACCACTCACCCCTCTCTCTGCTGCCAGGTTTGAACCAACGCCATAAATCAATGCTGTTAGCTCAGCTTCTATTGAACAAATAGATGCACAATACATTGTGATAAACAGTTGTAACTAATAAAAGCCATAGGACTAAATAAGGATAAAACACAAGTTTCCCTTTGAGCCCATAGAAGTCTAGCCCCCCAAGCTGTGAGCGAGGCACATTTGCAACTAGCAAGCAATAAGTCAGTGATCACATTATTCCCACCCACATTGTATCTGGGCCCTGAACATATTTATATATTAAGAAAAAATGTTTTGAGCATTTTACTATACAAATGTATAAATATAGAAGGAAACAGTATCTTTAATATATTCTAAACTACTAGAATTTCAGAAAGAAATTATTCAACCTCAGTTTTGGCATTAGTCTGTTTCTATTACTGTATTTTATTAAATTTTTATATTGTAATATTCCTATAAAACTAAATATTTATAAGAAGGTGCCAGTGAATTAAGCCTCCACACAGAATTTCATTAAAAATCTTTGTGGTTTTCCTGTCCTGTAAAAATAAATAACCTTTTCTTCAACTGGCCAAAACATGGTCATTCTGAATAAGAGTACAATTCATCATTGATCCAAGTCACTTTTTAACAATACCCTTTGTCTCTCTGAGATAAGGCTACATTTTTGAAGCCTACTTTTTGAAAGTTTCCACTCTTAAATGCCGCTAAAGCTAAAAGCACATACTGAAAATACTTTGGCTATTTCTTCCAAAACACATCTTAAGAATAATGAGACTTAATTTCAAAATAGCTGTTTAATAACCGTGGGGTTACAAATACTAAGCCTGTAGACATGAGTTTTAGAAGGTAAAGGCATAACTTCAGTGTGAGCAGAGCTGTGCAGTTTGAGCAGCCCTAGGCTCCAGGTTGGATCAGAGAGTAGCTAGGCACTGCCACCAGCAGTCATGATTCCCAGGACTACAGCTAGTGTAGCCGCCGGTCACGGCAAAAGAGAGCGACTCAGCTTCCTGGGGAAAGGGGCAGCCTTTCAGATTCTTGTTGACACTATTTTTGGGGTAGTGGTAACGAGCAGAAACTGATTTTGCAGTTATTACATAGTGTGGTGCTTCTTGCCATTGCAGTGGAAGGCAGCTCAAGGCAGTCGNTCAAGGCAGTCACCACCGAGGCGTATGGCTCAGAACTAGAGCACAAAAAGGTTTACATGTGTAAAACCGAGTCTTGTATCTGCAGCTGACGGCAGGTAAGGCAGACTGAAGTTAGGTAAATTGTACCAAAGTCAAGTGGATGTACCAGCTAGTAAGTTCCCATCAGAAAATTGTTTGGTAACAGTAATACACAGTATAGACAGGAGTGCCAGGACCTCAGCTAGAATAAACACAGTGGCACAACAACAGATTAGCTTTGGTCACACCAACTTTGCTGGTTTACAGCAACTCAGAATCCATGATGCTTTGTAGCTTTATGCCAAAAAGTCCTGGAATAGCTGATTTTTAACACAATTTTAAGGTGGGTGGAAAAATTCTTGGTGGTCATAATGACTGCACCTTCAACAAATGAAAGCAAAAAGTTATTTTAATCTCTCATGTTAATCCCTCACTCAGTTTTGCTTTCTTTCTAAGTAATATTGTTTTAACACTTGTGCCAGTGGAAGCCTTGCCAATATTTTCACAGAATGTTGATAGGTTTTGCCAATATTATATTAAGAAGGACATCTAAGAAATGCAAACATTTAGTAGACTTTTATGAAAAGTGATGTCTGTCCAGTATCTCATACCATGGGATAAAAAAGAAAACAAACTAAGGGCTAGATCTCTGGAATACATTCATATTTCATATGACAAAGAGACTCACTCTTTGTCCTCTGAAATAATGTATATATATTATCATTATTTGCTTTCTGTCACCCAAATATACTCACATAATCTCACACTGTCCTTGTCATGAAGCCGTAACAGTCTATAAGACAACAAGAAAGATACATGAACATACAGAAAAGGAGAAGCAAAGGAAGAAAAAAAAA
>RSEF01000002.1:143160329-143174568 GCA_003993805.1 Himantopus leucocephalus
ATGTTTCTTTAAAAGAGTTTAATCATATTTGGGCTGCTATGAAAAAATCGAATTATTGCCACATGGCATCACTACGGAGTATGGCGGGGGGAAGGGAAGAGGCTTGAATGTCTCTCTTGTACATTTTCTTCATCAGACTCATTTAGGTTTCTTACACAGCTCTATGTTTCTTGTATTTGTTCTGCGTACCCTTTGGCTGTCTTTATTACTCCAAATTATAGCTACATCTTGTGACCTTAACTTGAGTTTAGCATAGTTTTTGTCTAGGATTGTGTATATTTAGGGTCACTACCAATTAACTTCAATATAACATTGAATTCACATAATAAATTCAAGATAATGTAGTGTGTAGAGAGGGAGAAGATTTTCTGCCTTTAGGGAGAAGATTTTCTGCCTCTAAAAAAACACTCTGAACTGACCCAGATGTGCAAGAACAATACTCACTGACTACGCAGAACAGGTTCTGGTGTCCTTTGATCTCAGCCTCCCCATTTCTTTTCTAAACATCTTCAAAGGGCTGCCTTTCTGGAAAGAGAAGTTCACCCATCCTTATTTGCTGACAGACTGAACAGGAAGGGCACGTGGAAGCTCTTTTTATTTTATTGTTTGATTTATTTAAAAAGCAAATGTATAATGTCTGACATATGTGACACCGGGATGCAGGACTCCTCAACACACAGCTCAGTTCTGTATCATGGCAAACTCAGAGGAGTAAATAGCTACAGCCACACACAATAATTATTTAAATGAGTCACAGTGCAAAAGTGAATGTTTTTTCCATTTACAAACTAGTCATATACAATAAAATTCCAACACGGTTAAATCCTGTCCAAAGCGTCCCCTGTCACTTACAAAAAGATGAAATACAGACAGACCTTGGAATATAGAGAAACTCTTGTTCATTACAAGTAGCAGTATCTCCAATTTTTATTCACACTACTGGAAAATCTGAAGGAAAAGGTGTAAATAAGTGGCTTCTTCAGTATTATTCATAGACTGATTCAGACCTCTCAAACAACATTGGAGATATTCTTTAAGCCTATCAAGTAGATAAGAAAACAATGTATTTAAACAATTTCCGTAAAACTGACAGGGTAGAAATCAGTAGCAAGACTAAAGTATGATGCAGGGCCTGATCCTTCACAACCACTCTATGTTCTTCTTTGTAACGGTTCAAAGCGGATGTGGTCATATCTTTTATGGTGTAAGGCAGTTCAGAGATTATTTCATGAATATTTAAAAGTGTATCTATTTCTGCCACACCGGAATCCTTGAAACGTTACGGTCATTATTCCAACTCATGCTTTGTATTTTCAATCATTTTACAAACAGGAAGACAGGCACTTCTCCATTTTCCAAGATGAGAACAGAGAAAACTAGCTTCTAAATGTGCCTCAGAGATACTAAAAAACAGATTATAACCATCTAACTGTGTTACCCTTTTGATTCTCAGGTAATAAAACAAACATCATGGCAANAACCATCTAACTGTGTTACCCTTTTGATTCTCAGGTAATAAAACAAACATCATGGCAATGGCAATTCTCAGAGATAAGTTTGTGGAAGTTCAAGCTTCATAAGAGAGCAAATCCCACTGATTTGCGAAGTTTCTAAATATTGGGACTTCTGAAATGGGACTTACATACCTAAATACAGACTCAAGTGCATGTCCTTATCATCTGTTCAATGGTTCTGAGACCACATCTGGAGTACTGTGTTTGGTTTGGGGCTCCTCAGTACAAGAAGGATACTGACACACAGGAGCAGGACCGCTAAGATAGCCAATAGGCGAGAGAACATGATGTGTGAGGAAAGGCTGAGAAAACTGGGTCTGTTCAGCCTTAAGAAAAGAAGATTAAGGGAAGACCTTACTCTTGCCTACAACTACCTAATTAGAGGATAGATACAATAAAGACAGAGCCAGACTCTTTGCAAGTTCACAGTCATAGGAAGAGAGGCAAGAGACACAAGTCAGGAACATAGAAAATTCTGATCATTAGAAAACTTGCTTTTTCATTAAACATTGGAACAGGTTGCTCAGAGAGCTTGCAGAATCTTCACTGTTTGAGATGTTTGAGATACAACCCTGAGCAACCTGGTCTAAGTAGACTTGCTTTGAGCAAGGGGTCAGACTGGATGACCTCTGGAGATCCCTTTCAACATAAATTGTTGTATGATTCTGTGATTCAGTGGGTGATGTTATCCACTCACTCACGTTGCCATTGTCTGAGAACCTGGGCATATTCCTGTGGATTTGAATCCTAACAGACTGGGAAAGTATATTGATTGTAAGATTCCCACTTTCTGGCAAGAACTCTAACTGCTTTAGTATTGCATAGAAGTCAGGAAACACAACCTCTACTGCCTGTTCTACAATAAATTAAGCACTACTCTGTTCTGCCCAAGAACAAATACATAATCTTAGGAGAGAACTTCACATTCTGGCTCCTAAATTGACAGAAATGCCCTTCCATAGCCTTTATGAAAATTTATGCCAGTTCTACAAATCAATGGTTCCTCAGAACTCAAGATTTCTTGACCATCCTTTAGAAGTTCTAAACTGTCCAGTGCCTCACATGAGGATGAATATGGGTTCTGGATTTCATTTGCCACAATTTGCCGTCTTTGCCTAAGAGCTGGTATTATGGACACAACATACAACTATTCATATTGTTTAATCACTAGCAAGCCTCCTGGCATGTTTCTTCTTTCATGCCAAAGAGCACTCTCTCAGAACATCTGAGAACAGTTTGGGGATAGCATAGGGTATAGAAGAAAGAACATTTAGCTGTATGAATGTAAATTGTGCCATGACACATTCTCTAACGGCCTGTTTTAATTACATGCACAGATGCTAACAAGGATTCTAACCCTCAGGCTTTTAGCTCCTTTCCTGGATATAGCTTGTAGTCATCCAAATTACTTACCCATACGAAAAGGAGTAAAACATGGTTGAATACTTTTGGAACTCTACCTACAGGTTTATCCATCCGTCTCCTTTAATCTGGAAGCAGGACTTAGAATGAACTAGTCAAACTCCCCGAGAATACTATAGCAACACAAAATGCCATGGCAGACTAGTTGTACCATACAAACATTAGAAAGGTCCCAGTGCAACGCCCACCACAGACAACAGAAAGACTCCTACTGACTTTGCTAGACACTGGATTAAGTTCAAAAAAAGTAAGAGAAGATACAAACTAACTAAATACATACACGGAATTCAAGAAATATAATTCAGGAATAAAGAAAACAGTGATAATACTAGAAGCATGCAGCCAGCTAGGAAGCTTGTCAAATGCACAGGAGTAGAAATCTCTCAACAAAACTTTAGTTGAGAGCCAAAGAATGTGGATTTATTTCACTAATGATGACAAGTTCAAGGCATCTACACAAAAATAGGATGAGTGCTGAGAGATGAATTGACATAGGCTATGCACTTCATCCGAGGAGTGCAGATACTGTTCTTACAGGAGGATAGAATCATCCAGAGCACAAAGTTATTACAGACGGAACAATGACTGCTGTAACAAAATGATGTACAACAGGTCAGAGGCATAAAAAAGCTGTTTCTTTCAAGGGGATACTTAAAGTCTTTTTCTGTTTCAGAGCTGATAATAAAATTGTCTATATCAAGAAACAGCTGAGAGTCCCCAAGCACAGTATTGCTATGTACTTTATCAGTTCCTTCACTGTGAAAGAGGGGAAGGCTACAGATAGATACAAGAAGTTCCCCTTGTACAGGTTTATTTTCAACATGACTTAACACTCAGCAACATCTCCCTCACTGTATATAGATGGTGATCATCTTTCTGTATTTAAAAACTGTATCAGTTAAGTTCTCTCGGGGACTGAAGTGTTTCCAATTGGAAGCATAGGAAATTCCACAAATTCAAGATAAAAGTAAGAACTATCATGCACTAAATGTCAATTTATAAACTGCTGGATGGCCTCAGCATTCCATCTGGCCCTCCAAACCAGGGCCTACTATGGGACATTTGGACACAGAGATATGAAAAATTAATGTTATGAAGGGAATAGGAAAGAGTTCTACTTGTCAACAAGAGCCTTGGCTTTCACTTTGCGGATAAAAATGTAGCTATATCTGGAAATTTTCTTAAGATTTAAATGTACCTAAGTAGCTATGAAGAATTATGATTATTAAAGAACTCTGTAAACCAAAAATTCCAGGGAGTAAAATGACTTAATGAAGACGTAGTTCTTCCAGGTGAGTTACACTGGTTTAAGAAATGAGATCTTAAAAGGCAACTTTAGCACTATCATTTTTGTTTTAAGAATGGTTTATTTTGCTTTAAGTTCAGGTCACTCTTAACCCTAAATTAAACTGATTTCTCATGGAGGCAGGCTTTGGTGCTACAAACTCTAAGAAATTTCCAGATGTACAACCCCCCCCCCCAAAAAAAAATCTACTTATGCATCTTCCAGTTTGCTATAGTTTTGTTATTATGCAGAGCTTCCACAGAGCATGACTACTCCTACCATTTCCACTCAACTCTCTCCCCCACCGACATCCATTTACAAACATTCATTAAAGATTTTGATATTAAAACTTTCACTACATATGTTTACAGATATCCAGGTTAAAAAGGCAATCTAAACATAAGCAGGGATATTCAACCACTAGCTTTCTNATACTGGGCTACAAAAAAAAAAAAAAAAACCCAAGAAAAAAACCCCTCTTGTCATCTTGAAGAATATTCTAATCCTTCACTAACTAGACCAGGGATGGATCAAGGATGAAAGACTTGCAGTGTTGTGCTCACCAAATCCATGAAATCTTACATCGTGCCAGATTTGTAACACCATTTTTCATTTCGTATTTTTCATCTCATTCATATACTATGGAGAAATATAAGAAAGACTTTGCATATAAAAACAGAGAAAAAAAAAAGAAAATATTGCACAGCCAGCCATCTCAATGAAGTAGGTCTATCTACCTATCCCATGGGCCATCTGAGAGTTTGTCTAGATTACATCTCTAACTGCTAAATTTAACCCCAGAGAGGGAGAGCCACAAACTCAACAGGGCAAAGGAATATTATGCGTAGGAGCATATACCTTAAAGGTGCTTTCCTTTGTAGACAAGAAGTAAATCCAAGTCTAAGTTTAGAATTATTTTTTTCCCCTTCATAATAAAAGAAAGTCAATTTAGCCGAAAGAGCTATAGCAGCAGCCCACTTCATGGACGTGTACTCCTGTAATTAGTAGCAGGCAAATATGATACTTAAGGGCAATGGGCAAGATAAAGAGCTTCAGGTGATGGGCATCAGCTGAGAAGGCATAAGTAGGATGAAATCCTCAGATAGAAGAGAAAGTCCTACTGAGATGGACTGAAATATCCGACAGTCTGTTTATTTTTTTTATTTTTGCTGTCATTGCTATTAGTTGAACACAGTTGCCCATCCTGTTGCGTTGAGTGACAATAATCATGTTTTGGAATTTTAGACTAGTGTAATAAGAAGTACATGGAAAATAAGCACCAGAAATGTTCTCTTTCTCTATGAGAGGAACATATACATCCAATTGATCTAGGAAAATGCCAGCTCAAAAACATTTGGTAAAGTGCATAGTTATTGAGACACAAAAAATAATGAAATTAGTAAAAATTGTAGCCTTAAATCTCATGTACTCTACTACCTTAAGAATGAAAAAACGCAACCTCTCTTTTTTTATAAATGAACATTGGGGTTCTTAAATCATCTCATGCTGAGCAAAGGGAAGCTGAATATTTTTTAAAAATTGTGGAGTTTTTGAAAAATTACAGGGAGAGAAACAAAATCTAGGCATTTAATGAAATCATAGGAGACATGGACATACATTATTTACACTTACTCAGGAATAAACCAATAAAATACAACATTAATGTTTTTATTTGCAAGGGCAAGCACTTAGTGGAATGAGACAGTTTGTAAGAATATATAGATTTACTTACTGTGAAATGTCATTAATATGCTTTGCAACCAGGTTTCCAATCATTATTTGCTATGTGAAATGAAACCAGAAACAAATGTCAACTACTGACAGCAAAATTTGGTGCCCAACTCTGTTCCCCGTCTCGTGAAAGGGAGTTCTTTCATACTGTTGAAGTTCATGCTAGATATTGGATGGACTATCTATGCTCAAACTCTTTTATTCCCATATTCCTTGGAGCAAAGCAATGCAGGAATCCATAATAGCAGGACAAATAATCTTTTGGAGAATCAGGTAAAACTGTGAAAAATTCTCCCAGAGAAAAATATGCAACTGATAAGCAAATTTCTTCCAGGAGTGCTGCTAAATTCACTGACCATTTTTTAATTTCAACTTATCCATAATCATAGAATAACTCATCTCCTCTTTCATACTTCAATATCGCTGATTAAAAAAAAAAAAAAAAAGAAAAAAGCTAGAGTGCGAAACCATCAAAAAAAAGAAAGAAAGCTAATGTTGAATTTATTCAGAAAGTGATCCTCAGATATTACATTGATAACCAGTAAAGTATTCTTTCAAATTTTTTTTTATACTTTGTGCTTCTTTAATTGAATTCGTACTTATGTTCCAATTCTGGGGCCATACACACCTCACCCTTAAAAATGTTTTGTCTAGATCATAAAATAATAACTTTGGTGCAGTGATAGAAACACCATCAATATACACTGGTCACTCAGTAGATTAACTTTTTAAGAAGCTATTTGTAAAGCACGTTTAAATATTCGGAGGAACTACTGGAGACATAAAAAATATTATTATTAGAAGATGTTACAACAGATGTCCCCCAACAATTTGCCACAAAAAACCAAAACCTTAAATTATTTTATAAAGTTTCTTTGGTGTTTCAACAGTCTTTGAAGTATAGAATAACATTTTCTAAGAGCTGTGATTTACAGGCATACTGTTTTATTTGGATTTTTTTGTAAATCATGTGGGGAGTTTTTCTGCTCTTGTAATGTGACAGCTTAACTCCTCTCATGTCAGAACAAACTGAAAAAAAAATCCATAAGCAAGGAAAACTCCCTTAGGACTTGTAATTCACAAAGTATACATTGGCATGATACATATTAGAAAAAAAAAAGTTGGCAATTTCACACTTGTTTTCTGTTGCAAAGCCTGGTGACTGGAATTTTATGACTTCATAGTAAGGCTCTTGCACCTACTTTACGCTAAGCTTACACTAAACAACACAATGCAATTACTCTAGATATCTCTAACTCAGCATGATACATCCACATTACACAAAGAATTGTCCTAGAAATCATCAGCCGGTCCTGCATTGGCCAGGGGTGTTTCTTGGACAATTAACTGAAATTTTCAGTGGTTTAGTAAGTTTGGGGAGCCAGTCCTCCTCACACTTCTGAGTCCAGAAGCAGTAGGCGAAGTTTTCTGAAATGAACACAGGCATCTCTGTAACATGCTGCACCATCCGCTCTGGACATGGTTACAGGTCCTGAAAAGAACTTATTCTTGATCATTTCCCCTGTTGGTGAACCCTAATATGCAATAGCAGTTGGCACTAGAACTAGATGAGTTTTTAGCAGCATAGAGTTCCTGATGCCAACAAGAAAAATAATTTGCCTCATAAAGGAAATAAAGGAAAAGTGCTTCAAAAAGGTCATCTATTCTTAATTTTTTAAATACATGTTTTGATTTTTTTCAGTTCAAAATGGCTTTAACTGTTGAAAGTCCCCAAGATTCTTTTTTAAAAAATGCTGACCAATTCCTAGAATTAAACATCTATGACAACTTAGGGTTGCACTTATTGTTTCTCAAAATGGTCATATTTTGTCCCCAAACATGACATTTATTCACAGAGCTCTAGTTAACAAAGTCTAAGTTGAACAGATGCAGTGATTTGTACAATAAATACACCATTTACTAGAATTAGTAAAATCTGTGATAAATTTAATGACTTTTCCATCCCCAGTTCCCTTAATGTGTAAAAGATCAAGATACAGATGACAGAGCAAAAATTTATTTTCACCAGTAATGTAAAACAGCTTAGTCATATCTTTAAAGAATTACTTGAGTGTTTTCTTAACCTTTTTGTGGGCACTCTTTACAGTATTTTTCCTCAAACATCTGAAGATTGTACTGTTTCTTGTATTGACTGAGTCCCTGTATTGCTCCTGGAAGTGTGGAGCAGCAATTTGCACTGCCAAATTACCAGAGTATTTGGCATTTGCATTCTATTTGTCAAGCAGAAGTCCTGGGGACTGAAAAACAATGATAAATCAAACCCTTGGTCTACTGCTCTGTAAACCCAAGAAAGAATACAAAACATTTAATGACTTACTGGTAGGTCAACTGAGGTCATGATATCATCAGCTAATCAAATTAATAGGAATACAGAAAAGCCTGAAGATCTATATTTGGAGAAAGGCTCACATAGCTGTACAAATCTCATCTTATTTAGGCAGGCACCTACAAAACTAGCTAATTGTTGAAAAGTTGGGAGGTTTTGAGAGGGAAAAAGTCTCTAAGTGCATTTCATGCTCATGCAACTGTTCTGAATTCAGAGTATACTAATCTGGAAAAAATGTGTAGAAACCCAAATGCCTAGCTACATTCATGTGTGTCTGTCTCTCTGTGAAAGTTCATTGACATTATGGAGGAATACAAGAAGACCAGAACTTGCTTAGATGCTATATTGTTCAGCATCGAGTGTAAGTTTTAAGGATGCACCAATGCAGATCTAAGAAGAGTTGACTTAACTCTTTCAAGACCTATAAAGTATGTTGGACAAAACTGTACACTGAGGGATCCTGAGCCAACTGCTGAAAGCCTTAACCCTGGCAACTGAAATGATGACTTTTTGTTGGTGATTTTATGAGTCGTCATAAAACTGTCATTGTGTTTTACTCCTTTAATTCCACTTTCTTTTTACAGATATTTAAAGAATATACGTGGATGGAATGCACCACTAATAGAGCTCTTCCCCTGTGGCAATCTAAAATGTATTCTGAATTGTATTCTTTCCCTTTTGGGGGCTAGTTACCCTCTAAAATGCACTTTAACAATTATGTATGGGTTTTAAATGAGTCGAGTATATTTACATGTTCTAGTTAGATCTGTACATCTGGGATCTCTTTAATCAGTCATTTTCTTATTAGACCATGTGGAGAAATGATAGCCTTGTTCATACAATTTTGCATTAAAAAGAATGCATATGTATGCTTCATGAAGGCAATAAAAAGAATCTAGGGATGTTGGAGTTAACTGCATGGGCTGGTTACTTGAGGTTTGACAATTCTTGCTATTCACAGCTGTCAGTGTTGCATGTAAGTGTTATATTCCCCGTTGTCTCCCAACTCTTTGAACTTCTTGTAATATTAATACTGCTCAAAGAATTATGTAAGAAATGCATCTGGTAATCAACAATCTACGATTAAAGCAGTTTTAAAAGGTGCTGGATATTCTAATCCCTTTAATTCTTCATTTGCATAACAATTTGTCTTCATATTTTCCCTATGGATGTAATCTAAGAAAAGAAGAGAGAGTTTCATTTCCTCATTAAAAGTTTCCATTCACTTTAATAGTAAATCTGAGCCTGGAACAATTTCTCCAAGTATTAGCTGGTGCATAGGGAGCAGGGAAACTGCCCAAACAACTCTCAAACAACTGCTGCTTCAAAATATAGTTTGGACAGGATGAATTTTTGCTATTTCCTACCCCTAAACATCAGCATCATATGCTACTAGTCTATTTCCAAAGACCCCACAGGAAAATGAAAGACGGAGGGACCTTCACGTGAAGAACAGACCAGGGCATAACAGAGACTTGAGTACTTTTTCTCACAATGTAAGTTTGAGGACAAAAGGGAAACAACAGAAATTTCAGCCAGCCTTCATCAACAGGCCTCCTCCTCCAAATTGTTAGACTTCATCGTGGGATGGATGAGTGGAACAGAAATCTATACTATAAATACTAAAAAGCTAGCTAAGCTCTACCTCCATGGTAAGCCAAGATGAGAAGTGACAGCAGCTTGATTTAACTTACTCTGCTGTCTGATCTGAAATTCTGACAATGAGTTTGAATTGTAGGATAACAAGTTTTGGAAAAACATGTTCTTTTCCAGTGTCATATATAATGCTCCAGAAGAACAATGGTTTTCCTTTAAAAAAATAAAAAAAAATACCCATGTAATGGGAAAGATCATTGCATGTTTTACATCAGATTCGTGTTTTGAATGCAATATCTGCCAGTGTTGGCGGAGTCTGAAAAGAGAATCTGAAAAATTGGACTTTTCCCATTCGGGTATTAAGTCATTCACAGAACTCGGGAAAGAAACCGCTTGTAGCAAAATAATTGCATACTTTTATATTTTCTCCTAAAACTAACAAGAAGAAATAAGAGGAAAAATTGCATAACTGTTCCTTTAACGACTGTGCAAAAATATCAAATGCTTTTCATTTAGCATGTGACATTTCCAACTTTTTCCACTGTTAAACAAATTACCTAAGAAAAAAAGATTTCCTATGAGTAACATCTCAATAAAGTGAGATGCCCTTGAGAAGTTCTGCTGACTTTTATAAATGAGCAAAAAGAGAAAGAAAAAAGAATAAGCAAATAAACAGAGCTGAACACAATCCCAAGCTGGAAGAACCAGACCCCAGCAGACCAGCAAGACGTTTGAGCTCTGAAAGTCAACACGTCAACAAGGACTCACAAAAACCCGCATACAGAGCAGCCAGAGCGCACCGTTGGAAATGGGTCTTACATCACTTGTGCGAGAGGCATATTAAATCAACAGAATGTGCACTGGGGTTGGAACATCAGAAATGTCACTTTATTCCTTTGTTGATTTGGTCTCCGCTCTAACATCACTGATGCCCCAATTATATTATAAGTACAATATTGTTTATGTAAGAATTAGTTTTTCTAACAAATATTCCGATGTAAGTAGAGTAGCACTTTATACAATGAAGGGCTGTTGAAGAGCACATTTTGTGTTCTTTTCATTTACTCCTATAAACACAAAAATTGGAGTCAGCTGTCAGTTTAGTTGAAATTAAAAGGATGAATATCACTTTTATGTTACAATTGAAACCAGATTACTATTTAAAGAGAGAAAGAACCAGCAAGTGATGCCTTGAAGACTCTGTAGAAGATTTACTGCAAATGCACAAACTAAAATCATTGAATGCAACCACAGCTAAGATGCAGTATATATTGTTTTATTTTTCACACAGCTAATTTTGGCAGATACTAATTATCCCACCCCAAAACCAGCACATGTATTTGATTATCGCTTTGTCTCTAAAGTTGTTGTGAAATCCAGTAATACAACACAATCTAAAACAATTTAAGTATACTTCTTTATTATTAGGAATTATACATTTTTCTTCATCTCATGTTTAAAATATAATTCAATTATTCTTACTGATTATTCTGAGGTTTTCTTGCTTGTCTTGATTTTTCCCTCAAGAAAAGCCCAGCTTAGTAATGTTTTGTGACACCACATGCACTTTTAAAAGGAAAACACAGTAGAATGCAAAGCTCATTGAAGTCAATGAAAACAAATTAGACAAAACAAATGCAGTTTGTTTCAGTTGCCTTTGGCTAGGATGCTGCCTCCTCTGCATGTAACTACATCATCGAGATAATATTTGCGAGCAAAATCTGGTAATAATAGCGGAGTATGCACCAGTACTAGCTGCATACTAGCAATGAGGTAATCTTTTCAAAACATTTATCTTCAAGCTGTCAACGAGGCCGTGCCTGCAGCAGCATCTTTCTTACTTGGCTTTGTAAAGGCTCTCCAGCCAGCTGAGCTCAAGAGCTTTGACATGTACCTACTGCAATGAGCACAAATAATCTTACTCTCACCATACAACTTGTCTTTCTCCTGGTAACTTCCAGCAGTGTGTTGTTTTGTACTTAGCAGGTACGACTGTTTCTTGAAGTGGCAGTATGATGGCACACAGGTGCCGTAGAAGAGCTCTGGCAAAGTAAGGCAGTGGGGCTGCTGCCTGCTGCAGGAAAAGAACTGCAGTACCTGACTCCCCGTTGTTGACTTAGGGGTATCCAGTGGGGTGCTCCTGAGCCACTGGTCTGCACTGCTCCCTGGGGGTGATCTCTTTGGGGTTTCTGGGATGTCTCAGACAGCTGCCTGTGCAAGAGAGATGAAACAAGCACAATACTCTATGGTCCACAAACCTCTCAATGATTTTATGGCCAGTTTGCAGGAGAGAGTCAGCTCACTTCCCAGACTATAGGAGCATGCTATAATTCCAGTGAGTATCAGGAGGTGGGGATCTTTGTCTCCTTTCTCTGATGACCTAGGACAAGATTTTAGCCTTTAGTACAAAAAGTCTGTAGGACACCTGCCTCCTCTCCTATTTTGCCTTCTCCAGTTACAGACTCAGGTTGCGTTTCCCATTGCTATCCTATGAAGTTTGTCCCCTGCATTCCCGACAGCATCATGGGGGCAAGACCCTGTCTGACTCTTCTAACGCATGTCTTCCTGCAGGTTTAGTGCTCTGAGACTCTCACCTGCCAGTAACTAATGGAAAGCTATTACTTCAGAATCTGACCTCTCATTTGTCCCAGCCACACTTCCAGCAGAGCTAGGAAACATTTCCCTTGTCATTCTGTAATAACACAATCTGAAGAGAAACCAGAGTATATATATAGATCATAGAATGGTTTGGGTTGGAAGGAACCTTAAAGATCATCTATGGGCAGGGACACCTCCCACTAGACTTGGTTGCTCAAAGCCCTATCCAGCCTGGCCTTAAACACCTCCAGGGATTGGGCTTCCACAACTTCTCTGGGCAACCTGTTCCAGTGCCTCACCACCCGCAGAGTGAAAAATTTCTTCCTGATAGCTAATCTAAATCTACCCTCCAGTTTGAAGCCATTCCCCCATGTCCTATCACTACATGCCTTTGTATGAAGTCCTTCTCCAGCCCTCCTGTAGGCCCCCTTTAGGTACCGGAAGGCCACAATAAGGCCTCCCCAGAGTCTTCTCTTCTCCAGGCTGAACAACCCCAACTCTCTCAGCCTGTCCTCATAGGAGAAGTGCTCCAGCCCTCTGATCATCTTTGCGGCCCTCCTCTGGACCCGCTCCAACAGGTCCACGTCGTTCTTATGTTGGGGGCTCCAGAGCTGGACACAGTACTCCAGGTGGGGTCTCACCAGAGCAGAGTATATAATAGGATATCATAATAAAAAGAATATATAATAGAGTATAATAATAAAAAGGGGGAAGGAATGGTCATGGCTGTACTTTCTAATGGGGAGATGGGTTAAGGGCTGTGTTGTGACTTAGTCCAGATCCTTGAGATGATGAAGCTAGCCAGTGTATCTGCAAGTGTCTATTTGCTTGGTGTCAGACATGAACCAAAATGTGCAGGAAATACACCTTCCATCTTTCAAAATGTTTCCTCCTGTGCTGAAAAGAGGGATTAGCAATGTCCTTTGATTTTACATCTTGATGCTATTCATCAGCCAATTGTTTCTCTCTGGAAACATCACATCCCACGAACTGTATGGCTGTAAGGATTTCCAAATTTGACCAGTACCCTCTCACCCAGGTTATATCTAAGCTTGTCTCTGAAGTGGATGGTGTATTTGGAACATCTCTTTTATCCTGACCTCTAAGAAAACCTGATTTTGATCCTGAATCTTAAGTGTGCTCTCCTTCACTTGATGGCTGCCAGGGCCTCTTGCTTGCTTAGAACCAGGTTGTCTGCCTCTTCTCTCATATTTACTGGCCTCCTGCTCCCCATCTCTTTGGCTCTTCTGCACCACTGTAGCAAATTTCCATAGTTCTGGAAAACCTCTTGTTTTTCTATGACTTTGTTAGCAATCTCCTTGGCCAGCTGCTCTGAGACTCCTGATCTCCCTGTGTTCTGGCTTTTGATTATTTCTGTCTCTGGCATGGGATGGGAGGAATGACATTCTCTTCTTAGATTTATATAAGATTTTGAAAGGGAAAATATGAAAGAAGCATTCTTAAACAAAGGTTTTTCATTGTCTGAAGCCAGACTTTTTCTTCCCTGTTGACTTTCTTATGTCCTTGACATTGAAAAAGAGAGAAGAAAGAAAGGGATTTTTTAACTTTCCTCTGCATCTATTCTATTTACTTTAGTACATTTTTCCATTCCTGTCTGTCCTGGTTTGAGTGACACAGGACTAATTTCTCTTCCAATACTTAGGAAAACTGCACTTTTAGAAGGCTCTAGTGTCTGAATTTGAGAAAATATTTACTTTATAGCCAGCTATGGTGTGTGGTTTTCAA
>RSEF01000002.1:143174668-143195613 GCA_003993805.1 Himantopus leucocephalus
TTGTCCTCCAGCTTTCCTGAGAGCTTTTCCAAGCTGGCACAACACCACAAACCAGAGGTTCATGAATCACTTTTAAACAGACGGGCACTTATTTTTCTAAATAAACTGCCTTCATCATTTCCTACAAGGACTCAACAAATTTGAAAAGTAGTTTTCAGGAGTATTGCAAAAGAAATACATACATAAAGAAGAATTTTGCATATGAAATTGGGACCTCAACACCGTCAGCTCTACCAGGCTATTTCAACCTGCACTGTTGTGGGCAAACCAGTCTAGATTTGGGGAATTTTGCTGGAGTGCCAACAAACACAAAGCTCTGGTTACCAAGTTTGGTATTGAGAAAAAGAACATGCACACACACAAAAAAAAACCCTTTACATAAACCCCTATCCCCCTCCTCCATCCTCAGTCTCTATTTTCCTTCTTTCTGCCATGGATTGCACTAAGTCCACCAAAACCCATCTAGTGAGATGGGGAGCCACAGTCCCTCAGGGGTGTACTTGCACTGGCTTGGGTCACTCACACGCCCATCAGGTTGTCCATACCTCCTTCAACGTGAAGAGTCTCCTGGTCCAAATGTGCATCTCCAGACCCCAGCAGTTGCCGTTGTCCTTCTAAAATATTTTTCAGTAGCAATACTGGGGGCTTCTGGGTTTGGCTAAAGTTTTGATCAGGGATGGGTTTTCCGCTGTTGACAACGCTTGTTTCAGAGACAGCTGGAAGCATCTGTGACCATCATAGGATAGTTCACAACCTCCCCACACCGGTCACCACTGCCTCCCCCTGAGACTTAAAACCTATAACTTACGCACATTTATGCCTATACGGCAAATATAGATTCAGAAAAAATTAGTGTGTGCTGAAAAATAAAATGGTCACATTTGACAAGTTATTGTGAAAAGAGCACTGAATGTCTAGTACCTCAGATATCTATGTCGTACTCTTACGCTTCGCACCACCAAATATTTCTCACAAAAAAATCCTTTGAACTTGTAATTTGTATATAAAATAGACATTTATGTTCGGGGATTTTTTATTTAAAAAATAGTTTTGATAGTTGGCAGATACCAATCATACCCCAATTCTGGTTAGCAACTTGCAATCAACTCCCTTTGAATCATTTACTGAAATAAACAACTCAGGGAAGAAATAATGGTGGGTTTTTGGTTTTTTTTCCAAACAAAAGAGCAAAAATTAAAGGCCTGGCACGTTTTCTAAAAAGCTAAGCAACAGTTATGAGGTTCACAGTCTTCTAAATAGCAATTTGCATAACTGGCATTGAACTGGCATTGCATATGCAAGACATTGGGTCCAAGCCAAGGGCTTCCCACGCTGTTGGGAAGTTCGTATTTGCACACATGCTTTCTATCTCTCCCATGATCCAGAGATACCAGGATTAGTTAAAATAATACTCTTGGAAGAAATGAGGGCATTTTCAGAAATTTGAGGGCTTATTAAGTTTATACTAGTTTATAAGTTGTTGCTGTCCTCCACTGATGAAAAACTACCTTTGCAATTATACTTTTTCATGAAGAACAGAAAAAGGATTCATTCCCCAGAAGGCAACATATTTACCTACACAGACTGAATGGGAAGAGGTAAAGAAGATCTCATCTACAAGGCCAGCTTTTAAAAATTAAATAGTAATTTTGTGTTCTTGTTTACAAAGAAAACACTGCCCAGATTCATCCCTGTATCAGATCTTCAACTACTTATCTAAATGTGTCATATGCTACCCTGTATGGCACACAGCTTTGAACAACTCTACAGATACAGCTGGACATAGCCTGTGAGATGGCCTCCTTTCCTCTTAAAATCTCAGTGTCCTGTGCAATTGCCATCTTTAAGTTCAATATATACACAATATTATGTCTTTTATTACTGCTACTATTAAACAGTTATTAAAGATGTAAATACAACACATATTTTAGATATACTTTGCTTTGAAGGTCTGACGCTGAATAGCATCTGCCCATGGAGAGACTTCACTGACAAATAGCGTTTGTGAGCCTGTGCTCCTGATTACATCTGATGTTAACTTCCAAAAAGTTTAAGGGTAGGATTCTTCCTAGCTTAAGATTATACTATTTTTCAGCTTGGGCAGAAAATTTTTGGAATGTGTTTGGTTTTGTCTTTATCTGCATCTGACTGAATACCGATAGGAATTTTCTCAAAAAAAAGGAATGACATTTTAGACACCAGCTGAGTCTGTATTTTTACAGACTTGTGCCTGCTTAAACTCATGGTGATTCACTGAAGACTCTATGCACCTTCCGCGAGCTCACAAACAAGATGAACACAGTGGTGTCTGATAGCTTCACCTCAGCAAGATCTAATGAAGCTCCTGCACCTAGATGTCTGACTCAGCTCCACTCTGAAGATTAATGCAACATAGCAGTATGTTACATGGTAGAATGCTTGTTCTGGGCTGCTGTAATTTATAAACTCCTAAATGCGGATGCGTTTTTATCTATTTTAATTGAGATGGATATGCATGGCTCTCAACAAGCATAGCTGAAGAGAAAGGCTGGTGATGATGACCCCCTGGCAGTCTGTGGAGAAGACGGGTGGGAACTCCAAGGTGCCTGGTTGCCCCAGTTAAGTTAAAGATGGCTTGTGGGTCGGGCCTTAGCATTACCACCTCAACTGTACAGACACATTTATACAGGAATTACAAATCAGTTACTGGCTGTGCATTGCCCTTCTCTCTGGCCATATGCACATGTAACCCTTCAGAACAATAAATACATCCAGAGCTATCACATATTCCTTTCAGATAGCTCTTCTCCCTTACAGATGGCTTAGCTTACACTTAGTTGGGTTTTTATGTTCAATTGATGGCAAAAGCGTTGATAACAGGCTAGGCCAGGCTAAGCGAAGTTCTAATAAGTCAGGATTGTATATTTGCTGAGGTGGATTTTCTTTTAAGTCTCACTTGGACACATATTCTTCATTTCATACAGAAGCAGCTGTATAATTGTGAGAGCTTTTAAACTACAATTTGCTGATCCAGGTGCACTTTGCATAGCAGATGCCATGTGGAAAATGTGTGGGCATCATGTTTAAAACAGTTTGGTCCTGTGTGAGATCTTTCATCAACAAAACTTTCAATGCAAGTCTTTTCTTCAGTGAATGCTTAGTAGAAGCATTTTTGCAAACAACAGATAGCAAAAATCAGCATAAGAGGAGTTTCATATTAGTGTGACAGAAGAGAACTAGAATAGCATATAACCAATACAGCAGAGGGTACATGTGCTTAGCATTGGCTGTAACTTACAAGTGAGAAAGAAATTAATTGAAAATAATACCACCGCACTCAAATTTAGAATTTCACTCCAGGTTTCTCCGGACATTTCAATCTGCCTTATCAACCCACCCTTGCCGAGTTCCCAAGAAGGCAGAAAGTACACACAAGTACCATGTACGCAAAAGACCTTGTTGCTGTCAATCAGCCTCAGCACTGCTGCACTCCAGACCACCTACTCTCAAAACCTTTAAATTATTTGTAGAGGACAGGGGTGGCATAAAATTTCCTACAGGAAACTAAAGTGACTTCTGCTTGGCAATTGTAGCGTTCAAAATGGGCTACAGCTGGTGGACAATTTTGCTGCTGGAATAATTAGGCAGGTGAAAGCAGGTTGAAGGAAGGCACTTCCACCAGAAGTTTGATATGGAGAGAATGAATGGCTTGCTCTTTTAAAGACTAACTCAGAGGGAGAAAAACCCACATTTCAAGAACTATGTTGTATAACCTGCTATATTCCACAAAAGAAATTCTGCTTAGGAATCAAAATTGTCCTGTTCTAGTCCTACTCCAGATCTTAAGAAACATATGCTGCGTTTCAAGACTGGAGTTGAATAATGCCTTGGTGATACAATAGTCAGGGCTGAAATGCACACCACAGCTTCATTGTTAGTAAAGGGTCCATCAGCCTTAAGTGACCTATATTTGCTCAAGAAGCCTTCATCTATATTTATATCTGTTAATTATCCATTTTAAGAGGGAAAAGGTAATTTGGGTTTATGATATGATTAGTTGTGGTAGGAAGTTCTACTGTACAGCCGAGTTCTCCGTCTGCTCTGTGTATTCAGCACAGTAATGCTAGCATTCTGTTTAAAAACACATCAGTATTCTTCAGTGCCAGTATGGTCAAAGATCTCACTTGTCCAAGAAGTGGATTTGGAGGCTTCCCAGATAATACATCTGCCCTTTCTTTTTACATCACACCTCAAAATATGAAGTTGACCAGAGAAATCATAAGAATTAATGTATCTCTCCAGAATGCATGTGCTACCTGCTCTCTCTCTCTGAATAACATCTGGATTTTCTTCAGAGTGGCTGTCTGTGTAACTTGGAAATACATGCCAAAACATCTGCAAGTCAGCTACATATTGCAGAGCATCTGCAGCTTAGAGCTCATGGGAATTCCTTGAATTATGGTATAGGGAGCACCAGGGAGTGGGAGGGAAGAGGAAGAAAGAGTAGGCAAAACCCCAAAGTCCTTGTGCTGAACTGTTTGAGTGAAGGAAAAATAATAACAAAATGAGAGTAAGAATGAAGAATGATTGCCTCATTCAACTAATCAGCATTGTAGAGCTGCCACTCATTTATAATCAGAAGAAATACAATTTTGATCATCTCAGTACAGATTTTTAAAATGCTATCATTCAGCATTCATGCATCATTAGCATAACTGCATACAAAATTCAGACTGAAAATGTTTCTTCCACATTCGTTCTTACTGTTGCCAGTCTTCTATGAACTATCACTTTGTCATAAACTGGAAAATTCTTCATGGTTTTAGTTCAAAGTCAAATATACCTTTAGGTGATAAGAACCTTGTACCTTCCCTGCCAAAGTCACTGATTGTCTTTATCGACTGTCTCAAGAGAACGGATCAAAGGCTGTGATTTTGAACAATCCCATTGAACTGGGATTGAACCAATTTGAATTTAAAATTCGTGATGAATGCATGATGAAGGAAAAAAAAAAGCAGAAAAACTCTTATATAAACTATCTTAGTAGAGCAACAAACACTATAGACTTTTATACAAAAACCTAAAAAGAGGCTCTAACGGATCAAATAGTTGAATATTCTGCCTCTCAGAGTGGCAATGGGCAATACTGTGTAAGGTATCTTACACAGTAAGAGCTGTTATCTGCAGTCCATTCATCTCGTACTCCCTCAGCATCTGCAATCACTGGATCAGGGATGGTCATTATACTTGCCTATATACTTACCTATTCTTGTTTTAGATACTGGATGTGAGAGGATACATACTTGCCTATTCCTCTCATCTTCTGTTAATAGACCTTTGGTCCACAAATTTGTCTTTAACTGTATAGAGAGAAAATATCTGATCACAAAATAAATTGCTAGGATCAGCCTCAGAGTTTGAATCCACATGCCCTAGTCAAGAGAATAATCAGACAAGAAGACATTTGTGGTAGAAGGGCTGTTCGCTGCTCCCGCCGAAGCCAGGCCACAGCGTAATAAGGAACATGAGGCCAAAAGGCGAGTACCAAACTGTGACAGAGCAATCTTGTGGCTGCACTCCATGTCCCTGAGATTTTTTTGTGTATATATCACTAGGCAGCAACTAGATAAAAGATGAAGATCAGGAGCCCCCCTGCAGCTGAGTGCTTTAGTTTCTGTAGATTGCAACCAATACCTCCAAGTCCACTCAGAAAGTGAAAGCTAACATAACCTCTCACCAAAGTTCGTGATAAAAAAGGACTTCAGGGGAAAAAAAAAAATCAAACACAACTCTTATCTTTCCCACAAAGCCCCCTTAAAGTCTGACAGGGAAGCTAAGATACAGTTGCAAGCCAAGATATATTCTCCAACTGCCACTATTTGCTCTCTTGAGCTGATTTTCTATTTTGAGAAGTGACTGAGGAAAACCAAAACAGCCTGACTTTCCATGTTTATTCATTTGTGGTCTATGAACTATTAGTTTCATTGGTATTGCCCAATAAAAATCAACACGATTACATGAGTGTCACTGAAGACACAATTTGAAAACAAGGAGGCTGAGCAGCTCTTTCACAGCTGGCATGACCACAGATAAACTGCTGGCCAGTTTAAGTAAGGATCCAACTTCACTGGGATTGAGGACATATATTCATTAGACATAAATAGAGCTAGTTTGCATTAAAACAAAATAATCAGTTGAAGTCTAGAAGAGTTAGACAACGGGCTAAAGGCTGGTCTCACTTAGGATACTCTTTCTACTCATACTTTCCTTGTAGCATTTTTCACTTTGGAGAGGAACTGCACTTCAAACACTGGCCTGCCCTTCTCTCAGGTGTCCTGTAGGTCAGGCTGCCGTAATACCTCCTAAAGTTAATGTCCTTTCCTCCCTCCTGGACAGAGGCTTCTCATGAAAGAACCGATGACAGGTTCAGCACAGAGCTTTCGGTAAAGAACTAAACAAAAAGCTGACAGTGGTTTGTGGGTTACACTTTCAGAAGGGTACGTTTTGTTCTTGTTGGTTTCAGTCCAAAATAACAACAGTGGAAAGTTTACTGGAATTTATGCTGGCTTACACCATCAGAAGTGAAAGTGACCTAGTGTCAAGAGACAAGTACATTTGATGGTGAAGGGAAAGAGATGTGCAGTGTCAATTCAAAGATCTCTCATACTCTTTTGTGAGTGGTAGCACCAGTCTTCAGTGCCCACTTAAAAAAGCATGGCACTTGTGCCGGTAGTATCCCCTTATTTTTATTCTATATCCTATTTCATCAACATAACAAAGTTGAAGCACTGATTTTGATCCTAATCTGTCTGGAAAAGTCTTCTCAATTGATAAGCTTTCAATCAAGATTTTATCAATATTTTTTATTTTCATTAAAAAAAGAAAAAATAAAGTTAACGTGGCATTTAATTGATTTTTATTTTTAGCTAACTCGAAAATGTACTTTGTATTCTTTTCTGCTCTGCAGTTTTTTGTAATATGAACTCACACTGATAAAAGGAGACACATTATATAAGTTCTACTTTTCTTTCACAGACATCTTTATGTTAAGCACATAGATGTAAGAGGAGAACAATTTGCTAATACTGACATTTGTAATATAGGTTTGAATTGCCATAACGTGGAATGCAACATTTTTTTCCCCCCAGCAATAAGAAAAGAGACATATAACAGTAATTTCTCACTAGCAAGAACAGCTGAGATGCAGCAAAGACCAGTCAGCCACAAAAGAATTGCTTTAAACTTGCACCTGCTTTTTGCAGGGGGTTGGATTTTTTTAATCTAGAGAGACAGATGCTAGGAGGTCAGGATAAGGTAAGGCATACTGAGAACAGAGAGACCCTAAATGCAGAGTGGCGCTATGCAACTGTCTCTTCTGGGGTAGGTGACTAAGATATAAAAGAATGCATGCTTTCAAAAAATAACTTTTTGCACATCATTGCAATGTAAAATTTTTTTTAACCAATGATTACAGCGTGGAAAGTTCTTCGTCCTACTAACTTGAATCTTATCTAGTTTTAAACAAATTTCCAATAGCTAACGGTTAAACTAGAGGCATAAAAACATTGTGAAGACAGAAGCTCCACTGCTCTGAATCCTTCCACTATTTGAGAGAAACAGTTTGATTCAAAAGGTAATGCCAGCTCTGAAAGGGGAAAAGGGTGGCCTCTGCACCTGGTCAGCTGCCCACCAGAAAAGACAGACCTTTACAAGCCTGCTTCTGATGAGATTTAAGGGAAATAAGAGGCAGAGTGGCACAGGCTGTTTTTGTGATATCCAGCTTTGAAAACCTGCTCTTCTTCACTTTACCAAGCAGTGGTAAGTGTTTGTAGAACCTGAAGCAGTAGCATAAACCAGTCCCCTCCCAGACCTGTCCCTAGTTCCGCAAGCATCCCAGCAGAAGGATGAAAGCCACCATTATAAGGATCATCTCTGGAACCCCAAAAGGGAGAAGTAGTCTGGGAGAGTTTAAATCTCCTCTGCTCAGCACTCGGGAGGCCACCACCGGGGTGCTGTGCCCAAGTTTGGGTACTCAGTATGAGGGAGGAATGGAGTAAGTCCAGTGGCAGGTCACTCAAACAGTTATGGGGCTGGAGCACAACATCTGGAGGGAGGCCAAAGACACTGTGGGTATTTTGCTTGGAGAAGAGGCTAAAGAGAAATCTAGTGGCAGCCTTCAGCTACCTGAACAGGGCTTATTGAGAAGGCTGAGACCAACTCTTCTGAGAAGTGCACAGCAAAAGCACAAGGGGCAATGGACGCAAATTGCAATGGTAAAATTGTGATTGGATGAAACGAAAACAAAATTCCCTGTGAAGGTGGTCAAACATTGAAACACAGACTAGAGAGGTTGTGAAATCTTCCACCTCAGGCCGCCCTGATTTACCTTTGAGGTTAGCCTTATTTCAAGCAGGGACAGGGACTAGATGATCTCTCATGTCCTTCCCGACCTCACAAGTGTGATCTTACGAAAACCTCAGTGCTATGAGTATGTTGATAGGATGCACTGTGCAAAGGCAGGATAAAACCAGATGTCTAGGACAAAGAAGAACCTTTGGGTAGCAGAAGTAGCACTTCCTACTTAGGAATGAGCTTTTTGTGTCTATACTCTCAAGGAAACTCTAAATATGAAGATTATGGGACTGGGATATGAGAAATCAATGTATATCTAATGTACAGTGCGTTTTCAGGCATGTGTTCGAATGTTTGGAAAAATCCCCAAATTTTCCACTCCAGTGGGAGAAAATCTGCACCCGCACACCTTCAGTTCTTCTATGTGCATGCTATTCCAAAGGAATACACTCTTTGAATGAAAAAGCACCAAAAATATTTTACTCAGAAGCTTGTGACATCATTTTATTGTATTTTGTAGCATTCTTTCCATGACATGCCTAATACAATATTTGTAACCACTATTAAAAGGATTGTATGAGGGCATTCACTGCACTTACAGCCAAATTTGATAACCAGTAAGCAAACAGGCAGCTACAGTCCTTATTGTGCTTTTTTTTTTTTTTTTTTGAAGTGAGCATTTAATGTCCAAAATAGCAGCCCAGGATCAGAACAATCTTACTGCCCTTAACATTATTATCTTCTAGGTAAATACGAATATATCCTAAGTGAACGATGGCGAAAACCTCATGGTTTGTGGAAGTCCACAAGCGGTTTCATGGAACATTCCTATGTGCCTAACTACTGCACATTTCTGTAGCAACACTCGTCCTAGCTAAATATGGATATATTTGTGCTTATAGATGTTTTATTTCCCTAGTTTATTTGTACAGCATATAACCCATAAAACTAAAACTGAGATTTGTGGGATTTTTCTAAAGTATATGCCAAAAGAGTTTTGTAGGGGTCTGGGGTCTGTTTTACCTTTTCCTTCCTTTGTGTAGGTCAAGTTTTCTCCTAGAACTGGAATAACTTCTCTAACTGACAGCATAAATGACAGCCATTTTATTGTGGGCTTTTCCCAGCAGGTATTAAAAAAATCTCCTTGAATGCAAGCCCAATAATGCTAGATTACCAAATTACACATCCTGAGCCATTTTAACTTCCTACACATAAAATTCTCTCCGCCCTTCCCCTCCAAAAAAACAAACCCAAAACAACCAACAGATGCAGATTAAATTTGCTAAACTTCTACAAATAACTGGCAATACTGGGACATTAACTGGGGTTTGCTCTACTTTTGAATGACTGAACTTACACAGCTTTTTCTTTTGTTTCTCCCCTATTCAGGTATTTGTTTGCTGTGCCTGACCGGATCAGGACAAACAGAAATAAAACATTTTGCATTATATTTGAAAAAAACTACACATACAATCTTAGATACCAAGAACTTTCCATATAATTTCTCTCCTGACACTCAGAACAACTGTCATCATCGTGCCTCATCTTAAAAAAGTTACACTTCTTTTTCCGAGACAAAAATACACTGAGATAGGAGTACAGAAGAGCAGAAATGACTCGTGGTTTACTAGTCTGGCAAGTCTACTTCAGAGCTGACACTCCATTGCGAGGGTCAGTACAAGGTAGTTTAGCCATCTGAACGTGCTTTACAAATGAGAACAAAAATCCAGTTTGTAACTATTGAGAAATATGAGAAGATACTTAAAACATAGTAAAAAGTAAACATTTACTGGATTATTTTAAAGTATATTACTAGAACCAACAGGACATAACTTTAAAGAATGTATAAAGTATTATACATAAAAATGCATAGATGTACAGTAAATACGTTCATTTATATGTAGACAGAGTTATATGTACACATAGAGTCTGTTGTGCTTCTGTAAGTCTAAGCGGTAATTCCTGTGGTATATTGTCTTAAAGCAGTTTTATTATACAACTGTTTCAATGTAGCAGGTGCTGAGAACAACGTACATTAACGCTAAGTAGGTAAGTCATATCCATTTACTCTTGAAATGTACAAATATAGGAAACAAAGGCCATAAATGCAACAGTACCTACACCTCCAAGACTTCATTTATTTTTTTGTATTTAAATATGCACAAGTCCGCTTAATGGTGATACATTTCTTTCTTTCCTGCTTCCCTTCCGTGTCAACACGTTGACCAGGCACTCGGGACAAAATCTTTGATGCACTCCAGCACCACTTCCACTGATTCAACTCAGTGCTCTCCTGACCTTGAAGTCTTCAGGTCAAAAATGAGAAGAAAAATATAAAATAAAAAATATATAAATAAAACAAACAAGCTTGTGGGCTTTTTTTTCACAAGTTATTTGCCACCAATACTGTCAAAGCAGCTGAATCGTAGTGCATCCATGGGCAGGAGTATATAGCAGCTTTTGTGCATTTCGCAAAAAAAATATATTAAAGAAAATCAAGTCTTTACTGGCTTGTTTTGTCTGTCGCTAAGAAGATGCTGTGCTGCTTCTGAGCCCTTTCCATCAAATTCTTTTTCTTCTTTTTCTTGTCCTTTGTTTTTGTTGGCCTTCTTCCTAAAAAAAGGAAAAACAATATCGGAGTCAATTAAGTACAGAAGTGCTATTAGACTGTAGCCGAAAAACTCAGCGGCACAGAAATTATCGATGGGGACTGCAAAGGTAATGCTGGCTAACGAGCTTCGATCACCAGTGAAAACTGAAGTTTTCAGTGTGGTACAAGACGAAGCAGGATCCCCAGCTGTCATCCCTTGTCCACGGGCACAATTTTGCCGGTATGAGTAACCATGTTGATGTAGGTCTCGCTTTCGGCAGGGGAACTCACGCAAGCGATGTTATGCAAGTGCCTGGGGCTCAGGGCCAAACGAGTACGTAGACTCCTAACTCACTGAAAACTGGATACGTGCCTTAGACCCTTGCGTAAACTTGCTTGAGTGAGTAATCCTATTTAAGTCAAGTCCAATATATCCATGATTTCGATGAGAAATTAGGCATTACAGCCCAAGTATTCGGTTGGATGTCGTCCTACATGCTTTGGCAGAAGCAGTGCCGCTTCTGTGAAGAACTGCTATTATTGCTTATTAGTACACTGTGCCTAATGCTCACAGCATATTACTGCGCAGAAAAAAAAAAAAAATCATTACACACTTTTTGTTATTGGAAGATCACTGGAAAATAACCCAAATCAGGAAATCAGGATCAATGCAGGAAAAAAATAAATCTCAGACTCCTGGGAAGGGGAAGTTTGTTCCTGTTCAGCTTGAATAATAAATCAGTGCCCTTTAATTGTCTCAGCAAAGATACTAAGGACTGAAAAATGCTAGATATAAAGGCCCACATTCAGCAATGCATTACCTTTTAAGTATATGCTTAAATCCTATCAACTCTAGTAGGATTTAAGGAGACGACCGAATTCTGTCTGGAGTGAGAACAGTCTGGGTTTTCTTGGCAGTATCATATACTGAAATATGTGATCAATGGTAAAAAAATAAGGTTATTAATCTCTACAGGTGCCAACTTTGTAAACTTTCAGAACTAAATTAACTTAAGAAGACAGTAAAAGGAAATTCAAGTAGCAGATGACACAAAAACGTGAAAATGCATTTTTCATCTACAACGTCAGTACATTAATAATCGGGGGAAATGTTTGCCAGTCAGGCTTTGTCTTACTGCCATATTGTTTCTTAACTAAAAAGGCCCAAAGCAGTATGAAGCATTTTTTCTCTATTTGATAATAACACTGAATAAATCTGATTCTAAAATTATGAAAATTTATGATTCATTAAAAATAGAGGGTTATATACTTGAGATTACACATTTGTAATATGCTGTCTAGGCTACTATTCTCTAGAAATTATTGGAATACTTGTATATAAAATAGGACAGGACATTAAGGTAATGAGCACGTAAGTTCAGTCCACATTAAAATCATGAGGGTCCTTGGAGTCTACTTCTGCTTCTCATTAAAGTCTGGCATTAATGCTACTATGGCATTTTGCCATTTTTAAATCTAGTTAATCCTACACAGTAAAAGCTCAGTCCAACCAATCATTAATCAAAACAGCTTCTAAGTTAAAACTCTTTAGTAACACTGTACCTAATGACTAGGCACACCTAATGAGGTCAGAGGGAAGAAATACTTGACACAAAGTGGCATTACAAGAAGATGGTTTCAATTATAGAAATTTCCATATCAAAATTTTGTTATGCGATTCTACTAGTTGCTATATTGTAAGTTAACAGAACCAGGATGAATATATAGTTGAACACTGCATTCTATCTTGCACTTTAAATATTCAGATTTGTTTTTAACCTGAGTGTTTGAAATATTTATTAAGGAAGAAGTAAATGAGGGGAAACAATTTGAAACGAGTGACAACGCTGCTCATCAGAAGACCAACAGAATCAATTAGAGCTTTAGTGGAGTTTTGCTACCCTGTTTGCTCAGTGACCTTACTTTCTGAGGTTTTTCACTCTACAGACCAATTAGTAAAAAAAATATAAACGCCAGTCAGTGTCACATGTAGTTCTTTCTACGATCTCCTCCAGAGAGCTAAGGTAAATGCTTACTGTAAGTTTAAGGAAGATTCTATTCTTTTTTTCCCCTGAAAAGCACAGGTAAAATGACACATAATCCACTTGGTATCTATTTGCCTAAGCCTTAAAAAGTAAGGCTGTAACGCAAGCGTCAAATCAAATTGCCAGCACGTTCCCCATACAATATCCTTAAAACAGAAATGAACTTCTTTTACTTGTGCCATGAGGTAACAACCTGCACGGAGGCAGTACCACTGAGACACTGATACCTGATAACTTGTTCTCCTGCTAGTGAGCCCTGTGGCTGCTCGCTAGATTTCCAAGCACCCTGTTGTACAGAATAAGTTCCATTATTTTCAGGACAATATTAAACCACACAGAGAAAATCCAGATGGCTGGTGAGGCTAACAGAGTCCCAAATTCCAACTGTTATTTTAAACAGAAAACTGAACATAAAAGGTATTTCTTGGCTAACCACCATTTCCATATTGCTACTAGAACAGAGATTAGAGATTAGCAAGAAAAAAGTGACTACAAAGACTAGAGAGTTCAAACACAGTATGCTGCTGAAGCCCCCACGCATGAGAACTTTTATTAAATTCAGATTTCAATTACAGTGCTTATTTTGTCAGCAGCAGCACAGCGAACAGAAGTAACTTCTGAATACCTTGCTACAGACGTCTTTTGAAGAACATGAAGTTAATGATATGGAAAGTAAATCCTCAAAGAGGATCCCGGAGCCAAACTCTCCTAGTTCCCCAACCGGAGGGCAGTAGGGCGAGGACAGCCGATGGAGGAGGCGCTCCTCCCAGGGCCGGGATGGCAGCGGCTCCCTCCGCTCTGTGCCAGGGGTCAGCTGTGGAGAACTTGGTCCGCAGGGGGCCTTGCATGGTCTCCCTCACACCTCGCCACACTCGCCGCTCTGGAAAGCAAGAGCCCTGACCCCAAGCCCCTCTCTCGGTGGGAAGCAGCAGGGCTCTGCCGCGCTTGGCTTTTCTGGGGCAGCTGAAAAGGAGTGGATTTTCAGTAGCAGCGTATGATAGCCCAGAACTTGCTGTTCCACACAGAAGGCAATTCCCGGCTGAAGCAAATGGTGAGGGAGAGCAAAAGGACTCTGTCTCTCTAGAGTGGTTTTACTGCTATCAGTAACAGGTTATAGTATCACCGCACAGGACAGAAAGCGACAATATCTGAGCTGTTAAGTGCGACCCACCTAGCCTATAAACCGCTCCTGACCAGAAACAGCACCCAAATGAGCAGATTGTCCAGCACNTACCGCACAGGACAGAAAGCGACAATATCTGAGCTGTTAAGTGTGACCCACCTAGCCTATAAACCACTCCTGACCAGAAACAGCACCCAAGTGAGCAGATTGTCCAGCACAGCCCCCTAGGACGCACAGCCAACACCACTCTTAAGCGATATTACATCCTTCCCCGTGATAACTTGCCTGCTTGTCACCTGGCAGATAGCCACGCGCCTCGCTTCTCCTTCCCAAGTCACGGGCCTCCACATCACGTCTCATCCTCAATCTTTATTTTATGACTGCAGACAATCTATTTTTTTAAAGCCTCTGGTGTTAACAGCAATGGCAGCAAATACCAATAATTCATGCACACAGCAAGATAGCTGAGCACTGTTCAGATTACTGTATTCCTATTTTTATTTTGATCGCATTTTCCCTTGCATACTAACAAGCTAACTAACTTTTCCTGAAAAAGCATTTTTTATCTCTGACTGTCTAAAAAAAAGGCTCCTCAATTTCTATTAGCAGAGTCAGCTCTGAACATAATTTACAGTTTTTTTAATGGTCTGTAAAGTCGTGTGCATACACTGAAATGTANTCTAAAAAAAAGGCTCCTCAATTTCTATTACCAGAGTCAGCTCTGAACATAATTTACAGATTTTTTTAATGGTCTGTAAAGTCGTGTGCATACACTGAAATGTATAGAGCCTAAGAAAGGTCTGAAATTTAGCTGGATTCGATGTTCAATTATCAAGCAAATAAAAGCCTTCAAAGCTTACTTACCATTCTGTATCTCATATTGCTGCACAGGTTATTTTACAGCGACAAGACTGGCAAAGCCATTCATCCACATACTTTATTGCAATGTTATAAAATTCAAGTTTGCTATTTACTTTACAAATTACCAATGAGTAAGTCCTCATTTTCCTAAGTAACTTATCCCAATGGTTGGTATTCACTAAACTTTTGTTTGGACCACTTGGTTCTGGTGGGTAGATGGACAACTAATACGCTATGCAATGAAACACTATAGTTAGCTAACAGCGTACCACAACTTCTAATGGTATGATAACATATGGGTAATGATAAAATAACATACAGGTAATAATGCAATTCCAACATGAATTCCTGAAAAAACATTATTTGACGCTAATAGACACAGCAATTGTCTGTACACCACAGAGTAACAGCTATCAAAATAATAATTTAACCTCGCTCTTGCTGGATTATTTCTCTTCCTTTTTTGTTGGTTTTGTACCATTTTATCAGTGCTGCTCCTGCAGCGGCTGCGTGCTGGTATATCAGAGACTTGTGCTCAGTTCCCTGGTTTGTCCCATACCCCGAGCTGAAAGGTGCTTGGAAACACTGCATGTTCTTTCTGCATGGACCCACCTGGTCAGTTTGGGACACACATTACCTGGTTCAGAAGGAGTCTTCATCACCTTCTGTCAGCTGCAAAGGCAGCTTTCTCCAGATGGAGTTTGGGCAGAAGATTCCTAACACTCAGGGCGCTCCTGGTTCTCCGGAACTAAAATGCAGCAAATGTATTCAGAGGGACTCACAGGCACACTGCTCGGGATCCTTGGCTCAGGCAGCCAGCATCAGCTCGGGAGCTGAACTGTCCTTCATCTGCTCTATAAATACTGTTGTATGTACTGCTCTTCTAACAAAATCTGTCCATTGCTAGTTTCAGCAGACAGAGAAACAACGGCATACATCCACATGAGGGCAGCAAGGATTTAAATTTAAAACATTTAATAAAAGAAAAAAAAGAAGCAACAACTATCTGCAGCTTCACTTCATAGTGTAATTCCCTCACAGACTTTCAGCATTTTCACATACAACTTATTAATTTACAAATATCAAAATATTAAATACTCCCTTCTTTATTTAAAACATTTTTCTCTTGCATGAATGACTGCTGAGTAATGGGACTGAAAGGTGTCTGCCTGCTTCCCTTCCCTGGATTTTCACGTGCAGACCTTTCATTGCTAGCAGCAAAGGCACAATGACATCCTGGGATAACAGCAGACCTTGCTGACTACATCTTCTGATCTTTTCTTCCCTTCCATTTGTCCTTTTAGGAGCTAAACGTCATTCTCCTACAGCTGCAGTTCTATCATAGACCCGGTGTGGGGCAGCATCTCCTCCGCCTGCTGAGCCAGAAAAGCTGTTGCCCTCGAGTTTTGTCACTGAAAGATGGCAGGCACCAGGGGAACTAATGACAGCAGTGGAAAGATTACATAGAGATACTCGATAATTAACCAGTCAGATCAAATCAAGAGAAAGACGGCAGATGTGAGCTTCTGGAGGAGCCCTCTCTTGCAGGGCAACTTCCGAACCCGCGGATGCCTCATCTTTTACTCCCTATTTGCAGCGCACATCAAACTACACATAAACAGCGATTGCAAAAACCAAGCAAACAAAGGATTCAGTCCAGAAATTATTCCCCAGAGGTAATTTATCTCCTGGGGCTTTCAGTCGGGTTAAAAATTTTGGATACTGAAACTGCCAGAGAAATGCACCAATTGTTAAGAAATCTTATAAACACACGCTCAGTGAAAGAAAAAAATTCCCCCACTGCTACAAAGTCAGCCTCTTCCTAGAGCGTGAATTACAAACCAACGCTGACAAGTGGCCCACAGGAAGAGGACGCAAAGAGCTTTACTCACGTAGCAAAGGGCACGTCGCGGGCATCACCACCCTCCGCTGCCTCTGACGACAACAGAAAGGATGGTATGATCACACAGAGTACATCAGCTGCCCACAACACCATTTTGAATCCCAAAATACCAAAATTTGTAAAGGTGGGGTTTTTTTGCAAAGCACTGAAATACGGTAAGAATGGAAAATAGAAAAATTGTGAATTATTTTATCAAACTTTCTTCATTTGCAAGGGTTGAAAAATGTTGAACAAATTAGGGCCTAGAACAATTAATGAAAAAAAATAGAAAAAAACCGTACCATAATTACAGACTTTATCACAACTGATACAAAGAAGAAGCAAATGAAGGCATTTCTTCAGTTTCAAGAGCGTTTGGTTTTGCAGGCTTACTGGGTGTCTTTTGTACTTTTTGCTGCAATACTAATAGTTAATGGTATAAATTCTATGTGTTCCTGGCCTATTGAAATGAATAAAGCTATAGCTATAATAGCTACAATAATAAACATATAGCGATAATAAAGCTATATAGTAGACGAAGGAAATTAGTTCCCTTATTTAAAATGCATAGTTAGATGTTTTTCACACATTCTTATTTGGTCAGCTTTACTGATGAAAATCAGGGAAATTTCTGTCTTGAATAAACCTTGTAATTTCTACACAAATCATTACGAAAGCGCTGGCAGTGCAGACCTAACCTGTGGGATATCTTATTCAGTTCCTGGCAGCCAGAATCCTGTTATTTTATTTTCAATTTAATAATTTCACAACTTTGGGTAAACGATTATAACCCAACCAACACTTAACATTGCATATATGTGGTGTTTGTGTAATAACACCAGACATTGGCTACTGAGATGAAAGCTAATTTAAAAGAAGCAAAGAATAATTCCTCAACTAAAAAAAAATAAAATCAAATAAAACCATGTTTCTGTATCTTAATCCCACTAGCTTTTTTTTTGTTTTGACACATCCACTACGAAATTAAAAGTTTTACTATTTAGGGTAAGAATAAGCAAAGTGAGGTACTCTTTTCCTCCCAAAGTACACATCTTTTTTTTATCTGGCCTGAATAAAAACTATCTAAGCAAAACTAAAATCTGCTGTTCTTTCCTTCTGGACGATACTGAGTGTCATCAGACATTGTCATCTGTTTAAGAAATACTGATTCCTCCACAAAGAATGGACTTTACATGTCAGAGCCTATTGAGAGCTAAGTGGATTTTTCCTCGATTTTAGGGCAAATTCACTGGGAAGAGTCAACTGGCATTGCTGAAATGCAATGAATTTCCCAAAGTGCAGTTTTCCAACGCATACAGTAGATGGCAGTGAAATATTTACTGAAAACTTAATTCCACTGCAATGGTTTCAAAGAATATTAATTTTTCTTTGCAAAATACCCATTTACTCTGCCTAGAACATAAGCCAACTGATAGTATTTATTAAATAATATAAAAGCTGCAATTAGGAATTCACACATACAGACTCAGAGAAGAAAGCAGCAGAAAGCGTCCTGGGGAAAAAGGAAAAGTAGCAAACTCAAGGTGACAGGGAAACTCAGAAAACTCTGTTAGAAGACTTATGTTTAACTGAACATTATGGATGTTTAAATTTTGGGTCCCATCCTCCTTTCAGCTACAGTTGTGTGAAAACAGGTGGGTCTTCAATACAGCCAAAAATGTTTATCTAACGTAGATTTAGCTCAGAATACAAATGATGTGAACAACAGTTGCACACAGGGTACTCACTATTCTTATCTTAGTCAACGCCATGTCAGACCTCATGCTTTGCAAGCACAGCCAAGCAAAATATTTCCAATGAAAGGTTTGGGTTGGTTTGTTTTCCTTCCTTTCACAGCGCAATAGAAAGCAAATTTCAAAACAATAAAAGATATTTATACACGGTCAAGAATATTTCTGCATCTGTAAACATATCTTAACTCTATAGGCTACAATTATAGGTAAAAGAACTAATTGGTTTTGAGCTTGTCTAGGTTTGATTCCACTCTGACCTGACTTGCAACTCCCTCTGTCCAGTATTCTTTAATTTTCTTCCATTTCCCCTTTTACTAGCCAATTTAATTACTTTTATTTTTATCTCATCATATAGTGAATAGAAAATAAATTCTACTGAGACATTTATTTGTGGCACCTGCAAGGTTTAATTTCATACTGTAAATTGCATTTTGTTCAATTAAGGGTTTCTTACAGAGAGAGATTATACTGGAAAGCTGATTTTTTTTAGAGATTTTCTTTTTCTGTGACATACTATTTAGTTTTGAAGGGTTTGTCTTTTTTAACTCCCTTTAGGGATTCTGGTCAAGAACTGAGGAAAAATGTTGTTCCAGGACTTTTTTTTCTTTTTTCTTTTTTTTTTTTTAAACTGAAACTGCTTAAAAATAGTTTTAAATATCACTCCTGCCTCTCTTCAAGTAATGTACAGGTAAACCTATTGAAGTTCAGTAAGAAAAGAGGCTAAATTGAACACATGATGACGCAGTAAAGTACTATCCAGCAAGAAGACTCCTATTGCATAATAACTGAAAACCTATCAATGAAGATTAATGTATTATTTCTAATAATATGATGCAAAATTATTACCTCCGTCTGCTCATCAGGAGTGGTGCACCAGATTAACTGCTGCACCTGCATTGCTCGCTGATACTCGTTTGCTTTATACTTGAGAAAGGTGCTGAAAGAGAAGGTATTCATACTGCCTACCTACAGTTGTGTTAGTGTTAGAGAATATCCCCAAACGCTGTACCTCACTCATCTGTCACGTTTTGACCTGGGGCAGCCAGCGCTCGCCCCTGCCCTTCCCAGGGAGACGGCACAGCCCAGGGCTGCTCCCGCCGGCACCTCCCTGGCTCCGGAGGTCTCAGCAGAGCAATGCGGACGTGGACCGACAACGTGCCACTCAATGCAGTCCCAGACAACACCCCGGCACATTTAATTAACCATTATAGAGATAGTCACTATCTTTGAGGCATGGCCAGTCAGGATTTAAAAGATGCCCTGAGTTACAGGGCTTTATCCCAAAATGTACTACAGCAGCTTTCTTGCTGGCTTAAAGAGAAGCACCTTCCCAAGACTGCCTATGAGGACCTATGATACTCACAAGCACGCCAGCTTCATTTATGCTGTAACCAGTTAATTCCACATCGTATTGCTAAAGAAGGTTTATCCACTATCAGAAGCTGGAGAAAGGGCATTTTTCACCCCAAAACCTTACTCGTTTCCCAACTGTCACACACCAGTTTTTCATGGATATTAAAACTAATACTGCACAGCCATTGATAAAAAATGGATAGATAACAGTATCAAATATGGCACTTTAGCTTGCTAAAGCTTTTATTTGTGTACTAGTACCATCAACCCACTGGCACAACTGTAGAAACAGCTTTATGGCCCATGGCAGTACAAAAATATATTCCGCCCCCCCCAATGAAGCTAGGAACATAAAGTCACCCAACTGGGTTCTGTCAACTATGATCTGGGCCAACTTTTGAAGCTGTGCTTTTATCTTTGGAAAAGGAGTGCCTGAGGAGTTCTGTAAGGAAGCGAAAAGGCATCAGGATGACGGTCCCCCTGTAATGCTGTCATGCTACACCGCAGCCTGTCCACTGCCTCCGTGGGAAATGGCAGCACAGCTCTCCCAGGATGTTGATGCTATTTTTTCTGCTGCAAACATGCCATGGAGCGAGCTGTGGAAAGGAACAGCTGGACTAAAGGGTGAGTTTCAGCACTCCAGGCAAAAACATGGTTCCCTCCCTACCCCAAAACCGGTATTGAAACAGCTACACAACTACCATACGTTCACCAGCACATACACAGTGTGTAACTTCTTCGGTTTTAAAGGTGACCTATTCAGAAGAAAATATCAAACATTGACTGTTTCATGCTTCCTGACAGGCTTGGCCTGGAACGTGAAAGAAAGAGACCATCAGCTGTTTGCGTTATTGTCTATTTTATTTCATAAAGAAGATCGTTAAGCCTATTTGCAGTGCCTACTCGGCACTGGTGCGGCTGCACCTTGAGTACTGTGTTCAACTTTGGGCCACAGTATGAGAAGGACATGGAAGTGCTGGAGAGGGTCCAGAGAAGGGCAACGAAG
>RSEF01000002.1:143195713-143217314 GCA_003993805.1 Himantopus leucocephalus
TATTGTTTGCCAGTATCCTCAGATTATTATTTTTCTAACTGACTGAAACAAATAACAATGCTTACTGAACCGTATTAAGGCCATCACCACTTTTTCCTAGACATCCAGCCAGCATATGCTTTAATTTTATTTTGCCGTAAAGATAAGAAAACTTTATAGATCTATAAAAGTTCCAAGTTTGAGCATATTCACTTCGAGTATAGTAGTTAGTCCTGTCTGTGACTTTTGTGATGCTTCTGTTAGCTTCATTTCTACAGCTGCAAATACAAATCCAAAATGAACTCAACTGACTTTGCAGAAGCTTTCCATGTGTGAATGCACAGGCTTAGTCCTCACACAGAGAAATTTTACTTTGAAAGGAATTCTTTTTGGATAAACTTATCTGCTGATAGTATGACAAAAAACAAAAACAAAAACAAAAAAAACCCCACAAAACAAACAAAACAACCCCAACCTGGGCTGGACTTAACCACATGCCTCTAACAAATTTTACATCAAAAGCTGCAATAAGCAAATAACAAAATGTGATCTATCATGGGAGTGCCATAGAGCCTGGACTTGTTATTCAGCTTCACCATAAAATCTTATGTCTAGGAAGAGCCATGAGAAGCCCGAACAGAGCGTATTTCCATACGAAACCAGTATTACTGTGGTTATGGGGAATGCCCCTTTTCTGGATCCAGCTGCAGCAGCCGAGGACATTTTTGCCCCGGTGCCCACCACCTGGCCGTTCCCACTCTCGCAGCTTTGCAGGCACAGAAGAGGCTGTGTTAACAATTGCTAATGCACTGATGGACAAAATCGTGCCCGCAGGAAGGCTCAGGCTGCCTCCCCGGGTGCTGAAGGCCACGCGGCGGGCTCCGCACAGGGCTGGATGAGGACCACGTGCGTGCTCCTTCAACAGGCACATGTGCGCAGCCAAGAATCCCTACAGCGGGGCAGCGCTGGCTTCACGTACAGCAACCCCACGCAGGACTGACCAAAGGCTTATTTGGAAATTATTTTACTAAACTGAAGTAAGCCCTTGACAATAAAATTATCCGCATGAGCTGTTTCACATGATTAAAAGACTGAATACTGCATATGTATTTCAACCCTAAGTGCATCAGTTTTTAAACACATTGTATTTTAAACTATATCTTTTTTCACATTTAGCACTGACCTGAAGAACACCAACAACAAAACCACTTTTTTCCTCTCCCAGAGGTAAAAGACATGGGTTTGCTCAGGGAAGGAATGGTCTGCAGCATCTCTGTTACGACAGCTTATTGCTGCAGATGCTCTCAGCACCACAGCAGGCTCTCTTCCCCCCTCATACACACAGCAGCTGCGTACAGCCTTGGCATCACATGATATAAGGAGCAGTATAACGTGGTGTCTAATAATACACATGGAGTGGACAAATTAGGTTCTCATTCTGATATACATCTGCAAGAAAGACAGCACTATAATCTCCACCATCAGTTTAAACAGACAGTCTAAACTAAACTGAAAACTACAGTTTTTTCCTGCATAAAACATTTTAAAGTATATATTCACTGATAAAGTTGAAGAAAAATGTGTGGATGCTTTCTTAAGAAGAAGAGGGAAAAGAATATATGAAATAAACACAGCATGTAGCTTAAAGGCTACTTGCCATAAAAGGCTTTTCCTGACTGGAAGTTACAGATGTACTTAAAAACCAGATGTACATCAAAGGCTGTTGATTAGAAGCACAGAGAGAAGTAATTATCAGTTATTTTTTTCAAAAAAGAAATTCTTTATTCTAATACCAATAAAACCTTAGTATGTACAGAATGATTCCATGGGTTTAATTAACCATATGAAAAATATAAATGTATATGCTATTCCTGCTCCACATCATCACATTCTTATGGCTGCTTTGGGTGAGCTTCTGATGGATATGAGATCTTGGCTTCATTATTTTGTGACAGTATCAGCTTAAAGACATTGCATAACTGAAATTGTTCAAGATTGACTTAGTTTTTGCTTAGAAGTACCCGATGCTAACAATCCTTTGTGGGCCAGAAGGATTTCCACCGGTAGCTATTGAGGCTGGCAGTCATAGAGAGCCCATGCCGCAGTATGGTCCAGCGGGTACACTAGCACAAACCGCAATCCTAGCTAAACTGGTGGCCAGCTGCAGGGGCAACATCTTATGAATAAAATAAAAAGAGCCAGAGCACAGGGTTGAACGCTGTCCTGAAACACTAGCAGGTTTCTTGGCATGTTTCCGACTTGTGCCAACTAGTACTCCTCCCAAGAATGGTACATTCTTTGCAGAAGATCAAGAGATGATGGAAGAAACATTTACCTGAACCCCTTAGGCTTCACTAATTTCAAATTAGCAGCTGTTTTTCAAGCTGAACAAATTTTACAGTTCTGATTTTCGATGCTTACGTCATCAGCCCCTGGATGGGAATACATGGACCTAAAAACCAGACGTGCCAGTCTGTAACTCTGGCTACATACTGAGGTTGGGTTGATACTGTTTTGAATGCTGGAAGGAAGTATTTACTTGAACCAAGCTCAGCTAAGTGATTAGCAGCTTCTCACATTGAAGTATAGTTGATCTCTACTGAATGCTAATTATTTCATCATGTTAGCAAATACTCATTTCTTGGCCAGTGCCTTCATCACAATCTGTTCCATGTGTTGATTCAAACTGTCCTATAAGATTAATAGTGGGTGACAACTGGATCATTTAGGGTGTGACATACTTATCAAATTAGTTACAAGTATCCACTCCGCTGTTTATTTTCTCTACTGAGACAATTAATCCACTATTATAGCCACTTTCCTTCTCTCTGGCTCAGACTGGAAAGTAACATTTCCTTCTTCTCATTTGCTGACTTCAGGAGATTCCTTTCAAAATCCTGTTTGAATTTATTCTCCTTCCAGTTATGCCTAACAGCTTTCATTTTCCTTCTGTGTAGCTGAATAATTACTGACTCTCTAATGCTATCCAGTTACTCTCCTTTAAACTTCTTTCCACACATACAGGCTTCGAACATGTGATTTCTGTTGTTGTTAATTTCTGTGTAAATAAACTTTAGATAACAGTTCTTTCCCCAGACCTGATTTCAACAGGAAACATAAAATACTAATATACAGTCGAAAAGAAAAGTTTGTAATAAAGAATAAGCATTTCTCCCTGGTTTGCCTGTCTATGCAGACAATTAAAATCTGCACAATTACATGGATGATTAATTAGAAATTGCCAGTGTTATAGTTTGTCTCTATTAGAACTATGGAAACATCCTAGGTAAGAGTCACAAAGCAGATCGACTCCAATATCTCCGTGATGAACATTCATAACGTGCATTAATAGTTCTTTACATGTAATTAACTAAATGGAAAAATCCTGCCACCTATAAAATAAGCACATTGTATAGAAAACATCAGTTTTAAAATGCACATTAGGATGATAAGTTAAAGCGTTATTTATACAATTAAATTTTCATTTATACACAGTTAGCTTTTCAAAGGAAAATACCTTAGTCATTTGAATATTTCTAGAATATTGAAAATAATTTGACCTACTAATCAATTTCTGCATGGAGCTACCCAACAGACAAAACACACAGAAACATTTATGAGTGATTTGTGAGGTAAGAGCAACAAAGCAATCATTCATTGTCAGGAAATGTGTCTATTTAGATTAAGTGACCATAATATTATTTGTTTCCAACAAATACAATTCTATGATATTTAAACAATACATTATTTTGAAATACCTCTGATTTAATAAATTAGATGACTGATTTATTTTTGAAAATCTAGATAAATATACCAGCGAAATCCTTGTGAATCAAGACTTTCCATGCCAAGTCTCAACTACGAGGGATTTTTTATGATTAAGTATGAATTCCTGGAAAACATGGTTTATCATAGAAAAACTGGCAAAACTTTCACAGTATTTGCTCTAACAGGCGCCACTGTAATGGACTACAGATCTACGAACAGGCCAAGAACAGAAGCTAAAACTAACACTGAACAATACAATATGTCACAAAGTGGGAAGAGAGGTTTTTTTTCTTTTCTGGATTATAATAGATGGGATTGATTTCAATTCCTAATTTACATAATGAAGAACTTAACTGGCCTGATATCATTTCTCAAAAACATTGTTTTGATAAGTAATTCTGTTCTGAAATTTCATCTGGCAATGAAAATACGGTCATCTTTGAAGAACTGATTTATTCTCTTCTTACGTGCAAGAATTACTGCTTGGGAACATAATTGAGCTTTCAAACAACAGATCAGATATAAATTACTTTCGCTAGCAGAATTTTGTTCATTCCACGCTGGCCATAAGTCTTCAACAATGTGCTGACCCTCAAATTTCACAAATCCTTAAAAGCCTATGTGCATAATGTTACAGGCTGAGATAGTCAGCCGGTAGCATCAGAATACAAAACCATGAAAGCGGCTGCTCTGGGTCAACCGAGGATCCACCAAAACCACTGTTGTAACAGTGGCCCAAAACTAACATGTCGGTAACAGTATAAGAGTAGGACAAAAATATACGTTCCCTTTCGCAAGAAACTTCACTGCCATGCATGAGGCCTGGCATGTACGTGGCCATACGGAGTCACTTACTGCGGAAGGGCTTGAAAACAGGTTTTTGCTGGGGAATGTACCTTCTGGTAGAACCCTTGTAAGTGAAAGCCCCACCACCTGCCCGTCTGCCACTCAGTAACTACTTTGCCACTTCATGACTGTAATCCTTCAAAACTAGTTAGGATCATGCAACTATGACATTTTGTCACGTAATTTTTCAGCTGGTTACAGATCAGGCAAAACTTCGTTTGCACAGAAGGGAGAGCAGAATTTGCACAACACTGAAAATGCATGAAATCTACGCTTACCAAGGGAAAAAGCATGAGACGTGCATTGAACCTGCAACTCTCACCTGCACTGCCTGCGGCATGAGAGACTAGAAACGATAAAGGAAAACCCGAACTGCTGTATGAGATGGGACTAACAGAGACTGGAAGAAAGAGTGGAGTTACAGCTGACCAAAACACTGCTTTCACGCTAAAATCAGGATACTTGTTATCTCATGGCCGGGCACATCAGGTCCATTCCTGACATGATAGGACACCAACCCACATCTTTTGCAATGCCAACCTACAGCGTCGCGTAGTCATACAGAGGCTGCCATTGAAAAACTTGTAGCTCCACAGTATATCATCCAAAAATGCTTGCACTGATCCACCTCTAATTTAATTCCCGTCAAATCAGGCACGTAATGCCTGCGTTTCAGTTATCCTAGGTTTACTGCTATAGAAAGTGATTGCATGTTTTCGCTTATGGCTTTCAATTACTCGCAGTTTTGAAAAACTGGCCTAGAACGTTAGTTATAAAAGAGGAAAGCATGTGGAGACACTAATTTCTGATAAAATGACTGGTTAAGATTCCCTCTCTTATAAGCTGATTACATCAGACCACACCCTGAAGTAAGAGCTCTATCATCTTTGGGAAAGGAAACAAAAAATTATCTTCCCTGTGCTTCAATGGGGACAGAAAAAGAGAAAGGCATCTGTTAATATTCTGCGTTGAGGCCAGCTTATTCAGCCAACTATTGTGCTAATGCAAATGATAAGTTTGTTGCAGATGTGCAGCTCAACATAATGCAGCCACACCATTTAGGCTTTTTGCAGTAAGAAACTACGCACAGAACATGATGGTGGGCTCAATAAGCATTTTAAAAGAGAATTTTAATCACAGTGCCTTCCTGTCGATGTCCCCCGCCCCAACTACCGAAATTGCAAACTTTCCGTTGTAAATGTTATTTTGAGAAGATTAAGATGTAGGATGACTCAGAAATCAAAGTACAACTGGTTAATGGATTTCAGGCTTTAATATGGACATTTCAAGGCAGAAGGAATCTTTTCAGGTTCTACAGTCACTTATTATAATGATTATCACTATTATTATTATTGTACCAGAGAGACCAAGACTGATAGAGTAACTGTAAAATAAAGTATTTTAGGATAGTTAGAAAGAGACAAAAATGGTGTTAGTGNTAAGGCAGAAGGAATCTTTTTAGGTTCTACAGTCACTTATTATAATGATTATCACTATTACTATTATTGTAGCAGAGAGACCAAGACTGATAGAGTAACTGTAAAATAAGTATTTTAGGATAGTTAGAAAGAGACAAAAATGGTGTTAGTGTCTCAGTTGTAAGGAAAGAGCATCCACAGTGTAACAAAAATGATATGCTACCTTCAGATACAACAAATAAGCTGCAGATATTTTGCTGTCCTTACTGTATCTTAGGTCAGTTCTCACTAAATTTTTTTTTCCCATTGTGCTCCACAGGTTTCAGAAGTCTTCTCCACAATCGCCCTCAACGTTCCAGTGAGTTGCACATCTCCTCATCACTCAATTAGTCTATAAATTGCCCCTCCCCAGTACAGCAGTGTCGACACTTGGACTAGAACATCAGGTGCTCTAAACTACATAACACCAAGGCACATGTTGCATGTTGTTTTTCTCTTACTAATGGAGAACCAGGTAATTAATTTAAAAAAATACATTAACTTTCTGCCTCTGGAAACATTCTTGCTTTTAAAGATAGGTAGTGTAACTATTTACAGTTAGTTTACCGTCACTTCATATTGTATTTTGAAATCAAACTATGCCTATCAGAGAATGGCTGAAGTGAGAAGGGACCTCTGGAGGTCATCTGGTCTAACCTTTCCTGCTCAAGCAGGACCATGTAGAGCTGGTTGCCCATGACTATGTCCGGGTTTCTTTTGACTATCTCCAATGTGGGAGACTCCACAAACTCTCTGGGCAACCTGTGCCAGTGCTCAGTCACCCCAACAGTAAAAAAGTGTTTCTTGGTATTTGGAGGGAGACTCCTGTGCTTCAGCTTGTGCCCATTGCCTCTGGTCCTGTCACTGAGCACGACTGAAAAGAGCCTGGCTCCTTCCTCTTTGCACCCTCCCTTCAGGTATTTACACACATTAATAAGATCCCCCTGAGCCTTCTCTTCTCCAGGCAGAACAGTCCCAGCTCTCTCAGCCTTTCCTCACGGCAGAGATGCTCCAGTCCCTTTAATCATCTTTGTGTCCTTTCATTGAACTCTCTCCAGTATGTCCATGTCTCTCTTGTATTGAGCAGCCCAGAGGTGGACATAGTACTCCAGGTGTGGCCTCCCCCGTGTTGAGTAGAGGGGAAAGATCTCCCTCACCCCGCTGGCAACGCTGCTCCTAATGCAGTCCAGGATACCATTAGCCTTCTTTGCTGTAACGGCACATTGCTGGCTCAAATATATAAATATACTGAGACTTCTTATTTAAAGGCTGTAAAAATATATCCCTTTTACTTACATTACCTATTAAATACAAAACACTCTCATCACCAAACATCAAAATTACCTGGTAGGCTAAAAGGGATAAAAGGGATACTACCAGTCTAGATTCATTACATCAGTGAATTTATTCCACACAATGAAAGACAGCTTGCAAAACTGAAAGAGTGAATTATAGCATTAATAGTAAATAAAGTTAAGTACAGAGTTGAAAACTCTGGTTATTAAAAAAGGTAAAATGCAAGCATAGGAAGTGGAAGGAAACCAGGGAAGCAGAACATAGTTAAAGAGGGAGAACTGTGTCAAAGCCAGAGGAGGAAGAAAGCCTGCAGGGGAACTGGAGATGTCCGGAAATAGTTTTGAAATGTGCCAGGAGCCTGGTAGTCATCAGGCATAACCAAAGGCAGAGGGAATGACATGTAGACATTTTGGTGAATTTACATTAAGTGATGCTTTTTGTAATCAACCTCAAAATGAAGTAATTATTTATTTAATATATTATTTTAAAAATAANTAAAATAAAGTATTGTAATTATTTTTTGGGAGGGCAGAAAACTGATAGTGTTATGCATGCCTGCTATGCTCAGCAACTTCGAAAAGTCAGTTGTTGGTAAAGCTCCTACAGTTTGATGTATACCTGGAGTTTTGATTTTCAGTACGCACTATGCAAGCACCTGTACAAGAGCGGATCGGTCTTCATCCGGGCATCCTGAGTGCGGAGTTACTCCATCAAACAAGAATATCAATCTCGTCTCAATACAGGTCTGACAAATTATGTATAAGATTTGAATGGAACATTATGAAATACTATCTGACCTTTTTTTCCCTCAAGTGACTTAAAAAAAATAATATCAAATTTTTTGTGGCTATGTTAGAGAACTAAGTAAAAGAAAAAAACCACCCAGAAGTAGAAAAGTCCCAACAAAAATGCAGTGTGTGCAACAGCTATGTCTCCTCTCCAAACTGCATTATTCCATTGAAACTCATTTATTGTAGTAACCATGAAATGGAATTTTAAGGCTATTTACTAGCCACATCTTGACATTTAGAAAAATTGCTGTATATCAAGTTACACAATTATACACAGTACAATAACAATATAATCATACAAAACAAAACACAATCCGTTAACCACGATTTGAATATTTTCATATGCTTCTGCAATTCCTACTTTTAGCCAGTACTGGAAGCTCAAAAAAACTGGAAGAAAGATTGTTCTTATGGCATGACTTCAAGGCGAGATTTTACATGTTTCTATTACCTACTGAAATGTTTATCCCTTCTTTTTAAGGGTAAGATAGATTAAATGATGGTCAAGAATTTTTGCAATAATACAGAAAAAATATTGTTGAGGTCATGGTTAGGATTCTAGGGATGTGGGTTAACATCCTGACTATTCAAAGCCATACTGCACTATCATTATTCCAAACTAATAAGTAATTCTCAGGTAGCTACAATAAAGAAATCCTGTCCCCTACTCTTCCTTTCATTATTCCACTCCTTGATTTAACTCTTGTAACAATAAGGTTTTAAACACTTAAAAATAAATTGAGTATATTTTCACTGATACCACGCATTTCCAAGAATAGTGCAAAAAAAAGTTCTATTGCCAAGCTGTTTCAAACCCCATTTCTACACCAAAATCATGGAGGGCTCCTTGAAGAGTGTGCAGCACACATGACCACTGGATTATTTTGTCCCATTTGTTGTAACTGCAACATAGTGAGAAATATTTTGTAAATTATGTCAATGCTTCTGGAAAAAAAAAAAAAGGAACATAATTCTATGGGACTATTTGTAATCTAGCATTTTACAATCTTGAATTTTAGTATGGAGAAATATAAGACTGCAAAAATCCCACAGCACGCTCTACAATACCATTACTTTGGACACAAAAAGACTAAGTTTAAGATGGACGTTTTCAGAAACGTTTCAGAGGGATTCAGAAACAGCAAGTCCAGAAGTCAGTAAGGCATTTGGAAAAAAGCTGGAGGAATCTCTTAAAACACACTCATCCTTCTGAAAGGATACTCTTCAGTAGCAAATGTCCAAAAGTGCTCAGCGCTCAGTAGGGACTGCTAATAACAAAATTGTTATGGAACAAATTTTTGAAAGCCTGAACATCTTCTGGATTTTGGAAATACTAGCAAGGTTGGAAGCATAGAAACACTTTATTTCTAGGCATGTACACATACATGTTACTATTTGTATTATATAAAAACAAACAACTATTATCCCAATCTCTCTAACGTGGAGCATCAGCTTTTGGGGATAACACGGTAAGTTTTAGGTATAAATGAAAAACATGAGAGATGTCAAACCTATATATAAAAAAATTAAGCACACACAAAACCTGAGTTTCTGTATCTTAGCCAAATTTGTTGAGAGTTATAAAAATCAAAGCAAATAATATGTTGGCTCTTGAGCCAACACAAACACAAAGTTTCCAAATTTTAACATTATATACACAAGTAAATACTCAATTTCCTGCTATTTTTCCATCAAAATAAAGCTAGACAGTAATAAACACTGTATGAAGCTTCAGGCAAGGAAGATATAGATGTGATTGTTATTATTTTTTTTTAATTTGGCAGAAAAACACTCCGAAACTTCCAAAGTAGACAAAGCATCTCTTGCACTTATCTTTAGAAGTGTAAAATCACCGTAAGTACATTTTAGCTCCTTTTTAATGGGAAAAATATGTTTAATCTCAAAAATGAGATTATGGAGCTTGTTTAGTATTAATTTCTGCCAAGTGTAAACAATTTTTCTCCAACTTACTACTGAGTCATATGGCTAACAGCAGTAACTGTTATCACTTCATTTTCTGTAAAATGGCTCAGGCTTGAAACCTCCCACACTTTCCCCTTGCGACTGCTCTGGACTGTTAGATAATCAGAAAGCGCTTGCTTTCAAAATCTAATACTTTGGTAGCATGGTGGCATCATTACCATTCCACGGCCTTTTAAAGTGTACAGTTTTTATTTTAAGTTTGGCTCAGCTGAACACCATATTCATGAGCACTAATGTAACAGGATAACTTCAATCAACTCCACTCAACTTTGAATGCATTTAAAAAAAAAAAAGCTACTTTTTACTAGCAGAATGTAAATATAACTAAAGACAAGTATTTTTATCTGTAGCAGGAAATTGCTGTGCTTAATAAAGGATTTGGAAAGTCTGACTATATCATAACTGGTTTTAGTGCAATCTCTTTGAGGACACACAATTATTCCTACTCAACACAAATGAAACTGCTGACAGGAACGAAGGAAGTAAATTACCAGCTATGATTTAGCTCAGTCACAATGCATTGTGTTAGCTCATTTTCAGAGCCTAAACTAGAATACAAATTTCTAATCCCCTCTAATTAGCATGCTAGATCATTGCATTGAAGTGTTCCTTCACTAATAACACTTGATTTTTTGCTGCTGATTACGTTTTACGTAAATACCATGAAAGTAAGCTCTTTGGGAATATGCCAAATCTACAGTCTTACGCAATAACATTCTCTCCTTCACAAATTATATGCCAAGTACTTTCATACAGCAATACATCAGAGTTTTCATATGAATACCTAAATGAGACACAGTGTTCTGGAAAACATTGAAAACTCTTAACGAGCACCTTTAAACATGTTCCTTTTTGGGTTGGATGTCAGGTACAAGTTTGACAACACCACTGAGTCAAAAATCATGAGCCAGCCGCAAGTAAAATTTAAAACCACTAGATTTTAAAGCAATAATTAATTTCCAGTGCTTTTTATTTCTGGTGTTGAAACATTCAGGATGTCCATGTTTTCAGACATTTGCCTGCATCTACAAAGACTAGAAAAATAGCTAGAACATGAAAACAGTTATTATGAGGTGGTTTCAGCCACTGATCTTTCAGAAATCAGGAGAATGGTGACAAAAATCACATGAGAAAGCAATACAGGGAACTCCCATTAATGTCCTTATTACTATGTTATTGTTGTCACTTAATCATCTTAGGAAACAATAAGGTAAAGCCTTTTTATGACAATTCCTGCAAGTGATGCACGGTAACTTCCACTGTTCAAAGAGTTCTGCTGAAGGAAGTACCTGAGCTTTCTCCAAGTGTCTACAGGGGACAAATACTGTTATAGATTTCAGGGCATTTGTACCTTTGCTTTGGCAGCTGAAGCACTGCAATGCTAAGAGTATCAGAGCTTCGTTTCCTGAAAAAGTGTCTTTCCAAAATCAGTCATTTTTGACTGAGAGAGAAGCCCAAAGTTTCCATATCACACTGTTCTCAGTAAAAAGGCCTTCCCCTGTTCTCTTGTTTATTATTGTCTTAGAACAACACCATTAGAAAACATAATATAAGAGGTATAAAAGGTAGACAAAACAGTTCAACTGCCAGTGAGCTGACATGATGTCTTTAGCAACAGTTCTAGAGAGTTTACAGAATTAAACCGTATAATTAGATGACATTTTGGTTCACAGAAAAAAATAAAACACACCCCTATCAAAAGATCCACACCCTGTTTTCACGGAATCACGGAATTTTCAGAGTTGGAAGGGACCTCTAGAGATCATCTAGTCCAACTCCCCTGCCAAAGCAGGATTGCCTAGAGCACATTACTCAGGACTGCATCCAGGCGAGACTTGAAGATCTCCAGAGAAGGGGACTCCACAACCTCCCTGGGCAGCCTGTTCCAGTGCTCTGTCACCCTGACCGTAAAGAAGTTTTTCCGTATATTTGAACGGAACCTCCTATGTTCCAGCTTGTGCCCATTGCCCCTCGTCCTGTCATTGGGAACCACTGAAAAGAGTCTGGCTGCATCCTCCTTCAACCCACCCCTAAGATACTTGTATACCATAATAAGGTCTCCCCTCAGCCTTCTCTTCTCCAGGCTAAAGAGTCCCAGCTCTCTCAGCCTTTCCTCATAAGGGAGATGCTCCAATCCCTCAATCATCTTAGTTGCCCTGCGCTGGACTCTCTCCAGCAGTTCCCTGTCCCTCTTGAACTGGGGAGCCCAAAACTGGACACAGTATTCCAGTTGTGGCCTCACCAGGGCAGAATAGAGGGGGAGAATGACCTCCCTCGACCTACTGGCCACACTCTTCCCTATGCAGCCCAGGATTCCATTGGCCTTCCTGGCAGCAAGGGCACATTGCTGCTTTTAATAGCCCTGAAAGATGATATGGAGATACTGACATGGACAACTGTCTAAAAAAAAAAAAATTAAAAAAAAAAATTTAAGTGATTCTTTTGCAACACATGACCCCCAGCTTTGAAGTGCACACACTGATGCAGCCAGTTATAACTCCAAGTCCAGCAATGCTATTTAAATTCTTATCGTATACTCAACTGGTTGTATCTTTTTTTTTAATATTTTTTTTTTTAATCATTTCTTCTAGGACAACATTCCCTGAATTAGAGAGAGGTTCCAAAATTGCTCAATGAAGTGAGAAGGACTGTAGTTATATTCTAGCTCCTATTTTAATTTCAATTTTAAGTTCTGAAATCCCATTACTGTGGAACAATTAACAATTACCAATTACCAAACAGCCAGATCTGATTCTCATTTAAACAAATCAAGCAAAGAAATTTTGCTGGCTTTGACAGAACTTTGACAGAACTGACTTTCAGCAACAACCGTCAAGAAGCTCACACTCATCAGTGCTATGAGAGATCAGTAGGAATCCATCTACAGAACAACACTGACCTATTCCAGGTAAGTATCTCACCCAAAGAACTAGGACGTGAATGCTTTATAAGCTTGGGTGACAGTTTGTGAAACTGTAAACTTATAACACTGTAATAAAATAGGGGGTGGGGAGTGTTCCCCTCCAAAGAAATGGAATTTCTTTTATCTCCCTGAAAAAAATAATTCAGATGGTTGGAAAAAAAGTAAGAGAAAAGTAATACATTATTCTTTCACAACATACTCCACCCAAAAAACATTATTCCGGAAAAGTTGTATGAATCAACTTTTTGTAGAGCTTGAGATTTTAAGGACAATTACTTATTTAATAAAACAAAACAACCTCCAGTTGAAAGATTTATTCAGCATGTTCTAAAACTTCTTACTGGTTTTTGGGCCATGTCTATTACAGACTTCTGCAGAAATGATAAATCCCTCTTCTCCTTTTCCTTACCACAGCTGCAAGAGAAAATGAACCTTATGTCCCAGGATTTTTCCATTGATATGTCTGGGACTCACAATCCACTGGCTTCCCCCGCTCTCAAAAGGGGTATTACTGCAGCCTACGCTCAAGCTGGCATTGGATTGCAGAGCCGATTAAGAAAGGCCGGTGGAAGAATAATCATGTACTGAGCACTGCAAATTACAGCTGATGGCATCTATTCATAAGTCTTGCAGCAAATATATATTTAATCACCTTCAATGATTATGAAAAATTGATTCTGACCATTATATCAGAGTCTCAGTATGTGCTATGACAGTCTGTGATGATCTTGAAACCAACTTCCTTTTCCTTCAAGACTTATCTCCCTGTATTCTGCCACTGCATTTTCTTTTAGCTAGAAACCTTCACCAGCTATTCTAATTGTCTCACCAGAGCAATGATTTTAAGCTTGACACATGACTTGCTGAGTTGATATTTTTTATCTGTGGAGTTTTTATGACCCAGAACTTTCTTCAGCCATCAGTTATCAAATACAATCTCTTCTGTTGTAAATACGCTCAAATAGTCCTACTTATATATCACGCCTAATGCTATATAGCAAAGTTGTGAACTGATTTTTTAGTGCACCTCTCCTGCATGATCTTTTGCAATGTTTAAAATGTATTCTCTATATTTGGCCAAATTGTGGATTTTCTTTGCTAGGCCTCACAAAAGTTGTTTCTTCTAGTTTAGATGTTATAAGGAACAGATGGTAAATCAGGAGGTAACAAACTAATCTGGTCCATAAATTCAGAGCAAAAATACAAAGCTGGAATTTAACCATCTTTGTGGTAGATTTTAACTCGCTTTGTTTTAGAGTTCCTTTCGGCATTTGTCATTTCAAGTAGCAGACAAATGTAGCACTTCTATCAGTATTGAAGATACTATAGTCTTAAAGCTACATACAATCTAGCTTCAAGACAGCTATGCTAGATCTGATCAAAGCTTCTGGGTACTTGCATCTAGTCAACAGCTAAAGTTTCATTGCACAACTTTAAAAGCTACGAATTAAGCAAAGAAGTTTGACAGTTTTTACAGTACTCTTTCTACTGTGCTGAACTCTTTGTATAAGTACAGTTGGCAACCCATTCAAGATGTTCACATTTGTATCTGACAGAGAAGCAGAATAATTAAAGAGCTGGCTGTCATTTTCATCAGGAGTTCGCTGTAATGTGTGTCATGGTGTTATCATGGGATATTAATGTCATTGGAAATACCTGTGATCTTTATGCTACGTGATAGTGTAACTCCAACATAGGTATTTGAAAGTCATGCCCCTTGTTTGAACTTCTTAAACGAAGTTCTTAATAAATCTGACGTGCTGTAAAGTACCTGCTCTTATTGGTGTCCTACTGCTGCTGCTCTTTGCAACTAGATACCTGCACGCTTCTCTGCTCTCCAGCAGTCTGACTCAGTACCAGGTTCCCAGAAGTTATCAGACATATGTGTCTGATCAGCTAAGAATCCCAAGGAAAGCTCATAGGAAACCAATAAATTATAATTTGAGTAAAGAGGCTTAAAATGGACAAATGTACGAACAGCCAAGCTAATCAGGTTCTACATGAAGAAAAATCTTAGACGAATAGTCTTCAAAGATGAGGTACCAGTTTGCTACTGTGTCTGTAATATTTATATGCAGTAAATAGATGTGCACGGCATAAGACTGAAGTATCAAACTTGGAGGTGATATGTAAGGCTGTTTAAACTCAGCCTTCACTTGAACTCCAATAGCCTTCTTCCTGATTCACACTGTATAAAGAAACATAAACTGATAAACTTTCACATTAAATGGCAAAGATGATGTAAGATTCTAATTCAGTGAAGGACACTTTACATTTGACTTTTGGGGCCCCTTCAGAATCTAAGCTGTGCCAGTTTAGACACACAAAATAAATATGGAATAATAGAAACATCTAGGCTGGAAAAGACCTTTAAGATCATCGAGTCCAATCATTAACCTAACCAGCCAGTTTTTTACCCAGCAAAGCAGATGCCGAACCAAGCCATAGCAGCCAGTTTCTCCAGGAGAATGCCATGGGAAATGGTATCAAAGGCTTTACTAAAGATCATCAAGTCCAACCGTAAACCTAACACTGCCAAGTACCACATCTACACACTCAGTACGTTTAAGAGAGAGGACTTTTTGCATATAGAAGTCCCTTTGGGAACCAAACATATTGGTGCAGTATTGTGTCATAGGATCATAGAATTGTTGAGGTTGGAAGGGACCTTTAAGATCATCAAGTCCAACCATTAACCTAACCTGACAAAACCACATCTAAACCATGTCCCCAAGTACCACGTCTACCCTTTTTTTAAACACCTCCAGGGATGGTGAATCCACCACCTCCCTGGGCAGCCTATTCCAATGTTGGATAACCCTTTCAGGGAAAAAATTTTTCCTAATATCCAACCTAAACCTCCTCTGGCTTAACTTGAACCCATTTCCTCTCGTCCTATCACTTGTCACTAGGGAGAAGAGGTCAGTCCCCATCTCTCTACAACCTCCTTTCAGGTAGTTGTAGAGAGTGTCCATCATAATTAACAGTGCTTCTATGCTTGATCATCTGCTGCAGAAGGTCATACTGACAAAGGTACGGCACTGAGTTACCTCTGTGGTATTGCATTGCTATTTTACACCTTACTACTCATTTTAGGCTAATTCATTCTTAAGACTGTGCCAAAAAATCATTTAAATCTACCCATTTTTCATGTGAGGCTCTAATACCATGCAAAATCAATGCAGAGTAGGGAAGTCCTGTTCATCATGAGCAGTTCTTGCTTTCTGTTGCTCTGCTTTTCTGCTCACATTCCTACTCCTCTTTCAAACGTTATCTGCAGTCATGTTTGTAGTTCTTCAGAATGAACCAGGAATTTGAACTGTTCAAGTGGAATTTTTTCTCATTCACCTCTAAGTCACAAAGCAAAAAGTACTACAGGAACCACTGGTGTCCAAGCTTTCCAATCTGAGGTAAAATTATGTCAGAAAGCTCAAAAAAAAAAAAAAGGAAAAAAACAACCAACAACAAAAAAAAGCAGCAGATCTTTTCCTCCATTCCCCTCCTTCTGTGCTGCTCATTAGAGGTAAAGATGTAGACATATCTAGAAGCTCTCTGTAAAGGATTTCCATAGCGCATCCTTAAAAAACAGTGCAGTTGACTCCAGCCTAGTTCTTACACTGGCGGCAACCTGATAAAGTGAAAGCAGCTGGGGAAATTGCTCCTCCACCTATTCCCTGTTGGCATTCCCCCTTGACTCCTGCAGCCAGCTGGTGAAAGTTAATTAAATTAAATCTGTCCTACAGCAGAGTACTGGAAGCTGCTGCATTTATGAATTGAGCACTGTGTCTTTCCAGAATTTTTGTGAGTGCCTCTGTGATAATTATTTGACAGGAATAAACCCCACAAGAGAATGAGTACCCCCAAGTTAGCACTCACGAGCTATGCATCCATACAGAAAATCACAGTTCTCTATCACAAACAGTACCTCATGGCCTGAAAACATTATATCTGCACAGCACTGTGCCAGATCTAATAAATCCTGTCTCTCAGCGGGGTTAATTAACTCTTGCACACCATTATGCTGACACTTTTAAACTGTATTCATTTCTTGAGCTACCTTAGGCAGCACCAGCTTGGGAGCTTCTGAACTACACATCACTGTAGACGTGCCCATTGGGCGTGAGGTTTTAAAAGGCATTGGAAACCAGTCAGTGAAGCAGCATGTGTGGATAGGTGTTACCTTTTGCACTCAGCTAACAAAACTATTAATTAGGACTCAAATGTCCCTACAAGATTTTTTTCTGTCTAAAGAGCCAAAGAACAGGAAGAAGACATAACTGACTATTTCTCAGATTCTTTCAGGTAGTTGTAGAGAGCAATAAGGTCTCCCCTCAGCCNTGTGCCCATTGGGTGTGAGGTTTTAAAAGGCATTGGAAACCAGTCAGTGCTGAGTACAGGGGAACAATCACTTCCTAAGTCCTGCTGGCCACCCTATTCCAGATATAAGCCAGGATGCTGTTGGCCTTCTTGGCTATCTGGGCACACTGCTGGCTCATATTCAGCCGGCTGTCAACCAACACCCAGGTCCTTTCCTACAAGGCACCTTTCCAGCCACTCTTCCCCAAGCCTGTAACACTGCATAGGGTTCTTGTGACCCAAATGCAGGACCTGGCACTTGGCCCTGTTGAAACTCATACGATTGGCCTTGGCCAAATGATCCAGCTTGTCCAGACCCCTCTGTAGAGCCTTCCTACCGTCAAGCAGATCAACACTCCCACACAACTCGGTGTCATCTGCAAACTCACTGAGGGTGCACTCGATCCACCTGTCCAGATTGTTGATAAAAATATTAAACAGAACCAGCCCCAATACTGAGCCCTGGGGAACACCACTTGTGACCAGCCGCCAACTGGATTTAACTCCATTCACCAGCACTTTTTGGGCCCAGCCATCCAGCCAGTTTTTTACAAAGCAAAGCATATGCCCACCCAAGCCATGAGAAGTCAGTTTGTCCAGGAGAATTGCTGTGTGAAACTGTGTCAAAGGCCTTAGCAAAGTCTAGGTAGACAACACCCACAGCCTTTCCCTCATCCACTAANCCAAACACAGTACTCGATATGCAGCCTCATCAGTGCTGAGTACAGGAGAACGATCACTTCCCAAGTCCTGCTGGCCACCCTATTCCAGATATAAGCCAGGATGCTGTTGGCCTTCTTGGCCACCTGGGCACACTGCTGGCTCATATTCAGCCGGCTGTCAACCAACACCCAGGTCCTTTCCTACAAGGCACCTTTCCAGCCACTCTTCCCCAAGCCTGTAACACTGCATAGGGTTCTTGTGACCCAAATGCAGGACCTGGCACTTGGCCCTGTTGAAACTCATACGATTGGCCTTGGCCAAATGATCCAGCTTGTCCAGACCCCTCTGTAGAGCCTTCCTACCGTCAAGCAGATCAACACTCCCACACAACTCGGTGTCATCTGCAAACTCACTGAGGGTGCACTCGATCCACCTGTCCAGATTGTTGATAAAAATATTAAACAGAACCAGCCCCAATACTGAGCCCTGGGGAACACCACTTGTGACCAGCCGCCAACTGGATTTAACTCCATTCACCAGCACTTTTTGGGCCCAGCCATCCAGCCAGCTTTGCTTTTTACAAAGCAAAGCATACGCCCACCCAAGCCATGAGAAGTCACTTTGTCCAGGAGAACTGCTGTGTGAAACTGTGTCAAAGGCTTTAGCAAAGTCTAGGTAGACAACATCCACAGCCTTTCCCTCATCCACTAAGTGGGTCACCTTGTCATAGAAGGAGATCAGGTTAGTCAAGCAGGATCTGCCTTCCATAAACCCATGCTGACTGGGCCTGATCGCCTGGTTGTCCTGTATATGCTGTGTGATGGCACTCAAGATGATCTGGTCCTTAACCTTCCCCAGCACCAAGGTCAGAGTGACAGGCCCTGAATCCTCCTTCCGGCCCTTCTTGTAGATGGGCGTCACATTTGCTAACCTCCAGTCAACTGGGATGTCCCTAGGTTACCACTAGCTATCAAGCAAGCAGGGCACAGAACATTCAAAATGATTCTCCAGAAGAAAAAAGTTACTATAAAGGGTACATAAAGCCCATCACAATCAATCAAGTTACAGCAGTGTAATGAGTTCCTAGCTTAACAGCAAAGCAGCTGTAATTAGCTGCATGTACACTGCTAGCCTTCTGCAAGTCAGAGGGTGATGTATGCTTAGACAATTTATTTTGCATTGGTACTATGCAAGGGGTATGCACCCAGTTAGTTATGGCCCAGCTGAAAAGCTTTAGCTACTTAAACTGATAATTTAGCTGTTGGTGATCACATGTGCATCCAAAGAATCTCATTTCTGTCACAGCTGCTTAGAGATCACCAAGCCAGTCCTGCAGATCATGGCCCAACATGCAGTCATACATGTATTTTCTTATACCATCCTTAAGGATGATGAGGTAGGCAGTATCTAAATATTGCATATACAAACACTGCATGTTTTCTAAATATTATATTATGATGAAAGCTTTCTACTTCAGTCACAGTTGCTGTTATTTATGGAATAACACTTCCAATATCCAAACACCGACTTTGTTAGTACATGCTCTGCTGAAGATACGAACTGTGCAAAAGATGAGGACTATCTGAAACAACCAAAAATTCTGCCAGGAGTTCAATGTTGTGAAAATAACTAATATTTGTATAGCCTAATATGTTTATTACTCAAGAAGAGACTTCTGTGCAAGGAAAGCCTTAATGAATCCTTAAAAATGAGCGAGGCTGATGGCTCACTAGTCATGCCACAGCTGAAGCAGATGGCTTTCCAGACCTCCCACTCCCAGGCCTGTGGTTTGGGAGAGGATACACACATAACTGTGCCTTACTGATTGATCCTCAGGGAGGCAAAAGTAATCTCAGGTAGGTGAGTGTTTGCTGGTTTCTCTGCTGTGACTGAAACGGCTGACGCTACAGCGTGTAAAAAAGGTGTCTGGCTGAGACTCAGAAATGAGTAAGTATATGGCTTTTCCTCCTACAGGTGGACTGTAGTTTCAGAACGAGCAAAAGACAAAACCAACAGGACTTACTTCATAGGGGTATGCACAATAAAATTTGTCAGGTACCTTTTATGGGCAAATTCAATCTGTGCACTTGGATCAGCTGCAGCTCTTCAGTGTTTGCATTTCCATGTGGATTAGCAGCTGGCTCTCTTTCAGCATTTTTAAAAACCCTGAACTGTATAATTGCCATGGGACAGTTCTAACTCACACTCTGGTCATTTACGAGGATTTACACACTGGTACTTACTTGGTTATTCATTAAAACCAGATAACTCCCATAGGAGATACTGCATCACATGATATTCAGGCTACTTCTGAAATACAATATACTTAAGGAAACACACATGTTGAAAGTACTTATCTGGTCTAAGATATAATAATGGCAATAAATAAATTGTGCATACAACCTTTTAATGATTGGAAACACTATGTGAAAGTCTTCCCAAGAAAATATTTCCTCTTACTTTAACTAAAAAGAAGGATTGAAGGGTGATTTATATTCAGAAGGAAGGGAAAAATGTGCTCGAGTTGGCACTTCTGTACTAACAGTAACTCCCTGATAATTCTTTGAAAATAAGTTGAGAATGTATCATGCTGCAATATGATAAAATAATACATAAAATTCCACTGGTTGAATTGTCTTGATTAAGGTATGTAGAGCTAAAACTTTGCACTTAGGTATATATAGCCCATTACAAGATATGCTTTGGGCAGTGGTACTAAAGAAGGAAAACTAAAACACAAATCATAGAATCATAGTATGGTTTAGGTTGTAAGGGACCTTGAAGATCATCGAGTTCCAACCCCCTCCCACCAGACCAGGTTGCTCAAAGCCCCATCCAACCTGACCTTGAACACTTCCAGGGATGGGGCATCCACAACTTCTCTGGGCAACCTGTTCCAGTGTCTCACCACTCTCACAGTAAAAAATTTCTTCCTAATATCTATTCTAAATCTACCCTCTTCCAGTTTGAAGCCATTGCCCCTTGTAAAAATCAGATGACAGCAATTCTGTTCCACAAAATTTTTTTGCTAATGTCAAAATGTCTAAAAGTCACTTCAGACAGAATTTATTTCTAGTCTTAAAAAGAACCATGAACTTTTAAATTCTGCTTAAGTCAAAGAGAACTATGCCTCTTAAAACCTTTCAAAACCTGACCTATCAGCTAAATAAGCAAACAAATCAGAACTATGCTGCATTACAACAGCACTCCAAGGAAATTTAGGCTACTTATACCTATGCTACGTTACAGGTTTCAATGTAAGCAATGCATTATTTCACCATATTCACACAAAACCACAATTTTAATAATTGCAGTTGTAACCCGTTGTAATATACATCTGTACTAAAACAGCAAAAAAGTTCTGGAGGGGCGCTGTGACTTAATATCAAGATGCCTCAACTTCCATGCAAGATCCATCATACAAGTTTCAAGGAAAACACCAACCCAAGCACTGAAGAGTTAAAAAACCCCTCAAACTTTGATAAATTCTGTGAACACTGAATGGGAACAAGCGAAGAGAGAACATACTAATTTCCTAA
>RSEF01000002.1:143217324-143231929 GCA_003993805.1 Himantopus leucocephalus
AAGCCTGTCTAGGTCCCTCTGGATGGCATCCCTTCCCTCCAGCCCGTCAACTGCACCACACAGCTTGGTGTCATCAGCAAACTTGGGAAGGGTGCACTCTGTCCCACTGTCCATGTCACCAACAAAGATGTTAAACAGCACTGGTCCCAGTACTGACACCTGAGGAACACCACTTGTCACTGGTCACCACTTGGACATTGAGCCATTGACCACAAGTATTTGAGTGTAGTCATCCAGTCAGTTCCTTATCCACTGAGCGGTCCATCCATCAAATCCATGTCTCTCCAACTTAGAGACAAGGATGTTGTGCATGACAGTGTCAAATGCTTTGCACAAGTCTAGGTATGTCAGTTGCTCTTCCCTTATCCACTGACACTGTAACACCATTGTAGAAGTCCACCAAATTTGTCAGACATGATTTGCCTTTAGTGATGCCATGTTGGCTTCTTCTTTTGATCCAACTTACACTTGTAGTTTCCAAAAGCTTCCTGTAAAAATCGTCTGTCTTGTGGGAAAAAAAAGGGCTTCCCTTTTGTTTTCAGTCTGGTACCCAATCATACACTCACTTTAAGAAAAACAATAAATAATCATTTTAATGTCCATTTTCCATACCATTCACAACTGTATAATTTCCTAGATCTCCCTTCAGCTGATATATTCTTCCAAGCAGAAGTTTCAAGCGAATTATCCTCAATATAGAAGCATTCTCACACCATAAGATTGTAGTAACCTTACCACTTATGTCTGTGCTTTTTCCTAGTTTGCTACACTGATTATGAGAAATTTCAGTCGTAAAATGAAAACATGAAATCCATAAAACTTCATTAATAAAAATAGCAGCCCCCCCAGACAACCAGCATGCATTGATGCAGTTTTCTGGTGGTTGAGGTAACTAGGATGTTTGTTCAGATATAATGTAAGATCTGAAAAAGGCACATCATCTCCTGGAGCAGAGGTTGAACATTTGAATACAACACTTAAGTGAATACAACATTTTAAATGGTATAATACACCTATTTGAGGTAGCTGCAGTAATCCCTACTGTTGAAAAAATTTGTTGACTCTTTCAAATGAAAATATTCTGACAGCTCCAGTGGCTATTATTCCAAAAACAACATTAGCAATAACACTGACTAATCTTGCACAGAACTTCCCTGAAAGTAATGGTTGCTTTTACCATTTTCTCCGTATGTAGTTATCTATATCAGAAACAAGCTAGAAATTAGTCTTTGCATCAGGAGATATAAGGCAACCACATCTGAAAACTGCTGACATGCACATTATAGAGCAATAAAGGAAAACCATTATAGAACTACTTTAAACATGAAATAGTTACCTAGGTATTCATTATGACAAAATTACAGACTCATAAAAAAGCAAAATAACTATGCTTTGGAATTAATTTTGCATACATCTTCTTGATTTCTGAGAAGGAAAACCATATAAATCTGAATAGAAATGCAAAAAGAGGGGTTTGTAGAGTACAAATGAAAAACACTTAGTAATTCTTCTTGAATGTCTATTGCAGCACAATTAAATTCGAGAAATATTTTCCTCTGACAAATACATACTATTCTGTTGCCTTAAAGTTCACTTTTTACTACTGCAACAATAAATATATTTATTGGAATAGTTTACTAGCAGAAGAATAGTATTTCTAATAGGTTCTTTTTTTTAATGTTCTCTCTTTGTAATTAAAAAGTAATGAATTCACATGCATATTTTTCAGTATTTATAACCTCACGGATGGTAGTTTTTCAGGTACTGAGAAAGCAGATGTGAGAAAGCCACTGTTTTTCAAGGGAGTCAGCCCTACCAAAGGGCTAATGTTTATAATTTATATGTATGAAGTAAAGTAATGAAATAGGGACCGACAGCATTTTGACTGTTTTTCTAATTTCCTGGAGTCAGTCCTCTGGAACAAGAGCTTCATAGTTGATAGTACCTCAATGGGACATTCTTTTCATCATTTCCATGTTATCAATATGGTATTTTATTTTTCTGTCACTAAAGAGAAAAACTTTTTTCTGTTCTGCTCTGTCTCACTTTAACCACTAAGGCTATTTCATTTCATTTGAATAGGACAATGAGTCAAGGATATGGAAATTTTTGTATCTAGCTATTCCTGCTGAAACACCAAATTCTTAAATGTCACTGAAGGATAAGCTACTTTATTAGCACATCAGCTTCATATTCTCACAGCACTGCTTACTTGACTTTCTCTGGAATAAGAAAGTTCGTAAGAAAAATACTGGTTTATTGAAAGTTAGTCATAGCAAGGCCTTATATAATCACTCAGCCTGNTATAATCACTCAGCCTGACTTATCTTAACTTTGGTCCTGGTATTTAGTACTGTGGTTCTACTGAGTCCAGTAACTTCTGATTTGGTTCAAACAATCATCCCCTTTGAGTGAATGACCCAGCAGAGTGTAGCTAGAATTAACACTGAAGTTCAACTGGAATTACCAGTGTGCAGAATACACCTTTTCCCTTGGTGACTCAAGAGATCCATACTTCATATCTGATGACAAATACCCAAGATGCTTCAAAAATTCTACTCATGTCCCATATGTTTTGCTGGATTTTTGCTGGTTTTATAAAAAACCATTTCCTTGTAAACTCTTGCTAGTGACTTTCCAGTACTATGTAATGTTTTTGCCTTTATCAGAACAAGGATATATATCTCTCTCTCATTTTGACATAGTATTTTATGTAACTCTCATTAAAACAAATGACAAAGCAAAACAGAAAATAAATCAGTGATAGAAGAATACATGGAGATTACTAAGAGGTATTTGTTGAGACTAAATGGCTGAAAATATTGTATCAGTGACTATCAAAATCCTTTGAGATGAACTTAATTTTTAAATAACGTATTTTTACCAAAAAGCTAATATCTTAACATTTAAAAAATATTAACTCTGCCCAAGCGATCTTGAAAGCTCCTTTAAATGGCTTTATATTCAGCAGTTCTTGCAATGTGAATGAAAAACAGGGTCCTTAGTCAGATTCAAGTTTAAAGGACACATCTGCTTTGATGGGAAAGTTTCCAAAATAGTTTTTCAGTACTTCATAGGAACAACCATATTTAAACATGCAACTTTCCGGGTTGCTTGGGCGGACAGAGGCAAAACTTACATTTTTTTTCAAATGTTAATGCAATTAATTAGGGAGGAAGGGTTGGTTCACTGTGATACTCGTTTCAGGAATAAAAGTCCCACTGTCTTCAACCAAGCCAGGATTTAACTCCTTCAGTTTTGCTTTTAATTTCTGAATGGAATAAATCAGTAGCTCACTGATGAAAAACAGGAAAATAATCAGAAAAAGTCTGGGAGAAACTGTCACAAAACAAACCATCTAGTTTCACATGATTTTAATCTGACAACATAATTGACCTCTCTTCTGCTCAAAACTCAAAATTCAGCCGATGCTTCCAGGAAATTTGGCCTTTCTTGTGAGATTTCATTACTTCTAATTCTAATAGCAATAGTATGATTTTAAAATTATTCTGAAAGCTAGAAATAATCAGCTGCAGTGTGAGTTTATGGTGCAGGTTCAGTTTCATTCCTGTAAAATTCTACATGTTCGTATAAATTCAACTCTGTGAAACAAAGAATTTTCCACTGTCCAGATCTGAGGTAAAACAGGACCAATTTTCTGTTCAGTAATTTTACTCTGCAGCTAATCCTCTTCTAATTAACTGAACTCTCTGAAATTAGCAGTGTATTGTTCAGACACTGTTCGCTCCCAGAGTAGTAAGACCTGATTGTTTATAGCTGATGCCAAGGAATGATATGCAGAGAGGCTCTTGCTTATACTTATTGCTATAAAACCCAAAGGCAGCTCACTTTGTTGTGTGTCCTGTTGGAGGGTCGGAAGCAGAAAAGCATAGAGGGGTCCCACCTGTGGGGAGGAGTGGACAGGCCAGGTGACCCAAAACTGACCAACAGGGTATTCCATCCCATCTGCCTCATGGTCAGTATAAAAGCTGAGGGATCAAAGGGTCAGCACTCTTTCTTCAATGGCCGGCGTCTGAGGAGGACTCTGTTTGTCTGCCTTTGATCCCAATCTGTGTGTTCCTAAATCCAGATCCGGAATCCAGTTCCTGTCCATCACTGAGTCCAGTCTGGGACTTTCCCAGTGACTGCCAGTGATGTGATCATCATCCCGGGAACTTGATACAGTTTTGTATATATTGTATATATTTAATTATTTTATTTTAATTTTATTATTTATATTGCATTCAAGCAGTTTAGTTTTCTTTTAAACTCATAAGTCTCTTCCTCCTCTCCCTGAAGGGAGATGTTGTCCCTTCTCTGAAGGAAGAGAGGTCAGAGAGCATCTGTCTTTCGTTTCAGTGGCCAGTCCAGCCCAAACCATGACACCCACTGAAACCTATTCTTGTGTATGTTACTTGTTACAGTCAAATAACTGACTGTAGCTGTAGATTTTAGATAGATTAGATCCATAGGGTAAGTGACAGAAAGTAGCATGATGAGAAAACACTTGAAAAAAGTGAAGAGACAATGGTAATTTAGATTTAAATGCTTCAATGTTGAGGGATTTGTCTTACTTCAGGGAAGACTCAGATGGGCTATCCAGTGGAGGAGGGAGTAAGCTGGCTTTGAGCCCGGATGGGCAAGGTAGATTGAAATCCCTCCTGGGTCTGAATTCCCAAAAGGACCTAGGATAAGTCATTTAGTGTTTCAGTTTCACATTTGTGTAACTAAGCGTAACAAATCAAGGCAATTTTTTCACTTGGCAGGCTATTGCTCCTGACTAACACCTTTACCTTCTATTGTCTTTAAATTCACTGAGTCTTGAGCTTCTCTTTGTGTATCTGTCTTTGAGGGCCTTTCACTTCGAGGACTCTTGGCTGTTTTCTTGTCATATGGGACCTCATGTACATATCTCTAAAGCTGATACTGACCCTACAGTTTACATTGGACATTATAGACATCTTCTGAAGAACCCTACCAGAATGGTGCAGAAGTGTGGACTGCTGTGTAATTATCTAGTAAGTGTCCTGTCTCTTGTTATTTCTCCCACAAAGTGACAGCTTTGAGAAAGATAACTAAAAACCCATGTCTAAAAATCATCTATGCAGATGACATTTCTAAAAGTCTGCACCTCCATGTGGAAAGTACAAAGAGGATGAAAATCTTTGGAGGTCTCTGTATCTGTCAATAAAAACATATGTGACCTTCACTCAGGAGCTCAAGACCAAACTGGACATCTTCAACTCTCACATGCCCTTTACAGTGTCTCTTGTACAGAACATTCCTACGTGTGGAAAAACATCAAGAATGCCTATATAGCATCCTAACTCATTTCACTTTTCCCTCCTAACAGGTGCTTTAGTCTGTGTGCTTTAGACTGTGTCCTTAAGGTCTTTTCTCTGTTGACAAGGATAATGTAAAAAATAGCATCCACATCTATAGACCAATCATGAGCCCAATAGCAAAATCATAGAGAAATTAATAACTCTGATTTTTAGTTTGCAACTTTAATCATGTTCTTTTCATGTAATTATCTTACATAACAAACATATTGTATATCCCAGCTGGATACCCGCAGAGCTGCTCTTTTAAATCTCATGATAGTAGGCCCATATGTTCTTACATTTTTCTTACTCTGAATGGATACCAGGTGCAGACACTACCTCTGTACCCTCATCATGCAAAGGGGATTTTGCAGCATGGCTTCCCTAGAGAATCAGACCCAGCCTTTCAAACAATTTCTAAACCTCTCCCCATGCGACAGCTTTACAAGCACTCTGGGAATATACTATTCCTCCATTTCAGAAACACATAACAGTGGAAATACAAATATCCTCTTGTTTGGAGCTCTTGTAATCAATAACCTACTTAGCAGAGGAAAAACTTGTATGCAGCTAAAAAGAATAGACATTCACTCTCATTTTCCATTCTTAGATTCCTCAACATTCCCAAATACTTTTTGGTCTTAGATCGACTACTCTATCCCTTTACCCAGAAAATATTTTTGAAGTGTCTGTTTGTCTTTCAGAAACCTAATCTCATTGCTTTCTTTGCCCAAATCTCCTCTTTTCCCACTGTAACATTCTCATAGCATCACTTCATTTTTTCCCCTTTTTTTTTGTTTGGTCAGTAAAGGATAGCAGTAGGAAGGGATTATAATTACGAAGTTCGTTCTTGCACTAAAGATTGTCTCTCCTTCTACTAACAGGAAAATCACTGTGTAGCAATCAATCATTGTGGTATACCATTTTTTTTCTTTTCAGCCTTACAAGCTTTGTTGGAAGGCCATAACGCTAGCATTTTGTTCCATAGTTCATCACGGAGAGAAAGCAGCTTGTTCTGCTAAAAATAGGAGAAAATCAGAATGGTCAATGCTTATTTATTCCTTGTTTTTGTGAAAGACAAAACATTTGATTCATAGTAGAGACCGTTGATTTTGGTGTCATTGTTCAGCAAAGATTCAAGGCCAAAGAACATGTTGTTTCTGAATCGCTCTGCAGTGAACATCAGTGATTTAGAGGTGATTTCAGTTTTGAGCAGCTTCAAGTAAGATTGATTTGCTTTTCTATCTGTAAGTTTAAATTATGTCCCTATGAAATTCTTTGCAGGGTATTTATCAATTGTTATTTCATTAAGAGGAATCAAAATACTATTGGAATTGGAAAAAAAAGAAATAAACAGCAGAAAATAATGCATTTCTGTGTTAATTTCTATGTATTAGATTAACAAAAGGGCACTAGAAGTTGTTGAGAAAAGCTACTGAATTTCCTCTAGTTTGTCACTACTTGGCTTTCCCATTTTGCCACAATCTTCTCTGATCAACTCTTTCTCCATCAAGCATCTACTTTCCTCCTAAACCAATTTATTGTGCTCTTTGCTTCAGCAGTCTTAGTTCACATAGTTTTGTCTCTTTATCTACACGGTCAGATAAACATTTTTTTTTTCTTTCAAAACCAAGAAAATAAAGCTGATAGAAGTGAAGAAGCTCACATAAAATAACAGCCAGAATGAAACACGGCCTAGAAATTCAACAGAAGAAAAATCTTGTATTTTGGCAGGCGCCGTGATGCAAAACAGATCAGGAACTTGTTCAATTCAAATAAAGTTTCTCTGTTTCTTTGCTTAAGCGGCAGAGTTCAGTTTCCAGCCTTGTGCACTGAGGCCTTTGCTCCGGGTTTAGAAACAAGATCACTATTGATGACAGCTCTCAAAAGAGATTTTGGGCCTAATGTCGTGTGCAACTGGAAGCCTCCAGCGAGCAGGTGGTGGAGTAGACAGGCACTGCTCCCCTCTGTGTTCGCATCCCCTGGTTGCCTGGAAGGGCGTCCACCAGCAACAGTCCCAGGTTTCACTGGAAGTAATTCTGCCCTAGCAGAATATGTCCATGTCATCCCATCTGCTGTATTTAATAGCTGAACTGAAACTTCATTATGCTGTGAAACAAGCAGACAAAACTGAATAGCAAGAGATTACTTTTAGAATGAGAATTTGCATTTTGTCACTCTTCAAGCAATGAGATGGAGTAGGTGTTTCTAAATTTTACCCTGTTTGATATATATACTTAGAAATGATGAAACAAGTATTACTACGTAGAAATATTAAAAATACATTGTAGTTAATGACTGTAATATTCTCTGTAATTACAAAGAGAGGTTGTGGAGTTTCCTTCTCTGGAGATACTCAAAACTTGTCTGGATGCATTCCTGTCCAACCTACTCTAGGTGAACCTGCTTTGGCAGGGGGGTGGGACTAGATGATCTCTGAAGTTCCCTTCCAACACCTATCATTCTGTGATTCTGTGTAATAATCAGTATAACCTGATTTAGCGTTATATTTTCATGTAATCAATGTTTTCATTGTATCTAGCACAGTAAGGCATTGCAGACTTTGGTAATACAATGAAAAAGGATGTTTCAAATACCACAGTAGGTTACCAGAAACTATACCTGAAAGTAGAAAGCTTTTCACCACCTTACGCTTTCCCTGGATTAAAATGATCTTCCAGGCTAAATCTATCAGGCAGAATTTTTTTTCCTGAATTTTCTCCTAAGCTATAAATAAGTGCCAGCTCTCCCCTTCTGGCTAGACCCTCCAGGTAACTCAATGTGGGGTCAGAAAAGCTCTGAGAGACAGAGACAAACACCTTGGTTCTAATGCCTCCTTAGACATAGCTATCCTTCTTACGGGCAGCTGCAGGCATTTGGATTTTTCTGTCTCTGCCACATCTCCTCTCATGCACAGTGACCAGCACAGGTCACTTGTATTTCAATGGCAGGGGGGTTAATGATGCGCCCTTGCCCCTGCTGAGATGTCTAGTACCATTTCTGTCAGAAATTATTTTGGAAGTTGTCCCCACCAAGTGCTGACAATTTTTCAAAGGACATCTCACCAGGATCAATTTACCTTTTCCCTTTCTAACAGTTGAGACAACGTTTACCTATGCATTTTGTAAGAACTTGCTAAATTAGAGCAGCTGTGACTTTCCTGTCATGTTTTCAGACTGGATCTGGCCACATGAAATTCCAGTACTGCATCCCTGAGGCAGAGCACCAGACAATCACTTTGCAGTTCTCACTATGGACCACCACAAAATAGAAATGTGAGCTCACTTCTTGCAAAAAGGAGGCTGCCAGAGAAAGTGAAATTTAGATTCTTACTGTAGTTACTTGAGAGTCACACCAAGAAATTTTGTTTCTGATCCAAACTGAATCTTATAATTGAAATCAAATTTAACTATCAAGGGACAATTCATATCCTGTTGATTAATTTGCAGTTATAATTTATGTCTCAAAGACAATGTCGTCCAATAATTATATGTATTCCTGCATGGAAAAATTCTGACATATCTTCTGCTCTCTCTTCCTTCCACTGCCTTCTCCTTCTAAAACAATGGGAAGATACATGGAATAAAGAAAGGTGTAATAATTAATAGATTTGTTTCACTAAACTCTTTGCTAGTGTTTTGTCCTCATTTTATAGATAATAGAGCTGGGCCACTATTGATCGTCTAAGAGATATCATCCTGTACTCTTTGTACCACTTCACCTGAGCTGGGTTTGGATCATAACAAAGATTTTGTTATTACAATGCCTATCTTATTGTTCTGGGCAAAAGTGACATAGCCTTCACACTCTCTGGCAGTGTCACACAGTTAAGTTCCCTTTCAAAGGGTCAAATCTAGACATTTTAATTCAGAAAGCTTAATATGCCAAATAAAAACTGCAAATAACCCTTCCTTATCCACAGACACCTCTGAAATCCTTCTGAGGCCTTTCAATACATCCTTCACTCTACAAGTCACAGGCTTTGTTTTAGCTTAGAAATGCTCTGTATAAAAACACCTTTTCCCTTGAATTACAACCCTTTGTCTCCTTGGTGGGTGAAGAACATACACAGGTATCCTTCTTAGTCTTCACAGCCTTCTTCAGTGCTGTGGTTTAACCTCATCCAGAAACTAGGACCATGTAGCGATTCACTCCCTCTCCCCCCCCGCCCTAAGGTAGGGAGAAGAGGGAGAAAAAGCAGGGGGAGAAAAGAAAAAAAGCAAACCAAAAACTCGTCGGTTGAGATCAAGGCAGTTTAATGGAACAGTAATGTAAGAGAAAAAAAATAATTATAATAATGGTAAAAGAATATACAAAATAAAGTGATGCAACAAAAATTGCTCTCACCACCTGATGATCAGTTGCCCAGCCTGCTCCTAGCAGTGATTGTGGATGCATGCCCCCACAGCCAACTCCCATTTATATACTAAGCATGATGTCTGTGGTATGGAATATTCCTTTGGCCAGCTTGTCCTGTCTATGCTCCTTCTCAGCTTCTATGGGAAGCTGAAAAAGTCCTTGACTTACTGTAAACATTACTTAGCAACAACTAAAACAAAACATGTTATCAACATTATTGTTATATTAAATCCAAACCACAGCAGCTACTAGGAAGAAAATTAACTCTATCCCAGCTGAAACCAGGACACTCAGTCAACAAATGATCAAATGCATTATTTGTGTGAATGACCCACAATTTCTCCCCTTCTACTCTCTCGTATATAAATATCAGACAACATGACTATGGCACCTCTGGCTCCTGTAGGTTAGTTAAACTATAGAAAACATGACAGGTTGGTGACTGATGACAAAATGTTGCAATATGTGAGAATAAAAGAGGCTTGCTACAGAATGAAGTCTGTGAATTAGAGAAGTTAGGGAAATGTCAAAGATTATTTTTCCTTCCTGTAAGCACCTGAGATTTCAGCACTTCCCTCCACCCTCTCCCTTTGAATTGCATAAAGAGAGACGTTTTTGATAAAGCACAAAACACACGAGAAAGATAAGGACCTTTAGTTCAAAACCAGCTTATTCAAAAATAACTAACCACCCTTTGGTTAGTCTGTTCTTATGTCTACCCCAGCATCAGGTTCCCCGTTTATCTAGTGTCAAGTTTCTTTTCATTTTTTCTATTAGCACTAATCAACCTTGTATAAATGCACATTTACCTGACTGATAATGGCTTTTCTGGAAGATGTGACAACCTCTTTTTTAATTTTTTTTTTTGAAAGGAAATGTATCTGAGTATCTTTAAATCCTAGGAAAGCTAAATCTATTCTTTTCAGATTTAGAACTAGTCACCCACTGGTACATATCACAATACAAGGACCAGATTAATATAGAAAATACACCTTTCTGAAGGCTACTTTTTTCAGATCTTGAAAAAAGGAACACTTTCATTTTATAACACAAGCTCCCCTTTTCCATTTGAAAAAAGATCTTTACTATCCTGGATACTATTGCACTGTAACTACACTGCTAGGAGAGCTTGTTAAAAGGTATTGCAGAGAAAAGTGAGTGACTTTCATTATTTGCTCAGCAAGATAAGTGGAAATACAACATCATACCACTTTTCAGAGAATGTAAAGCACTCTGTGCTTGCTGCAATTCTTTCATCAGCTCGCCCCACACTTTTCTGAAATGGCCTCTTTGTCACTGCAAGGAAGTATTGCTTCTGTAAAGACAACTACAGCAAGGACTGCAGGCAGGTGAAAGCAATGAATATTACTCCAAAAAGACAGTATTTCTCATGTTTCATCTTTTGGGCAAAGGAAAGGACAAAGGATTATAGTATATTCAGTTACAATGGAATAGGACCCAAAGTTGGTATAATTTTCTATCAAGCAGCCCCATGAGGGAACGAAAGTTTGGTTTAGCCCCTAAATGTGGTAATACATACAGGTAACTGGAATATGTCTGAAGCTTGACTGCTGGTTGTGCTTATTCAGTTCTCTTGCTGCAGAAAGCAAAGAAATGATCCACAGTCTCTACTGAATTCCCATCCCTCCAGAGCTCTCTGGGAGGAGCTTCGGTTAGCCACCAGGCTTATATTGTGCCTCCACTTGAAAATTTGTCACCCTAATGAATAAATTCACCCATCAATATGCTGAATAGCCACCCTGGTTAACCAGGACATGCCCTCTGAGGATGTTAAGGAAGAATGGTTTCATATGCATAGATGCTTGCAAAGAACTCTCAGTGCCTTAAAATTACAGATTTTACAAGCTCAGCCTTTACCCTCAGAATCAAACACTGCTGCTACTGCTTTAGCTGCACTTTGGCTGAGTGAAGGCTCCTTGCAGCTCCCTTCTGAGATGCATTCCTTTGCCTCATGCTTTGAGAAGGAAAGTATTAAGCTGTCCTTGTATTTCTCCTCCTGCGAAGGATGGAAGGACATAGCAAAGACAAACCCTTTATTATTAGCTCTGGTCAGAAAACCACAGGTCTAAATTCTTCTTCATTGGATGGACCCTCAGAGCTGGGTTCTCCTTAACTCTGTAATGGGAAAAATGCATTTCCAGACTTGCTGTTACTACTTAGTGTNCAATGGGAAAAATGCATTTACAGACTTGCTGTTACTACTTAGTGTTGGCTATATCAGCACATAAATCTTCATCCTCAAGGTAACAGACAAGGTAGTCATTGACTCTTTCTCAGAGCCTAATTGCCTAGTNTAATGGGAAAAATGCATTTCCAGACTTGCTGTTACTACTTAGTGTTGGCTATACCAGCACATAAATCTTCATCCTCAAGGTAACGGACAAGGTAGTCATTGACTCTTTCTCAGAGCCTAATTGCCTAGTTAGACCTCAGCTCCAGTCTAGGGGGAGATTTTTTCCAGTTTGCATATGCGGTTGTTGTCTCTCTTCCTTCAATTTACTAATCCACCTTCAGGTTCATTTATGCTGGCCCAGTCTCAGGAACTGTAAAACTATTCTAGTTATTCTAGTAAAACTTCTCTGCTGTAAAACTATTCTAGTACCATGTAAGGTAATGCCTCTCACCTGACTGTTAGCCTGCATTTGCCTATAAAATTTAGTTTTCTGAAAAGAGCAAATCAACCATTTCCCCTGACAGTTCTGTCCCTTGAGACCAAGTGAGAGAGAAGTCGCTCTCCAGGAAATCTGTGCTAGTTCCCACCGAAGTCCTTCGGGGCTGCAGATGTGGCGAGGCAGAAAGCACTGCTCACCTTCTCAGATTGGTAGGACATGACGACATGTTGAAACTAAAGTTTCCGGTAGGGAGCAGAAGCTTTTTCTTATGTCCCCATGCCACCGAGAGCACAACCACAGCTGCCAGGCAGTCACCTGCACTAAACTCAACTTCTACAGCTTGCAGACATGAATCCCACTTCCAGCTGCGCCCCTGAGACTTTGTTTAAGTGCCCTTCCCTGACACCTGCCACTCTCTCACGATGCCAATGACTGATTTAACATCCCCTCTCCATTACACCGCCACTTTCTAGAGGGAATTACCTTGAGTTTCCAGCTCCATCTCCATACTTTTACCCACTTGTCTGACACAGGCTGGCACTGATGCTGTTGGCTATGAGGTATCTTTCTTGCCTAACTTTGTCATTAAACAGCAGGTGGGCAGTAAAGGCTGAGGAGAAAAGATTTTTTTTTTTAAAGTGGCTTTTTGTTTTGTTGTTGGATTGACTCTATCAAGTTACAGCTGTATCTTATTTTGGCATGAGTACCAAAGTGAAATATGGTGGATAATATTGCAAGGATTAAGATTTATTATAAGTCTTTGAAGCTGTTCTTTCTTGGGATGGCAGAAATAATTAAACTAATATTTTTATAACACTTGTTCATTTTATCTTGAGGCCAAATAATTTTCTTATCAAAAGGAACTAATTTTTAAAAGAATGAAGAAAACCCTAATGCATGGGTGATGAGTATTTGCACTGTAAATGTATACATGATATCTACTTCCAGTTTTTCAGTTCAAATCTAAATGGAGTGAGAAAAAATTAAAATGTGTTGTTACCTTCTGAAAGCTGTGCATTGACACACGTGAAATGAGCAGTAGTAGTTACTTTTGCATTTAGTATAAGTAAAAATACCAGCAAATATTCAGCAATATAAACAGCTAAAAAGTTAACCCAGAGTGCCTAGCAGGATTTCCAAGCTGCAGCAAGCCCACGAAGCCGTGAAAGCACCTTCTATATGATGACATATACAGGTGTGTGTGGTAAAATCTTTTTTTTTAGAGCAGCTGTATTCAGGGAATGCATTTTCAGGATTTAACAGTACCAAAACAAGGTGGTAGTATCTGAATGTCACAGAAGAGTGGCTTAATCATATTCTTAACCTGCAGGATGTGTATCACTCTTATCAGCAGCAGTTTTCCATAGCTTATAGTTACTGAAAGTTGCTCTAAGAAGAAGTAAAATCTGGGATTGCGTGGGACCTTCTCTGTATATTTTATACAGGTCCCATAGGAAAAAAACCCCAAACATAAGCAACTAGAAAAATTGTTGGAAAAAATCCATAAGTAAAGTTTGAATGCTGGTGTTTGAGTCATATCTTTTTATATTTCTAATGACATTTTCAGAGGAAAAAACCTTACAGCTAGAACCAGGAGGCTTTTCACCTTCCTTCCCATAAACAGTTATGTTTGCCAGAAATGTGCATCTATCCATCTCAAAATCAGTTAAGAATTTAAACTAGACTCGACGGGGGAAGGGGGTATTATCAGGCTTGCCTGTGACAAGCCAAGGGATGATGCACCAAGGAAAGAGGAATTGGGTGCTAGCAAGGCCCTGCAACCATTTGCTCCAAGATGTGCTGGCTACACTGCAGCACACTTAAAGTCTTATGTAGATGAGCCAGGAGCTCCTGGGGTAACAAGAGCCAATGGGGAGGCACCGTTAATATACGGCAAAAGAATGCCGCCTGGAGAGAAGCGCAAAGTAATTACAACTGCTCCAGCCAAGTCAGCCTCAACAAGGACACGGCCAAAGTGCCTCTATGCAAATGCACGTAGCATGGGGAACAAACAGGAGGAGCTAGAGACGTGTGCATGCCTCTACTCCAAGGCGGTGATCTCATTGGCATCACGGAAACATGGTGGGATGACTCTTACAACTGGAGTGGCGGCATGGAAGGTTACAGGCTCTTCAGGAGAGACAGGCAGGGGAAACGAGGAGGCGGTGTTGCCCTATGCATTAACAACCAGCTGGAGTGCATGGAGCTCGGCCTAGGGATGGATAAAGACCTGACTGAGAGCCTACGGGTTAGGGAAAGGGAAAACAGGAGCAGGGGACATTACAATGG
>RSEF01000002.1:143237878-143250057 GCA_003993805.1 Himantopus leucocephalus
TAGAGGGGCAGAATCACCTCCCTTGACCTGCTGGCCATATTTCATTTGATGCAGCTCAGGATGTGGTTGGTTTTCTGGGCTGCAAGCGCACATTGCCAGGTCATGTTGAGTTTCTCATCAACCAACACCTACAAGTCCTTTTCCTCAGGGCTGCTCTCAGTCCATTCTCTGCCCAGCACTAATTAGCAAATACTTTTTCAAACCTCTGAGGAGAAATGAAGTTGAAAGGGATCAGGGTGATGCTCTCCAGTGTATGACACAAAAATGCAGATGATGATGCAACACAGTTTCAAACATGGGAAAGGCAGAAGTGAAAGAATGAGTCTGACAGTCACTCTAATTAATGTCACCTTTCCAATACAGTTTCTGCAGCGGAGACAGAGGGTGGGAAGGAGGAATTACAAGAAATTGGTGTTTTTACATAATCCTATTTCAAAATACTTAATTGATGTGAAAGTCAATGTTCTGAGCGTGATATGAAGATGACAACTGTAACTCATCTAAAATGATGGAGTATCACAATAGTTTCCTCTGTAGATCTTCCCCTGAGACTGCAGGGGTTTGAGACCTTACTCGTATGTCTTTACTTTGGGATTGCTCCATCTTAGCACCTTGATTTTGAAGTTATGCACATCTCTGACCTGCACCTATCAAACTGTGGTCCATGGAGCAGGTGTGAGCATTTGCTGGTTGTGTACAGGTCACACTGCCCCATCCTTGTGTTTGTACCTAAATACTCTTGAATGCAACACTCCCATAAATTTATATAGCTTTGCTTTAATCTTACTCTATTTGGATGCAATTGATTGTTCCTTAAATGTAAAGTTGTCACTTCAAATGTCTTTTTGGGTGGTAGCGTGCGAAAGATTGGTGACTATATTTCTTGGCCTTTTCTTTTGTTTATGGACTTGAATGTACAAAGTATGAGGAGGAGCAAAAGGACATAAAAAAAGGAGTAAAATTGTAGTATGGGGCAGAAAAAGATGATTTTTTTTTTTTTTTTAAGGGAAAGCAGAGAAGCAACCAGTATTTTAGGTACCTTGATTATCTGATCAAGGGGAGGTTTTTAAGATCCCATCTATTAAGACCTGGTGAGCAGTGCAAAAAATGTTCATGCTCTTTGTTCCGTTGTAATAGGAGAAATGTCTTTTGATAGCAGGCAGTTTGTAAATCTTAGCATCCAGTAGTTAATCAGTTATGTATTTCTTTTTGAAACACCATTTTCAGTAGAGCCAAATACTTGATGTATCTGTAAGGCTTTGTCCGTTTATGAGGGAATGGAATTTTTGCTATCTGCTCTCATTTTTTTTTTTTTTTNTTTTTTTTTTTTTTTTTGGTTGTTTTTATGGGATGTTTGTATGACTGCAACAAAGAAAGTGTAAGTAATTACAGGTAATACTTACAAGAAGCATGCAGTTCTGTAAGTTTCAAAATAAACATTGTAATTGAATTATGAATGTTATTTGAAGAGGGTAATAGCAAATCTCATGTACGGTTAACATAGATCCAAAACATTATGAAAATCCTTCTAGTATGATTTTCTGTTTTTAAAAAAGAATTTCTGCTCTCTAGGATTTAAAAAAATGTAAATCTAAAAATAATCCAGAGCATATGGTTTAGGGATTATGAGTCTCAGATTTACCTCGCAGAAACTTTTGTCTATTCTTTTGGAGAATTGTCAAGGTTTTCTCCATCTTGATGAAAAACAGACCCAAACATAGATGTAGTGAGACGGAGGAAGGGACCTAAAAGATAAATAGTGTTTGTGATGTTGGCTTTTAGGTACTGCCTAAATTGGTGCTTTCTTTTTTTTTTTTAAATCACTGGGCAGTTGCATGAACACTAACTAGACCATGTGCAGCAATGAAGACAATGTCTGTGGCTTTTTATGTATTGGGAGAAATGTGTACTGCTTTACACTGCAAAGGGACAACAGTGTTTGTGTTAGAGAATTGCAGTGGTGCGACAAAATATAAACTTCCTGATCCAGACACGTTATTTTCTTTTTTGAATTGAAATGCTGGCTGAAATATGTTACACACAAATATATACTCTGCACTAATGTATGGTCTTTTCAGCCGTATGGTTGCCACCTTTGAAATACCAAAAAACCCCCAAACTAGCCACATCAGACAAATGGCTGTTGTGCATGCACAGATTAATCTGCACATGTATAGCAGCGCTGACAACACCCAGCGCGTCCATAGTAAAACTTGCTGGGTAAGTTGGAAACCACTGAAACAGCAACTATGCTTAGCAAAGATAGGTGTTACTGATTTGCTCTTCCTTCTTTCCTGAATTACTCAAAAAAATTTTGGTAGACATGGTATGTTTTCGTTATAAATTTACTGACTTACCCCGTGATTCCACTGACAAGCATGTAGCTACGACCCTTGAATGGGTATGAAAATCTCATCATCTTTCACTTTATCTATACTGAGATGGTACTTCAGGATCCCAACTGAGGTGAGGCCCTGGAGCGTTGGCCCTGCTTAGACAATAAGCTCTGAATTAAGGTCGCCAGAGCAGAATCTGTCCTGGATTTTCCTCCACTAGCAGAAATGTCATTTGGCCTTTCACTACAGCTAGTTCAGACCTGGTCCAGGTCTTATTTTACACAGTGCCTGCTAATAACGTGATGGACATGGATTCAGTTTTGGCTTGGCAAGAGTAACTGTAAGAGTAACTGTAACTCGTCAGGATCAGGGCAGTACACCCAAGATGGGTTAGGTTGTGTTCACAGCACAACACCACAGCAGCTACTTGTTTATAGTTTGCTTAAAGCTATTGCCAATTATTGCAAAATACTTACAAATAGCCTCTGATCTGAGGTGCTCCACTCTTGCAAGGGACCTAAACCCAAAGAACATTTTATAGAGGGTTTACTTATTTATCTGTCCTCATCGAATTACATGTTTTAATACTTCAATCAGGAGCATTCTCAGGAGGTGGTTCTACCTCTAAATTTGGTCTCCTGTCCTCTCCAGAATGGTCAGTCTTCTCTCCCCTACTTTGCTGAATGGCCACTTGTGAGGAAGGTTGACTTTTTGAGGGACGTCTGAGGGAAGGCACCTTTCGGAGTAAGGTAGTTGTGTGCCTTTGCTGTTGGGATCTACTCCTCTGGCAACAGCTGATGACGGGACAGTTCTTCAACTTAGGCTCCTTGCCTGGGCCACCAAAAATATATCTGGCCTGTATGCGTCTCAGTTATTTTTTAAGATGTTCAGCAAATATTGATTGCACGTGGGCACATCACCTGTTTTGTGTCTCTGTTGTCTATCTGACATGGTTTGGTGCTGGGAAGTCTGCCTTGCTGGTAAGAGGGTACCTTCAGGAAGTCGGAGGGATTGCTTTCATTGTTGGTCTTTCCACATGTAAACTTTTGGTTAATACATGTATGCATTAATGGCAATGGTAATAGAAAATAAATCCCTCTTTTATGTAAATGCTAAGCAGTGTTCCAGTGTGAAATCTTTTTATGGCAGTAGAGGCGTTAATAATGGAAGCATCTAGTTGAAATGGTGCTTCTAGGCAGGTGCTTTGGCTTCCAACTGTATTTCTCACAGCACTACTGCAGTATGCTGGAGTGCAGCAACTTCACTGATGCTGAGATGACAGTGGCTCATGGTTTCTCTTTTCAGCTAATGAAACTGCAGAATTACAAGTGCTTATCATAACTCTTTTCTTCAGTCTCAGATTTTGCTGAACTTCACCTGTTGCCCTTGGCCTTCAAAGTTTTTTTTTGGAATTGAGTTTTAGGAAACATTTGTAGCTGTAGTTGGGAAGTAAAATGAGAAAAATCCCCAACATTTTTGTAGCGTTTAAAGTAACTATTTTTTACTATAAAGCTTACTTTTATTCAAGTTTACTATCTTTTGTTTGTGGGTTTTTTTTTTAGTATAGATTGTTGTAGAAATAGAAAACTATGAACTGCTTCTATGCAACGTGCGCTGTGAAATTGAGAAGCAAGTCTTCTGCAAAATCTTGTATTTAGGTGAACAGAACCTGTAGGCCACCTAGTACTATACAGTGTGCAGCTCTACTGCTGTAGGGATGTGTAGTAGTAAAAATATACACATATTCTGAAGGGTTCAAGNAAGGAAGAGGAGGCACAGAATAACCTTGTGTTTAACAGTTTGGGACAAAGTTGGGTATCTGAGCTCCAGTTTTGATTCTCAGACCTGTCCATGTTCACTGGATTGTGTAGCCCCTCTGCGTTAAGGGCACGTACTAGCACAAAAGAAAGTATTTCCTCCATTTCAGATAGCAGAGTTCAGCCTCATCGGTATCTCTCTCAGCAAGAAAGTCAACAATTTTCCTGTTATCTTCCCATGTTTGTGCTGCACATGCTCTATCCACCTGTCTTTCACGTGACTTCTGCAACCCAATACAACCCAGTATTGTGTCAAAGGGAATCTAGTTTTGCTCAACGTTGGGTAGAGGAGGGTCTGTTTGTCTTGTTACTTGCATCTTGTGCCAGCATTATTCTGGAAATTACTCCCCCATCCAGGGGGACCTCAACAGGCTGGAGAAATCAGAAGGAACCTCATGAAGGTCAAGAAGTGTGGAGTCCTGTACCTAGTAAAGAGCATGCATCAACATATGCTTGGGGCCAACCAGCTGGAAAACAGTTTGGCAGAAAAGGCCCTGGAGGTCATGGTGGACGCTATGTGGAATGTGAGCCAGCAATGTGCTCTTGCTGCAAGGAAGACTAATGGTGTTCTGGGCTGCATTAGGATGTGTGTTGCCAACAGGTGATCCTTCTTCTCTAGTCAGGACTAATGAGGCCACACCTGGAGTAGTGTGTCCATCTCTGGGCTTCTCAGTACAAGAGATACACGGACATACTGGAGAGATTTCAATGAAGGGCCACAAAGATGATTAAGGGACTGGAGCATCTCTCCCGTGAGGAAAGGCAGAGAGAGCTGGGACTATTCTGCCTGGGGAAGGCTCAAGGAGGATCTATCTCATCAATGTACCTGAAGGGAGGGTGCGAAGAGGATGGAGCTAGGCTCTTTTCACTGATGCCCAGTGACAGGACCAGAGGCAACGGGCACAAACTGAAACACAGGGGGTTCCCTCTGAACATCAGGAAACACTTTTCTACTGTTGGGGTGACTGAGCACTGGCACAGGTTGTCCAGAGAGGCTGTGGAGTCTCCCACGTTGGAGATATTCAAAAGCCATCCGGATATGATGCTGGGCAACTACATGTAGGTGGCCCTTCTTGAACTGACATTAAATCATTTCCAGGGTGATTCATCCCTGGTGAATCATCACCAGGGTGATTGGACCAGATGACCTCTAGAGGTCCCTTCCAACCTCAACCATTCTGTGAAAGGTGGTTTGGAAAAGTATTGGGTACCTAGCTTGTGCCTGCTTGGTTTTTAGTAATAGTCAGCTGTGGAGAGGGAACAGAGAGAGTCTATTCCCTTTAGGAATCCTTAGGATACGTGACTGAATCATATGCAGTTGCAATCACCTTAACTTTGTTGGAGTACTGAGATCAACCCAGAAGAGCCTTCTGGTATTTAGCAGTGACACAGGACTTCCCAGCTCTGTCACTGTTCATGCTTCCATGCAAAAAAAGCTGATGATGCACAGTGGAAATGAAAGGTAAGAGGTGAAATCAAAGCGAAGACAAAACCCTAAGTTTTTCTGGGTGATCTGAGCCATTTAAAGTTATAATAAAAATAAGGTTCTATATCATGCTAATTTTGCATCGTATGAGTTCTTGCTCCCCCATTTTTTTCTTTCCAAATATTTACATATACCAAAGAATGCATTGTGAATGTAATGATTAAGATACTAAATCTAACTTTGATCTCACTCATTTTGTTGTAAATCTGGGGGCAACATCAATCTGTCTCAGGTATGGTGTGTATTTTTGAAGTGGTGCTTGCTCTGGTATATTGTTGTCTCATGCAATATTACTGTCAGATCCCACAGAAAGACTGGAAGTCAGGCACTTCTCTCTTTTAAGAGCTGTAGTTCACTTTGCTAATGCTGTATTTGAGAACTCTTTTTCATTACTTTTAGTTCTTTCCATCAGACTCCTGGAAAAAGTCTTGCTGCTTCCAACTTTCATTTCAGTTATTGTAACATTAGCAGTGGCATCAATATGTAGGGTTTTTTCAGCTTTTGGAAAAGGGTTGAAATGTGACTCTATTAAACCTGAATCTGAAGACAGACTTGGTTTCATACTGTTTTTTCTTAATAGCTTTCCAAGCAGCCGCTAAGTGAAACTACTGCATATTGAGCCTGGTGTAATATGAGGCTCATTGGGTAAAATAACATTAGTCTGTGCTACTTAAACACACTCTGGAAAGCTTAAGGAGGAGAGGAAGGAAAATATTTGAAGAGATCAACTGGATGTGGTCGAATACAAGTAATGTCACCTGAGAAGGATTAGAATTTGCCAAAGCTTGACCTGAACGAAGACCTCCATTTAGGGCTTGTGTTCCTACCAGATCAGCTGCGGTAGTTTTTCCATGCACAGTTTTGTACCAGCAGTCATGGAGTGAAAGAGTCGAGTGATTTACTTGGCTTCTGTATGTCAGCTGCAGTAAAGTTTTTTTTTAAAAAAAAAATAAAAAATAATCCCAGTTTAACATTCCTTTTCCTTATTAGCTGCAGCTGGCATTTTGTAATTACTAAAGTCTTAACATTTTTTTTCATCTACATTCTGCTGCTTTTGTCCTCGCTGGGAGCTCAGTGTACACACTCCAGCTGATAAACAGCTACACGTATAGTTCATATCCTTAGATGTGGGCAGCTTCAAAAAAATACGTGCATTGACACTTCAAAATCCAGGAGAAGACCCAGTGGAGTGGTTAGTAGCAATGGTACTTCATCCACCATGGTCTTCGTTTTCTGATTATGTGGGGTCGGCAAACCCAGTGGCCTCATGTTCTTAATATGCCTATTGTGATGGTGTCTTTGAAAATCACTTACTCTTCTGTTTTGTGATTGTGTTTTGGAGTGCTCAGGACACTTTCCTGTGCACCTCTCTGAAGTGAGGGGTATTTCTTACAGGTGTCGAAATTGAGTCCTGGGGTTATAAAGGCCTGAGTTCCTTCATAAGGTAAAAGAGAACAAGGATTTGGGATGCTTAACACCTCTGAAAAGACAAGTCACAAGTGATTTTTTTACTCAACCCTGCTATGGAATTGGGATGGGGGAAGAAGAAAACAAAATGATTGATTGTGCCCACGTCATGCGACCAGGTGGATGTTCACCCCAGCCACTGCTATAGCCATTCCTGCTAAATCTGAGGTTTGACCATCACAGGGTGAAGTAAGAAATACTTTTATATGGAAATTAAAAAAAAAAAGCTTATTAAGATTAGAGTCTTTCAGAGGAACTACTTCATTCATCTCATGCTTCTAGGTTTAGACTTGAGTATCGCAGACTGCGAAAACAATGTAGGGATGAATTTGCCTCTGCCAACAAGAGGTTTCTTACACCTTTCTCTAAAGTGTTATTGGCTGCTGCTGGAGTGAGCAGTGCTTTTGCTCAGTATATCAATTTCCATGTAAAACTTTCATTACAAAGTCACTGTTTCTACGGGAAATGGTAATTGATTCTAGGTTTTTGTAAGGTTCAGCATAGCATGTGCCTTTCTGGGCTTGATCTTTCTTCTTAAAAATAACTCAAGTTGCAGTTAAGCCTGGCGGATATGTAATGAGAAAAAGCCCACAATGAAACGCAGTGCTGTGGAGGAGTAGCATGTCTCTCAAGAGACTTGTATTGAAATGATTTAATGTCAAAACTATTTAGTGTTATCCTCCTTTTGCATTTACACCTCACACCGCTAACTTATGAAATTGTGACTAAGCATTAACCATTTTGTTTAGCCACAAGCATAGTTGACTTCTTTTTCATCACTGCTTGTTACCGTGTTAATTTGTTCCTTGATTCTGTCATTCATGCTTAGTTTGTAACAGAAACACTCTATCTCCTCTCTCCTTGTAGTAACCATGTAGAGACCCCATGGTATTCTACTGTATGGAATAATTTCTCTTTTGTTTACGTATGTTTAGCCAAGGAGAAATCTGATTAGCTGAATGCTCTTGATAGTACTCAAGTATGTCCTAGAGCTTTGCATTTGCTGTTTGATGTTCCATTTTACAGCTTTACTTAAATGCTCTGCAGGGATTGTGGTTTAGTGGCGAGAGGATGAAATTTGAATCCAAGGTGCCTGGTTCTCTTACCAACAGAGCTGGTCAGTATGTTTAAAACCAGATTCTTCTACCCCACCACCCCCATAATGGATTTTTGCATGTGTGTCTGCAAAGAAGTTTTTTTTTTCCTCTCTCTTTTTTGTTCTTAAATAATTGTTGAGCGCTCACAGCTTAAGCAGACACTACAAGTCTGTCTTTCACTTCTGTGCCTCAGTTCCTCTGGTGCAGAGGGTAGTGTTTTATCACAGTGCAGTTTAAATTATATCAGTGATTTGCATGGCTAAGAGGTCCTAGAGTGTTAATCTCTAGGCATGTATGCGGTTATTATGAGGGATAATAACCATGTAAATAAGCTTCCTGCCTCCAAGTTTATTGACTGAGCACACACCTGCACGTGGAACATTGCATCCACGGCAGTGATCTAAGAGATTTAGAAAGTGCTGGCTCTATCTGATGTGAGCTCTTCTGCGTTCTCCTGTCCGTCAGAGATGAGACAGCAAAACCTGTGTGACTCTGCATCACTGCTCTGTAGTGTGCAGAAATTACTACCGTTCTTTTCATTACAACATATGTGTCTGAAAAACCATTTAAATGAGGGTTTATGCTGACATATTTTTTTAACTTTCAGATACAAAGGATGGAGCTCTTCATATGCAAGCAAGTATTTGCAGTAGGCTGACCTTATTGCTGTAAGGACAACTCATATATCCATAACAAACCAAATTATGTTTTCTTTCATACCAAAAATAAGATAATTATCAGATTTTGAAAATGACAAGAGGCTTGAGGCATCTCAGACTTGGGCTGTGAAGTTAATAAGTTTCAAAGAGGCCTGCATTTAGAGATACTCAGCTGAACACCTTACCTGACTTTAACTAATCTGAAAATGGAAACACAGCTTTACAAATTTAAGAAAGTCTCAAAATTAAGAAATGTGTGTTTCTTATATTAAGAATATAAAAAAAAAGTATATAGCATATTAGTCTTTACCTCCTCAGAGCTACCAGTATCTTTGCTTTAATTCTAGAGTCTCTTATTATTCACATTACAAACCTGATCTATGTAACGTGAGCCAAGTGGCTTTTGATTTTTCATAAACACAAACATATGACTTGTCTATTTTTTAAGACTATATTTGCATTCCCATAGAATAACCAAAAAAAAATAATCAGTAGCCCCTTGCCAAATACTGATTTTAATTTCTGCTTGAAATGTGCTGAATGCTGAGCACCCAGTGTGCACAGGTAATTTTAATACATTTTTATTTTTTATCTTTTTTATGAGGGAATTCTGATGTAGATTAAAAAAAGCCCTATAGCCATTAAGTGTCATTCTTTCAGGATGAAACCCAGCCTGCTGTCATTTAAGTGGATCTGAAATACAGAAGCTACTTCATTTAATTCCATTTTTAATGGTATTGCTGCAAGATGAGGAGATAAAGCTATACGTATCTGAACAGCAAATATGCTCCATCTGTTCTAGTTCAAGATTTCTAAGTCTGGTCCATCATCATTGTTTGATGTCTCAAACTCTGATGCCTTGGGCTGACAACAGGGAGGATGACAGAAGATTTGGTGGATGTTTTGAATGTACTAAGTACATGCAGGATGTAAAGCACGGTGCTGTTGGACTGAATTAAAGTGATGTCCTGCAGTGAAGTGTATGTTTGCGTAGTGTGGAAACAGTGAGAGCCTGAGTTGTCTTTTTCGTACATCTTTCAGTAACTCAGGTACATTCATATGTGGTAATATGTGCATATTTCCGGAGTTATAGTTTTCCAATCTGGTGTTTCTACACTATGTTTAAAGACACCTATTTCACTCTTCTACCTTCCCCATTTCTAATTAGATCGCTTTGCTGCTCCTCCTCTCAGTCATGTGCAGCTTTGGCATCATTTTTAGCATTTATTCTTCCTTCATGGTTTTTCCAAGTGTCTATAAGCTCTTTTGTCTTGCCTGCAAATCCTTCATTTTCTGTTTGAGCTTATTGCTGAAATTTCCGTATTTATTGGAAGTATCACCTTCTTCCTGTCCCCAACCTCCATAACAATCTGTCTTTATTGAAAATGGTTGTATTGATTCATTTCTGTTTTGGAAGAAAACTTTGTAGGAAGTTTTGAAGTCTTTTAAAATTAATTAATTCGAATTTTTTAAAGAGTTCTATGAATGATAGCTTTGCAATGATTATATTCAGTTTTACTAAAGATTTAGAACAGGGTGACTGCAATGATAAGGAGTTGTCTCAGGGTACAGAAGATCTATTTTTGCTTCCTGAAGCTCAGCCCGTGTGACCTTGGTGAAGTTGTTCAGTCCACCTCCTGTCTTTACCTTTCTTCATCCGGAAAATGGGACTACCTCTTTGCTCCAGGCATAGACTTGTGACAGCGCTACAATGGTGAAGACTGCACATGTCTCAGAAGAAATTAATTCAATTCTGTTATCTAGTTCTCCATTTCTGTTTGCATTCTGCTACACACCTTTTTTTGTTCTGATGTTTACAACTTGGAAGACCAGTTCCTCAGCATTCAGTATTTTCTGCTATTAGTGCCTTTATCCAACATGTTCTTTGGAAGCTTTCTCCATAAACAGCAACATGATGGTCAAAACCTCATGCTTGGACTTTAGAGCAGTGTACTTCCATTTGTTTAAACTGCTCTGTAAGTTCTTTAGGGTAAGGATATAGGGAGAATTCTGGCCCTGTGAAATGAATGGCTCATCTTCTGTTGACTGGAGTGGAATGAGAATATCCCTGTTGGTTCACAAGTGCCAGGTGAAATGCCATGACAGTTGGATATGTCTGTGAAAAAACTTTGCTTATCCAGTGATTTTCCTGGGTTCTGGTAGGACTGTGTTGCCTTGATTATTTGCTTAGTATTTCTGTGTCTTACGTAGATCATAATGAGGCCTTAGGTACCTTAGAAGTAGCTGAGGTGAGCTGGAAAACAGGCTGGTTGCAGTACAGAGCCAAGCTTGTTACTAATGCTCAATAAAAATAAGAGAATAGGATCTCCTTCAGGTTTCTGAATTTTATTTACTCAGCGTAGTCTTAGCGTGTAAAATCTTATGGGCATGAATGAGATTATGTAACATACACTCTTGTTAGCATTGCTTCAGACTTGGCAATAAACAAACTGTGCCCTTTCCAGCCTCTCGGTAGATAAATGCTTCATATTTTATTAGAACAATTTGGCTCCTGACATGAACTGTAGGCCCATTAATCCTGTAATATAGTGAGTAAGATTTGAAAAATACAGGATGTAAATATGTTCTTCATTATGCACTTTAATACCAACCAGATATATAGTGTGCATTCTAGAACATGGTAGTCGGAGTGTACTAAGCAACTAGCAAATTGTTGACAAGGCTCATCTGCTATTGGTTTATTTTGGGGTTAAGAGCAAAAAGCCTTAAGAAATTTCAACTGTTTGACATTATATGTTGATGCCTATCATATCTTGCTGGACATAGCTTAAATAGATAGTGCCGGTGGCTTTATTACCTTCAGCTCAGTGTTCTTCATTGAATCCAGAAACAAGACAACTTAAAGAATATGTGAAGAGTTCTTCAATAAGTCTTACAGAAGAAAGACTCCTCAATTATGAGAATGGTTACATTTTTACATTGGGGATAATAATAATAATAATAATAATAATAATAATATAAAATAATTCTAGTCAATGAAGCAGTAAATCCAAGCTCCTCTGTTTTACCATGATCTTTTAATTTGGGATTGGTTTTCTTTCCCAAATTTAATCTGAGAGTTACTCAGATCACTTAAGAAGTGGGAAAGAATAAATTCCTATTGATATCATAGCATGTGCTACAAGAATCTTAGAAATGATGATCATAATGGCCTCAGTGGCCATACGTTCAGTAAATTAGTTGGTGTTAATCAGTGGGGAAAATGGACACGCAAACACTGGGCTCCAAACTGGAAAGTATACTCTAGTGAATAGCCTGTATATCTTACCTGTAGCTCCTCCATGGGGAGCGTGCAC
>RSEF01000002.1:143250157-143266483 GCA_003993805.1 Himantopus leucocephalus
GTGGAGTTTGTCCTGAAGATACTTCAGTGCGTTGGCTTCCAAGTTAGACAGACTTTCAATACATTTGTGTAAGTGAAAGGACAGGCCCTTTATAAATGAAGGAGGAGATATTCTTTTGAGACCACCTAACTAATGCTTAATTAATTACTTATTTAATAATGCTTCAAAATTCTGGTATTGCATTAGTGTGCTGCCATAGTACTTCCTTCCTCTTCTTACAAGACAGCATAGCAGAAATTTCAGATCTTCAATAATGGCATTTGTAAGAACAAGTCAAGTACCATGGCACTGGCAACTGAGCAGTGAAAGATGCAGTGAAAGAGACCTTGTAGCCTTACTTTGTCCCTTTCTTCAGCCTCAGATCTTTACTTTAGGACTGAGATCACTATGCTTCCCCAGCACAGAGATGCTAATGTGGAAAAAAGAGCAAAGGGACCAGCGTATTTGGTGGAGAACAACAAAGAAGTGTTTTCCATTGGTGGGGGAGGTTAGGCAGAGAAATAGGGGAAAAAACCCTTTTTCATGGAAAGCAGACAACTTTCATAGAAAGTATCATTTAGTAAAAAGAAAATTAATTGCCAAACAAGACGTCAGTGTAGAAGCTTACAAGCAGCCATAGAAAACAGTACCGAATTCATTGGTATGGGATTTTGGGGTGCAGGTTTTATTGGGTCTGACAAAGTGTGTTGTGATCTCTTTGGAATGAGACTTCATGGAAATACACTAACAGCCTGTGCACAGATTCAGAAAACATTCCTGTATTTGAAGTGGTTTAGCAAAATTCATTTATCCATTAAATCAAAAATTGTGTTTAGGCTGCAGGACCCGATGGCCCACATAATGTGCACCGGGCTCCTAGCAGTCATATGTAAACTGTCTAATCACTCTCAGCTGTGTTATAACAAATAATTGGAAACTTAATATCTACCAGCAGTGGTACCTGTATCTGTAACAGTAGTAGACATTCCTCTTACAGTTTCTTAAAAAGAGATGAGATCCCTCAGAAAAAGTTGCGTAGTTTTCTTTCTTTTTTTTTTTTTAACTGCTACTTCTAAAAGCTGCTGTTGCAGCTTGGCTGCCTGTTGTCCATGTTGCATTGTTTTCTTTGAACAAAAGCCAGTCCCTTTTTGGCAAGTACTTTGCCATTTGAACAACTGTCAGGAGGGAGATGCATTTCTGTGTTGATACGGTGATGATTTTAACAGGTTTCTGATGCAGTGGAGGACCCTCCAGAAACATTCCTGGATACAGAGGTCCTAGCTATGAATCCCAGGGTGTTGTACAGTGGGCAGCTCTGTCTTGTCCACTGTGTTGGCTTTCATACGGGTTAAAAGACCAGTAAACCCTTTTGCAGTAGCACTTGATTTTACTCCTTGCTCACTTTGTGTGCGTGGGATGCAAAAGCAATGAAAAAAATTGCACCCTATGTTCTGTAGAAAGATTGTTTCTGTTTTTGTAATGTTACCTGATCTATTGGAATTTTCCAGATACTGAACTGAGGAACCCAAATTTGCTCAAATGTATTACAAGACCTGGGAGAGTACCCTGCAGATAGGGTTGTGGTGGATAATATAGCTGTGCAGTCCTCTTAAAAACAGAAAGGACATATTTATGGGAAAAATTGTGAATAGTTGAAGCAAAGTTGTAATGAGATCTCTTGAAGACTATCATTATGTACACTTTTCATTTTAACGGAACTATGAAATGAGAAGTCTTTTTTTTTTTCCTCAATGGCTGTGTCTGAGCAGATGTAACGATTTTGGTGTTGTATGGTTAGCCCCGTAATTCGCTGATGATTGCTCAGCAAATAAGCCAACAAATCACGAATGTAGAGTACAGTGACTCATCTGGGAACACTTGCTGTGTGTTATATTTGATTCTTAATTCTTGGTTATGTGATTTTGTATGAAGTATTCAAGGGTTTGTAACGACAGAAAGGAGATACAGTGTACGAGCTGGTTTCCAAAGACAACTCTTTTCTTGGGTTCACGTGGAGATGACCTTTCTCTTTCCCATTCAGAATAAAGACAATGAGGCCAGAATAGGAAGGAAAAAGCTGCAATAGTATTGCTGTAAAGTTGCAGGTGACAGTATCTGCTTGATTAAGCATTTAACTGGGAACTTTGCATTCACCTAAGTCCAGTTTTCGCTTTGTTTGTAACATTTAACAGGTACTGATAAGTATTAACTGCCAACATCTTCCTGGATATGATCACCTCCTCTTGGTCTCCTCCTGAGCTGGACCAAGCTGGTGATGGGGTCAGTGAGACACAGGTCTGCTCAACAAAGAACCTTGCACATCCTCATCTTTGTGGCCTTGTAACGCTTCACAGGCTGAAGTCTGGCATGTGAGAAGAGTCTTAAATGGACGGTCCTTTCTGCCCTCCCATTTTCTTCAATGTATCTACTGCTAATGGCCAGCATGTGTGAGATACTGTATTCGTGGACTCTCAGATTCCCTTAGAACTCATGGCAAAAGCTCACACTTTTTGGTACTAGATGTTATGATGTTAAATTGAACGTGGTGGTCATATGGACTTGAAAATTTGAAGTTTTCTGTAAGAGAAGGGAGTTAGTTTCTTTACTCCCATTTGTGTCTTTGAAAATCTTTCTTCTTAACTACTTGAGAAGTTTACTAAACCTGGTGGGTTTTTTTTCTTCATTTCAACTGCATTTCCCAGGGATAGAGGGACAAGTAAAGATAAATGATCTTTCCCATGTTGCTTTCTTTTAGTTAGTCTCTGCTGTGAAGTTTTTGACTGACAATCCATGTATGCGTAAGTTCGTGTGCAAGTGCAATGCAGCTATATTTTTCTAAATATCTCTTAAGCTTTACTTCCTTGCTGTTTGTTATTTGGGTGGGATGCTTTGCAAGAAGATAGTCACTTGAATCTTGAGCGTGCACCCTGGTCCTTGCCTCTTGGCATCTTTTGTTGCAGCCCTGATCTTCAAGTAAGGCATATGCAAGGGTTTTTGTAGGTTCATAATGAACTCCACTGAATTCAGGAACCACATGTAAGGCTGAGGCCAAACTGCTTTGATGAGGAAGTCCAAAAGAGCATAAATAAAGAAAGGAAGGTGGGAAAAGATGATGCTGGTGTAAGAGGGCAGAATGTGGCACCAAGAGGAAGGAATAGTGAAGAAGGCAGTTTTTATTATGGAAGGGAGATCAGCTGAGTTGATTAGATTCATGTGTGGGATTCTTTTTTAAAATATTTGTTTATAGAATTAAATGCAAATTCCTTACTTGGGAATATTGTGGTTGAGTATGGTTATGCATGTGTGACAGGATAGCAATGTATACGTTTTTTCAAAAAAAAAAGAGAGAAGCTGTTCAAAATATCAAGAGATTTACAGGAGAAGCACCTCTTCATTGACTTTAACAGCAGCTAAATTGTGTGTCCCTGACTTAATTAGTGTAAGATTTATTTGACTCTTGTCATATTAATCTTCTATTTGTTCCAGTTAGCTGAAATACAGTTCTTGACATTGTTTCAGTTTTAGGTGCTGATGACAAAGTTTGTGCATCGTATAAATTGCATGCAATGTGTAGAACTCTTATTAATTGGTGGTGGAAGTTACAATCCATATTTTAAATAAGTAGCATAATACAGCCATTCAGAATTACACCACAAAAAAGAGAGGGGTTTAATGGACTCCATATGTCTGCTTTTAGAACTGGTTGAGTAAAACTTTGCTATACCGCATAATGGTAAACCATCAGTGCTATAATGTCTTTGGGGTCTTTTAAGAACCTTCTTTATAGACACTCTTCTGACAAAGATTAATTCATTCATGGCTTCAAGCCAACAGTACTGTGGTTTATATTGTTACAATAAGCAGGCATTAGTGTTGGTTGCATTGTACCTTTAAATTCCTGAAAACTGAAATGCAATATCCCTGCTCTTGAGGAAAAACTAATTTTAAACAAGCAGCTTTTCAAGTACATCACTTGCATTTTAAAACAATTGTTTCAATGCGTACCTTAGTTTATGCTCTTTCAGAGTAAAGACTGAAAAAGTAGATGTATATAGGAAAACATGGATATAGGATGCAGTCTTCCAACATCAGTGATAATTTTTTATATGTAAATGTTAATAACTAGTTCTCAGAACTTGTTTCATGGCTAAACATGTAAAAAAAGCAGCTCTATTTATAATTTTTAAGAAACTAGTCCTTAGGTACTAATGGGAAGCTAGCCTAGGGCCACATAATGAAAGTGGTCTGAATGTCTGCTCCTCCCCTCGCTCCCCCCCCCCCAAAAAAAATAGCACTTACACTTGGGAGTATTTCCAAGCCCAGTGACCCTCCACGCGTGCTGCCTGGCCTAGCCACTCTTTTTGTAGTGAAAATCAGGTCACTGGATTCTGTATCAATGTTCCTGTGGGGGAAGCGCATTAAAAAAGCTGTAGCGATTCCTCCTTCGCTTCCACCCCATAGGCCCAGGCTGGTGGGGAATGTCCGTACCCACATCATGTCAGGGGATGCGCTGTTTCCCCACCCAGACCTAACTGGGTCTGCTGCTGTGTGCACCAAAACCGCCGAGCGGCACAGAGGCATCTGCAAGAGGGGAGGACAGAAACTATCGATGGACTCTGAGATGGGACTTCTGGACATTTGCATAGGTGTACCCTAATGAGACAAGCATGTTTTGGTAGAAAACAAAGGCCATGGATCTTTTAAAAGGGCATAGGCAGGAATCTAATCTTCTAGATTTTTATTATATGTCTTAAAATGACTTGTGCGGTTCAGAAAATTGTCTGTGTGTGTTTAAGTACATGAGAGCATATAGGGGAATTGACCCATACTGTTGAAGTTCGTACTAAGTTCTGTCTAGGTGTCACAAATCAAAATTTTACAAAAAAGCACATAAAAATGGTCTTTTCCAAGACTTCTTCAGAAAAAATGAATACATCTCAACCTTTCTGTTACTTTCCTTCATTTTTTTTTTCATATTAAATTATTAATTACTTGAACTGTTTAGATTTGCTTAAAAAAGTAGGCTGACTCTGGAAGGAGCTGCTTTACCACCCCCTTTGAGGTCACTCCCTCAAAGTGACCGTCAGGGCACTTAGTTCTTCTGTTCAAAGCAACAGATCCACGTTCAGGTGCATCTCCCACTTCCACAGTCCGCATGGATATTCACACTTCATCTCTGATACTCCTATAAAGCAAGGGAGATAAAGCAAAGAATTAAAAATTTTCTGCGGTCTGTAAAGTAGTTCATGCATTTGAAGGCTGTTGTACTGACTGTTCTCAAGGCTGTTTTCAAGACTGACTGGAAACTTAGACACCGCTTCTTCTATTTTTCCTTTTCAGATTTTTTCTTTTTTTTGAAGAAGAAGAAAAGAAAGAAAACCCATTGTTTGCTCTTTCATTTATCAAAGGAATCCAGAACGTGGGTATTTGGGATCCCACTCTCCCACACCTTATGTGTTGGCAATACCACCTTTTGGGGGCTCTGCTCTTTGGCATCAGCCCTTTTTTAAATGGCAACTGGGACTAATTAATCTACCAGGGCTCGTCCACCCATGCGTTTCACCAGAAAACCAGATTGCTGCTGGAAGGAAGGGAATGATATAGCTGTCAGAGAAGGAGAGGAGAGCTCTCATCTCATGGCAGTTTATTTTTAAGTCCTCACTTCTGTTTTCTTAAAAGGCTGATAATTAATTAATGTAGTTGCTCATCAGCCCATGTTTGATAAAGAGGTAGTCACTGTAGAAACAAACATCCGTTCGTTATTTCAGATGTTGGGATTTAATACATGCTCGCAGTTACCTTCTGCACATATGTAATACATTCTAGCTTTTTATAAGGCTGTTGGTTACAAATAGCTTTGAAATAACTACCATGCCTTCCAGCTATAAAATCCCATAATAATTATTCATTATATCACCATCATTTTTATTATGCTAAAAGGGATTCCTCCACACCCCCTCCCACAGCAGAGTGGTGTTGTAGAAGGGATTTCATTTGCCCACATTAATTCAGGATTGTTCACCACCGCAATACAGCTATATCATCTTTGTTTTAGGGGAGACTGAATGGAGTGAGACAGCCGCTCCATGAAACTGCAGTAATTGGATTCATGTTTAAATAACGTGTGGGCAAAAAAACCCTTCGGTTTCCTAGCTTAATTCTTTTTATTATCTGCATGTAATCTGAGTAGGTTCTAACTAGAAGTTCCCTAAGAATTAGGCTAGCTGGCTTTATAGCTATAATTTAGGCATAGTTATACATACCTCTGACAATTCCCACTTCCTGTTACATATTCAGAACATAAAAGACAAGGATGTTGAGATGTTAATTTGTTTCTGAAAATCAATTCTGATTCTTTTCCTTTTAACCCCTCTTTCCCCGAATTTTAAAAATATTTCTGGTGCTTAGGGACTGTTATTTGCGTGTGTAGTGGGTTTTGGGTTTTTTGTTGGGGTTTTTTTGTTTGTTTTTCTGTTGTGTTGGTTTTTTGTTTTTTGGTTTGGTATTTTTTTTTTTTTTTCATTTAAAACTGCCAGAATAAAGTCTGATTTTAACTTAATTTCAATGTGGTATATGCTGTTATAACATCCAACTGCTTAAACATATTTTAGGCTTTAAAATGCACTCATTTAAACTGCTTCGGTTCCAGAGCATCTGATTTAGATACTTGCGCGTTCACTCCTTAAATAAAGTGAAAGCATATTGTGTCATACAAGATATTTTTTTTTTCATTATCTGATCCTTATGCATTTGAACTTGGGCTTCTGTGACAAAGACACAGTTGTTTGTCTGCTGATTGAATTTAACGAGAAGCTGGTGTTCTTCAAGTACGAGTGCCTCATTTCCTATAGCATAACAGTACAGTAATGCTAAATGCACATATGTACAAAAAAGCATTAAACCCCAGAAAATCCCCTTAAATCTCAAAGCTGGAAATTCAACCACTGAAAGGTAATTGTACTGAAATTTAAGCCACAAGTAATTTTCTTATGTGGTTAAGGAGTTTTAAATGTAATAAATAAACTGTGATAAAAGGAATCTTTAGAGGCAACCTCAAGGACGTGGTATGAATTCATGTGCGTTGAGTGATCATTTCCAGCCAAATGTACAGCAAAAAAGATATTTTCAAACCTCTTGTGAAATAATAGGCAAAATAACCCCCATTTTACTGCAGCTTCTCAATTCTTTCTGTTAGGTATTTATGTGAATGATATATTTTTGGAGCTGCCGCCTGGTAAACAGATACTCCTGGCAAGCATCTATCTGCCTACACCAGAAGTTGGCACCCTTGCCTTACAGAGGTTGTTCCAGCAAACAGAGCTCAAGAATGTCCTAGACTAAAGTTTAGAGAGGGACCCATTTCACTTAGTTTTAGCCATCTGAAGATTAGATTCAGTCTGACCTAGCCATTAGTCAGTGAAGTGAAATTGGCATCTCAGCAGGGATGTTCAGCCCACTTGGATTTAGGTTCTTCTGTAGTCAGTCAAAGAGGGTGAGCATCTCCAGAAGGCAATTTATCTTATCCCAAGGGGCTGACCTAAGAGTGAATCCTTAAGGTCTTAGCTGGTGAAGTTAGGTGATGTGAGTTCCATCCTTAGCTTGCTGAATATTGTAGCTTCTTAGTAGAGCATACTTATTTATGACTTGAGAATGATCCAGGATGTCTGTGGTGGAAATTAAATCACGTTTGTTACGAACTTTAGTAAAACAGAGCATTTGTTTTAACGTAGTTGAGCCAAATAACATTTTGAGTTGTGAAATAGTGAAAAGAAATTCCTTTGTCAAAGACTCAGAAACCCCCCAGGTGGGCTCTGGTCCGGGAAGTTCTGGTAGAGCCTGAAGACCAAAATTTCAGTGAATTTTTTTGAAACATCATTCTATTATGGAATGACAGCAAAAGGCATTACAGTGGCAAAATGCTTTTAAGGTGGAACTTCAAAGGATTATGACAAGTATTTACGTTGTACAACCTGCTCAGGTCCTTTCCCGTTCCTTATTCCTTTATTTCAAAACCTTGACTTCACAAAAGTATATTGGAGTCAATACATCCTGCAAATCTTCGTGTGCACAAAGCTAACACAGTTCCTATGGATGACACCCCTATTGTCACAACGGTCAATGAGTTGATGGAACTACTTACCAAATAAAAGAAATCTGCTTGTCGACAATTCTGTTAAAGCAGCTTAAAAGCTGAAACTTTTTCAGCAGTAGTGTTCGTGGAGAGTCTTGCCATGGTAGGTTGAATTTCAGGATTGCCTAGAAAGCACATGAGGATGTTCTGCCAAGCTCCTAATCTTGGTATGTTCACTTGCACAGAAATATTAGCCTCTCCATAGTATTCTGTATACATAAATAGGTTATTGTTTTCCTCTGGTTCCTGCCTGGCTTTGCATAGTTACCATCCTGGGCTGGTTTTTGGTCAGGGAGGTGGAGCGGTGGTTTGGCTTTTAAATTGTTTTGCTTTTTGGCACTGGTGCATGACTGGATTCTGCCTTCTGTTTAATTCCTAAATATTTTTTTCTTTGCATTGTAGTTACTGATCTTTATCTCTAATACTTACATTTGTGGTAATATGTTTGTTTTAGATTTTCCACAGCATGCTATAATTTGTTCTTTGTATTGTCGCATGTGTTCACTTACCGACTTGGAGAGCAAAGAGGAAAAAGAAAAAAAAATAAACAGGGAAAAGTATATGTATTTTTTTCCCATCATTTGTAGTCAACACAAAATACACTGTGGAAAACACAGTTGTTTCAACAGGCTCTCAAAGCTGAGACCTGGGTAGAGTTTATAGTTTCAATGGGACTCAAGGGAACATGCATTTTCTGCCAACTCTAAAAGGACTTGAAAATGTGTTGAAATCTTATATGTATTGTATTTGTTTTGTCTGTGTAGGCAAGTGCTTCTGTGTGGCCCCTGCTTTTCTTGATATTCTCTACAGCTGACCTTGTAGGTGGGTTTTATGTCTCCGGTGTCGATCAAAGGGAGTTTGTAAAGAGCTTTTTAAAAGTGTTTTAAGAGTTGGTCTGACTCATGTTTCATGGGTTCGAAGGATTTATTGAAAATATGTTCAGCAAATTAATTTTTTTTTCTATGAGGAATTTGAATTCAGTTTCTTGAGTGTTTAGATTTTTTCCCCCTCCCAACTACAAAAAATAGGGTTTTCCTATGATATTTATGTCTTATTTAAATAGAAAACAGAGCATTCCCATTTTATTCTCTGATTCCTTGTCATTGAGCGTGTCGTTTTTCTCGTGGTAAAGTTACTGGCCACGCGCAGGTGAAAATACTTGACTTGTATGCACCTGTATGTTAAGGTAGGCTTTTTAGAGTGGTATGTATGGTCTTGCAACTTCTAGCACCTCACTAGGTGCATTATTTCATTTGTGCTTGTCCTTTCTTGTTGCTGTGAGTCTTCTTATTCCAGTTCCACAGATATCTATTACTGTTAGCCCAGACTCGGTGTAGCTGGGGAAGGGTGAGGGCATTCTGCTGTGCCCCCTCTGCTGGCAAGGAGAGAACAGGTCCTTGCTATTTGATATCAAGTGAAAGAATAGCGCTTGGTCTCTGGGACATGGCTTGATTGACTGATTTATTGTTCCATGCGTGCTTGTTTGGTACCATATATTGTCTAGACTCCCCTATGATTTCATTTTGGAAGTTATTTTCCATACTAACATTTCCAAAAAAATTCAAATTTGTACAGTTGTAACTGATTTTAAATATCTAGTCAAATGAGGCTGGTTTCGAGACAGTTGAAAGTAAGGAGTAGCAATGTACTTCCCGTTTATGGCTATGGTGCAACTGATTCCATAGAATTGCTTAGCGAGTCAGATTAAGCTGGTAATGGATTCCTACCACTACAAGTGGAGCTGAGCAGAATTCAGCCTTGTCTCTCCACGATGATGTCTTCTTCAGAAAGGTTCCGTTCTTAGTCTTTGAAAATGCTGTGCCCAATAAGTATGTAAAGATGGGAGATCTCACAAGAACGTACTTGAAACTGCACCACATTTGTAAGCAGATGTTATTTTGTGGTTCATAAAGACTAACTTTATTTCTTTCCCAGCTGTATGCCAGAATCTTACATTTGTGCACTTTCTGGGTATGGTCAGAAGTTGATGCATCAGCTAAGCAAAAACCAGTCTGTTCTCCCATATATTTGTGCCTAGTGTTGCCAAAGACACTTAGATACATTTGGATGAGCTCTTTCACTTTTGGATGCATTTTTATTTGTTTGTTTTGACACATGATATTTTGAGATCGCATGTGTCTGCAAGAGCAGCAGCCAGAAGGAGATGAGACTAATCCTTAGTGTAAACAGATCAAGGACTAAACTGTTACAGTATTCCTTTCAGAATCTCCAAACTGTTTTACTAAAATCATATATTTAACTGCCTCCCTATTTTAATAAATGCCTTTTTATTTAATCATCATCTTTATTTGAGAGAGGGGAAATTTGAGAAAGAAGTGATTTGGGGAATTACAGTAGAAGCTGATGTCAGTCTGGACTGATCTCTGCCTTTTTTTTTTTCCTTGAGACTTACTGAGTCATGGTCTCTTTTTTTTTCTGATAGCAAATGGTGGAGCTGTTCAGCTAGAGAGATTCAAGCGTGTGTGTGTGTCTGTGTGTGTGTGGGTGTGTTCAATGTTATTTGAAATTGTGCTTCCACTCTAAACGAAGCTTAGGGCTCTAAGAATAGGAGTGAGCGAGCCACCCCTATCCCAGCAGTGCAGGATAGCTTTCCTTTCTTGGCGTTGCTTTCTAAAAATTATATTAATTCCTGTTTCTAAGGACAGGTACTTTTCCTCAAACTCTCTTGTACTAAAGTGTCAAAACGTTCCTACCAGCAGGTGGAGAGCAATTAAAAAAGGTAAATTGACCGGATGATCGCTCCTCTTTATGAAAGGTGACCTGTTCAGAGGTTTTCAGACTATCTAACTTAATTTTTCCTGTTCTAAATCCCACTTCAGCGTATCCCATTAAATTCTGTTGGCTGGACAGTGTATGCAGAAAAGGGCATTTGGAAGGAGATTTCCTGAGCCGCAGGAACCTTTGAGGAAAAGCTGATGAATGGGCAGAGATGTTACAGCTGCCCAGCAGGACTCCAGTAACACTTTCTGTGCCTGGAAGAGGCTGGTGATTCCCTGCTTTTCCAGCTGAGTGCCACCACAGGAATCTTCTCCAAAGGGATGAAAAACCTCCGAGACTTCTCCAAGCCCTGCTAAGTGTGGTGTATCCCTTCATGTACATCAAACTGACAATTCCTGCTGCTAAGGGAGAGGAAATGTTTGGGATCAGCACATTTGCAGTTAATAGTTTCAACTGCTCTGGTCTGGTTCCAAAAAGCTTTTTTTTTTTTGGTCTTCTATTTTGAGGACTTTACAGGTAACACACCACAGAAGATCCGATGGTGAGGTTTTTATTTAGCCTAAGGTGGTGTGGGCTTAACCACTGGGCATGTGAACTAGATGTCAGTTTTGGGTTTCTTCTTGGGGAGGCAGCAGTAGCAGAAGCTCAGGACAGCCTTGAGCTGTGTTGGAGGCCGACCTCTTCTGCTCCTGCCTCCTTTTCCCCTCTGACAAACAGCAGCTTGCAGTTCTGCTGACTCTTCTTTTTTCCACGCTTGAAGAAGACTGCGGCGCGCGGGTTTCTGTGAGACCGTGGCGCGGCGGGGCGGCAGAGGCTCCTGGCCCAGCTGTGCCAGANCTTCTTCCACGCTTGAAGAAGACTGCGGCGTGCAGGTTTCTGCGAGACTGTGGCGCGGTGGGGCGGCAGAGGCTCCTGGCCCAGCTGTGCCAGAGGTGGCCGGCTGGACCGCGCTGCCTGGTTTGCCTCCTCCGGGGAAAAGGTGCTGGGCCAGATCCAGCTCGTTAACTTCCAGCTGGATCTTACTAGCCAGCCTGTCCCGGCCGCATGCTGAACCGGCAGCTGGCGTCTAGGAGGTAAGGATGGAATTGCAAACTGTTGGAGAATGGAAGAAATGTGAAGAAGCATCTCTTAAAGTATTGACTGGACTCTTACAGTATGCAGACTTTATCCGATAATCAGTTGTTAATTCTGAGATAGCCAGGACTTAAAATCAGCCAGCACTGTGAAACAGGAGCGTTAGCAAACTCCTTTGCTGGCTTTACCTTGGTGTTTATTTTCCCTTGCCTTTCCCACGAGGGCTTTGTTCTACATCCACTCCTCTGCATACCACCTTCTCCAAGAACCTTTCCTTGAAGCCTGAGGAAGTGGTTTAACATTGGATACAGACGCACGCATGCAGACACATCCCATCGTTTAGAAAAGGAGTGTGACTTCCTCTACACAGCGGGATTGATGGGGGTGGGAACGGCACAGTTGCTAAAATGCAAACAGCAGAAGGGCAGTCCCCAAAGGATGTAAAATTCCTATAACTTAAATGACTGAATCAGCTGAATGCTGGTAAATGTTCCACTGGTTCAGTACGGAGTCTGAATACACAACCTGCAGACTTTCTGACAGCCAAACGTGGACTGCGGACGCAAGGAAGAAGAATGGGGGGGTGGGTGGTGAAAGAAGATAGTAGGAATGCTTTTAAGCATCTTACTACTCGAAACTAATGGCAATTTTGCTGTCAACTAGAAATAAGGATGGGGAACCTAGCTGCAGCATAGAGAATTTCTTTGTTGAAATGCAACCTAGGCTTCCTCGTTACTGTATCTCTGCTTCTCACTGGTAATACGCACCTTGTACAGTAAAGACCCGAAGTAAAGAGCTCAAGGCAAATGCATCCTGGCCTGGAGTGGTTGCTTGTGGTACTTTTTCTTCTGATAAAGAGGTGGAATAGCATGAAAATGGTGTGAATGTGATGGACTCATTTTCCTTTTTGAACTTTTTCTTGTCTATACTTCCCCCATAGGTGTTCTCCCCCTGTAAAATGGCACACTAATCTCCTTGCAAACTAGTTGAAATTCCTTCCGTGTGCCCTGAATGTTCCTATGTGCCCTCAGACCAGCCTAGCTTGTGGCCCTCCGGGGTAAAATGTTGATGTGACCTGCTTCTCTGCTATAAAACACATTTAATTGGATACTTGGGCATGTAAATACTTGAGCATCTCAGTTCTTAACTGAGGTGTTCCTAATTCTCTCTGCACCTAATTAGAGAATGTAGGCCTTCCCACAGGGGTCCGTGCCATGCTAGGTGGTTGTACGGGGGCTGCGGGAGGACCCAGTAAGACAGCATTTGGCTAGAACTTTCCTTTATGAGGAAAGGAAAAGGATAAGCTGATGGTGGTACAACAAAAAGTTTTCTAATGGATCAGTTGAAGGCCTTAGAGGTCTTTGTCCCTGCAGCAAACTCTAGTGGTACATGTGCCATCAGTAGGAAAAAAACCATGAGAAAGACCACATTCATGTTTAAATAGAAAGGGAAAGGGAGATACCAGCTTGATCACAATCGGCTAGATGAACCCAGAAAAACACTTCAGCCTACTCATTACCAATCAAAGCACTTCTTGCTTCTCCGCCAGCAATTTATGGGGAAGAAATCCATTCTTGAAAAGAAGCGGTGTCGAAACTACCATCTCCTCATCTGAGACCCCCTCTGAGCCTCATGGTGGTGCAGACTTCTAAGAGCACCACTTGGACTGAAAGAGTTATGACAAGCCTTTCTTTCTCTCCTAATCATCACATTCTCCAAAAAGACTGCCCCAGTAAATGCGTATTGTTCTGAATTCCTTTTCTCTTGTGTTTTTGAATATGATAAACTAAGTTTTACCCTTAGATAACTTTGTGTGCCTACCAAATTTTATTTAGATGACCACGTTCCTAAAAATAGTACATGAATGAAGCGTTCCAAGCAGCAAACCGCAACTTCCTGAGGCAGCAGTGGCTGTAGTGCAGTTTCTAGTTCAAAGATTTTGTTTTATAAGTGATATAACATTGCAGAGTCTACATCCAGTTTTACAGCATTGCTTTGCTGTGCGCTGTTTGTTTGTGTTCCCTTAACGATGCTTGGATGCAAAGCATGTGTCATGAGTTGACTAACAGAAGATCGCGAAGGCATATGTTTTGTGGTGTGTGTGCCCACTGCACTGCTTAACAAGGCTGTTTAACCTATGTGTTGTCTCTAGCCTGCAGTGATCAGAATACTGCCCACATGTTTGAGTCACACATTTTGTCATTTATATGGTTAAAGTACACTTACTTTCGCAGAATATATTTAAGACTGAAAGTTTGGGTTTAGTACTCCGACTCTTGGTACAAATTGTTTTCCTGGTGCCTGAAGCCCTGCTTGCTCAAACAAACTCTTTGGTAGAAAGGGATCTGGCTGGGATTCGGTTGCCAAATGTGTTTAGAAAAGGCATCGTAAATGATAAGTAATGATTTCAAGTTCATTTGTCTGGGACAAATCCAAGTGCGATATGTGTTGTGTTCCAAAATTAATTCAGTAAAATAGCGTGGGGGGAAATAGAGGGGGGAGAGTGAAATGGTCATTTAGCAACACCAAAGTACTTAGTTTTCTTGACGGAGTTCTTAATATTTTAAAACATTTCCATCTTTTGGACAGAAACCATACACTCTCTAATTACTGGCAATAAAACCAAGTAAAGGATTTAAGACCTATGAATGTTACAGTTAGAGGAAACTATAATTAAGGCTGGCAAGACTGTGTTTCCTTAAGGAAACAGAGACTTCAGACAGCTTTTAAAAGGAGATGGTAATTATTTTTCCCACTGAATTTCTATGTATTGATAAATGTGTGTCCTTCAGTCTTCAAGCAGTAAGTTAAGCAGTAAAGTATATCCTAAGTAACTTCTTAATTTGTGTTTCCTAATGTGTTGTTTTAGCTCTAAGACGATTTATCTAGTAATAGTTACAGTCTCTTCTGATAGTAAATCAGTATCCTTCTATTCCGTATTTTATATCTTGTGCTGAGAAAAAAAGAGAGGTGTAGAACAAAGTCCAGTTTAATGGATATGGTTAAAAAAAGTAAGCTGGTTCTAAAATACTGCACTGTGAATGTATTTGCGTGCACTCTTTTGTAGCCTGTCTGCTTCCAGTGAGCCAGGGAGACTGTTACTGAATACAATAGCAGGAAGATGGTTAGTTGTAAAATAAATGTGGATACACAGAAGTATTGCCAGTCAGCAGGTCATTACATGCAACCAAGTCTGGACTGTCTTGGCATCACTGCAGAAACCAGTAGCGTATTTATAAATCCTTCTTAGTCTGGTGGGCTTCCCCGGCGCAATATTTCGTAGCCAGGAAAGATGCTGCAGAGGCTGAAGCTGGGAGCAGTGATTGCTGCAGCTCCTGAGCTCTGGGGCTCTGACTTTACTGCCACGTTGCAGTGCTGTCAAGGCTTTGGCTGCCCCAGTAGCTTCCTGGGCACTGTGGGAAAAGCAGACTGGTGTGCCTCGGTGCTTGTCACTGGGGGCTTCCCCTCAGCCTGGGCGTGAGTAACTGGGAAGCCCTGGGGATGCTGGTTCCCAAGTGCTTGGGTTCCTGCTCCTGGAGTGATGAAATACTGTTGTCAGGTGGGCAGCACCAGAACGTGGCTTATCTTTGAAATATTTATTCCTACTTTATTCTGCATGGGAATGAAGACTGATTTTTGAAACAGCAAGGTGTTCTGTGAAGTGGGATTTTATTTTCCATACATGCCTGCAAATGAGAAGGACCATTTTGTACCAGGGGATTTTGAATTATTAGGTAGACTCAGATGAAGAGCTGTACAGTTGGGGAACAGAATTCTTAACCTGTATGTGGAAAGTCATCATACAACTAGTGGCGTCAAGTACAGCCCAGCATATACAATTCCCTTCTACTTTATATCATTTTTCTAATTAACTCCCTTTTTCACAGTTGTTATTAAATTGGCAGATTAGTCATTGTTTGAAGAGTCAAGCATATGTTATGGTTTTATTTGACTTTCGGTGAGGCGGAGTTCATGGCTCCGGTACATAACCAGTTCATTTTGTGAGTTTGTGTAACCAGATCATTTTGCACGTGAGTGAGTTTGTCTTTGAGTCAACTTCATCAGAAACTGGTTGTCCCTTGTTAGAACTGTCTGCAGATAAATTGGTTGCCGCCGAGCTGGGAAGAGGAAGTGTAATGTGTTCACGCATCCTTCTGTTTCTCCAGATATGAATTAAGTAATTTTTAAAAGCTGAATTAAAATGAATGTGTTTTACAGTGCTTGCAACAGAGCAGAGCTAAGCATCGCACAATGTTTTCGTGCAGGTATATGGCACAATTATGCTTTTCTCTCCATCCTTGGAGGCAGTGGTGGCAGCTGTTCAACAAGGACTGTAGTGGAGGGTGAGGGAGATCTGTGCATTTTTGGCACCTGGGATCCTTTTTCAGTTTCTAATTTTCACA
>RSEF01000002.1:143276101-143291310 GCA_003993805.1 Himantopus leucocephalus
CCCTAACCTTGACTGAAACATGGTTAGATTGATGGTTGGACTCGATGATCGTAAAGGTCCCTTCCAACTTAGACAATTCTATGATTCTGTGATTCTATGGTTCATAGATATTACTTTTTTAAAAAATCTGGTATATGTGCGAAAGCACTTGAGAAGAAAATTATTTCTAAAGTGCTCTGGGGTGCTAGAACTCACTGAAAATTAAGGAGAAGGGGATTTTGGCTCCTATGTCCTTGCCACTCTGTTTCAGTAAGCAAAGTCAAAGATGTTTTAAATTTCTGTCTTTGGATTCTTTTCTGTCAATGGCCTTTTTGATGGAGATATTGCGATCTTTTTTTTTTCTTTTTCTCCTCTGCAGAACAACCAAAGAATCTGGTCCTTCAGTTCTGTAGGTTTCCTGGCCATTGACTGAGGAGTAGCCCAATAGTAGCTCATGGAAATAGGTCTCTTTCTTGAGCATATTCTGTAACTGCTGTCAAGCATGGAGGCACTTTTAAATGCTATAATCTATCCTTGTGCTGCACTGAAATGTCAGTCATTCAAGTTCTTACTCTCCTGTCAGCCTAAATCAAGAGACAGCGCAGTATCAATAGACTTTCCATTGGAGAAGGTATATATCTTGTCCCATCAATCAACATTTCAGAGCTCTGTAAGGGATAAGTTGTTGTTTCGCTTCATTTTGTCTAAACACTGAAGATACTTGAGCAGAGCGCTTCTGTCTAATTGCAGCCCAGCTTAGCTTCACTAGACAGCGTAGTGACTTCTCTTCCACCCTTTCCCCTGAGAGGTGAAGTTGTGGAGCTGTAAATTTATAACCACTCCTGTGACAGTTTGAGATTGAAAATAGGCTTCTAGAAAGTTAGCTTTTCTAACTTTTGGAGTGCTGCTCTTCTTCAGTTCTCACTTTTCACTGTATAAATATTTACTTACCATGAAAGATTTTCTCTCTTTAGGGTTTTTTAGTATTAGTTTTGCCCATTAAAGTCACCGCAGTGAGCTCTGGTCTATCTGATGGGATAAGAAAGTTATTAGTTTAAAACTACCCTTGCTGAAGCAATTAAGACCTTTGCCATGGATTTCAGTGAGGTCAGAATGTTGTTCTTTTAGCATTTACATACAACTTTTGTGGGAAGTATGGTGTAACACTTTAAAAAAATGTCATCTGTTTAGAAATAGGCTGTGCTAATCAGCCAAACCAGAACATTTCTCTGGGCCTCCCTGGGTGCTTTTTTTAGTCCAGTTATGTGAGGATGGTACCAGAGGAAAATGTGTGGTCTTCAAATGGGGGTGGCTTTCAGGGGTGTTTTACACCTTTCATGTGGAAGGATGGAAGCAAATATTTCACTTTCTGACTTTACCAAGATAGAAACACTGGAAAGAAAATACGAGATCGTGCTAGAAGTGCTGCAGTAAGAGTGTTATGATGAGTCCGAGAGGTCCTGGTTATGTAGAAGGTAGTAGAGCCAGTGGGATATAAGGAGACATGATGCTGAGCAGGAATAGAAGGTGTTTAAGGTCTGGTGGGAATCAGACCCATCATGAGATGCTGCAATTTGAATACAAGGGAAGGAAGAGGTAGAGACTCACAAGTGTCTGCCCCTAACCTACAGACAGAATGGGAACAGCAGCAATGAAGCACCCTTTACTTCTTCACTCTCAAGTTCTGAAGATTAGGTTTCCAACCTTGTCATTGTTGCCCTGCAAGTATGGTAGGCCTGCCAAAGGTATGTGATCGCTCTTTGAGGTTCTTCTGCATGACTGAATTTATCAACTCTCTCTCCCCTCAACACCAATCTCATCTTTCCTCGTGCCTCCAAAGCTTCCACGTCTAGGCTCCCTCTCCTTACTGCTTCTGAAATCTCTCTGGCTGTTACCGTTGTCTATCTGGAAACCTCTAGTGGGCACCATTTTCTGTTTATTTTTAGAGAAAAGGAATCAAAGCATTTCTGAAGAATACTGTGGGTTATGCAATATCTATTTCTTTCCTCTAAAGAGCTCCTTGGGTCTAAAATCTTAGCTGTGCTCAAGTGTTTTGGTCTTGTTTCCTTTGGGGTTTTTTGGTGTTGTAAACTTCTAGGTAATCTTTGAAGTGGAATAAAAAGAATACACTAGCAGCATGGTTTAGCTACTGAAATTATACAGAAAATGGAACTGCTGAACTGGTGAGGAAATCAATTAGATCTATAGCTAGTAAATTGAGGTAATAAAATTGCTTTTGACAAGAACTTCCCCAGATTAAAAAAATAAAAAATCTGTCTTGTTCCGGTTTATTATAATTATATCAGTAAGCTAAGCAGTTAATTTAAAGGGAATCTAAAAGGATTTAGAAAGGGGTTTTGAAAAGTAGGAAAGGTTTTGCTTTCCTTCTCCAGAGTTAGACATAAGAAGCTGAGATCAGAAAGCTCGAAGGGTTGGAAACTGGCAACCAGAAGAAAGCAGTTCAGGTCATTAACTTTAAAAAATATTTCCTTGGTTTTTATTGTATTATTTTGTGTAAAGGCTAAAACCATGTTTTAAAAGGCTGTTTTTCTTAATTATTGTATATCATGCCAAACATCTCTTCTGTAGATTTTATACTAGATTATTGATTTCTTATCCACTTTATTATTTAAATAATAGAATGCAAAATTTTTTTGAATTCTGCAATATACTTCCATTAAGACTTATATTTAACAAAGTGTACATAGATAGATAATGGTGCTGATTAACAGTAAGAAATACAAAATTCGACGCAGTTATATTTAGTTCCAAATCAATGTATCTTAATATTCATTGTGGAGTATCAACATTCTTTAGGAGTTCCAACTAGAAACGTATACGCTTTCTTTCCCTATCTGTGTTGTTATATTTAGCTGTAAAAGCAAAAGAATTTAAAGAATTCATTTATTCTAACTTACTAACCTCTACCATGGTTGAAGTAATTTATTAATAGCGCTTTTATTTAAAAAAAAGCCCACAAAGAACGTTTTCCCTAAAAGCATTTAAACAACATAATAAAATGAAGCTAGGCACCAAAAATAATAAACTCCTTAAAAATTATTATTTATTTTATACCCACTCCTATGACAGTTTGTAATTGGAAATAGAGTTCTAGAAAGTTAGCTTTTATAACTTTTGGAGTACTGCTGTTCTTCAGTTCTTTAGTTTAGTTTATTTAAATTTTATGAAAAAACCCCTGCAAGACTTAGAGCTGCACCAGCATCCTTCATGATTTGAAACTAGAGTGTATGGAGGATGTCAAAAAAGAGTAGTTGTCAATCCCTGTTGATCTTCAGCTACAGTGTGGTCTATTACTGAGTCAAATTATCATTACGATTAGCACCCAGTAACCCCAAGCATTGTGCTGAGTATCACTCTGATGAATTAATGTTTTAATTTCAGAATTCTTAAAGCATTCCTGATATTCTTTCAATATTTTCCCCTGAATTGCATCTGAGACAGATTAAATGATAGGCATTTCATATTTGGAGTGATTTATCTTCATAGGAAAAAATTGAAAACGAACTGCCTTCATGGAAATATCCACCCAACCTTAACCCAGTAGCCCGTACTAATGCTTCCAAAATATAATTACCATGGCAAGGACTCTACTGTGATACAAAAGAAAACTGCCATAGAAGACAAAGCAAAAGTTATAAATAGGATGGGAATTTTGATGTCTGATTGAGAAACTGGAAGAAGATTGATTCATTCATTTAATGTTTAAATATGAGGTATTCACATATGTACTGTTAAATAGTGATAGTTTTATGGAGGGTATCTCCAGCGTAAGGTGAGGCAGGCTTTTGCATGCTAAGCACGTTTGTATGATATCAAAAGGCAACTTGTACTGAAAGTTTCTCATTTCGTCCCTCTTTCACCCAAAAAAGTTCAAATGGCATAAACTTTAAACATGTTACATTATTTCAAAAATATATTTGCATCACTTGGATGTGAGGGAGGGTCACATGATGCTAATTTTTCTTTTAATGTTCTGTTCTGCACCTCATCATTGGACTAAATGATTTGGAAGAACCTTGATGTCTTTTCAAACTGTCTTGTGTGGGCAGTCAAGAGGCAAATGTTTTTTTCTGATATTTAAATACACTGGATGTTTGAGTCAAGCATTGCAATTAATAAATACGTGCAGTACATCTTGAGTGTAACAAACCAGATTTGCAATTAACTTTTGCAGTACATCTCCAGAGCAGCTCACCTTACTGTTTTACCTTGCAGACGCATTAATCTGGGGAAGTGATTATGCAGGGTCATTGTATGGACATTGATTGCCTGTTCTTTGGAGACTGGTTCAACGCTCGTGAAAAAGAAATTACCATTCTTGGGAATTCCCTATAAATTAAATTAAGAAGCCCAACTTGTGCTGCTTAAATGAACACAAATTCTAAAAGCCCCTTGGAGAGATGCTGGACACTGGAGTTGGCAGCATGCAGGTTACGTGTGGTTGTGTCCAAAGAGAGCCTGCAGAGCTTCCCTTTGGCAGTGCAAGACTTCCAACTGATGTTCACATTCCTTCTCACCAAAGAAAGGTGTACCAGCATTTGAAATCTTTCTTTTTTTTCATGCAGTTTTTTTTGGTCCTACTTTATTGTCCAATGCCACAAGAAATCTGATCTAAAAAAGCTTCATGTTTCCCTAACTGCTAACAAAGAATAATTTCNTTACTAACAAAGAATAATGTCCCACCACCATGCAGTTTAAGTGTTATCGTACGCCCCATTTTGGCCTACCATTCAAGAATAAATATTAATATTTGTTTTATAACGAGTGGCTGAATTTGAAGTGTTGTTAGGGGATATTTACCAATAGCTCTTTCAGNCTGCTAACAAAGAATAATTTCCCACCACCATGCAGTTATAAGTGTTATGGTATGCCTCATTATGGCCTACCATTCAAGAATGAATATTAATATTTGTTTTATAACGAGTAGCTAAATTTGAAGTGTTGTTAGGGGATATTTACCAATAGCTCTTTCAGAAGTCCTTATGGTTTGTGATTTTTTTCTCTAGAAAAGCATGTAGAATAAATGAATGACATAAGCGACCAAAAAGATTAGTATATTGTTGCATGAAATGAATAACAAATACAGCCTGCGGTGACTTTGGATAGCTGAAGACAGGATACAGTTAATATAGTTCATATAAATTAAGTGTGCTAGCTGAAGGATTAGGTTATTTAAATTAATTTTGAAGTGTTCATTACTCTTCCAATTATAATGGCTTTTACTTTTTAATCTTTGGAACATTTTCCCTGGCATTTTTTTGTAGGTATGTATGACTGACTCATAAGCCTCCATGTAAGTATTTCTGCTTTTCAGGTGTCTGTAAAAATTGTTGCTACCTAGTTCATTTCCAAGTTACCATGTTGTATTTTGGAACAGGATTTTTCTGAACGATCTGCTTCTGAGTCTGTAATCTATATTTCTCTTAAATTTTCAGAGAAATGGAGTATTTCAAAAAGCAATAGTATTTTTTTGCTTTATGTCTTTTAGTCATTTCATAATGGCTATTTTTTATGGATTGACCTTGTTAATAATGAAGAGGAGTTATATCCAGAAAAATTGACAGTTTTTGCATGGTAGCACATGCATATGTGTAGATAGGGAAATCAGACATAACACATAGAAGTATTAATTCAGCTATTTGTATGGTCTACTCATGAAAAAAAATATCCTGCTTGCGATGAGAAATAATAAACTGAATACAATACATGTAATACATGGATACTTCTCAAAATAATCTGTCACATCTTATTTTCCTCAAAATCATTTAAGCACAAGAATAATTTACATTGAACATTTTTCCTCCCAAAAGATGTCATGAACTCAAATATCACTTAATTATAGATTTTATCTACAGTTTCGATTTAAAACGTAGGATTAAAAGGATATAGGAGAAAATGCGGTAATTAATTACAGTTTACTGTAATTTCTCTTATAGAGCAGACAGATTTCAGGATTACAGTATTCCTCATTATGGCACTTCTAGTTTTGCTATTTTATTGCTTTATAAATCCTTTCATTTTCAATCTCACCCTAACTTAGCTGTCTCGTTTTTCCTTATGATCCTTTTGATTCAGGATGCAGAATAGAAAACTGCGACTCCTGCTTTAGCAGAGACTTTTGTACCAAATGCAAAACTGGCTTCTACTCGCACAGAGGCCGCTGCTTCCGAGGATGCCCCCCTGGATTTGCAGCCTTGGAAGAGCTTATGGAATGTGTGGGTGAGTTTTCTAGCCCGGCAGTGCTGCTGAAGCAGCTCTTTTGCCGGGTGGCTGGGTTCGAATACTTATGACAGTATTTTTAAGCTGTTGCTTAGTATTTTCTATCAAGAAATGTTCACTAATGGATTGTGTCTGGGTCTCTTTAATAATGATGATGATGATAATAATGATAATTATAATTATTATTATTTCCAAACTTTGAAATATTGCATTATTGGGAATGCCACTCTGTTGTTCTGCATCAGAACATTCTATCCTCTTAACTGTAAATCGCCTCATATGAGGATTTATCAATTGTAGGATTTGTAGAATTTCAGGAAGGCCAGATTTTGCATTAGAACTTTAAGTCAATGACGTACTTGTTGGATTGTCACCCTCGTAAACCTACCTGCTGTTTTGCCTTTTACCAAGACCAGAACCCAGGAAAAGCGCAGATTGAATTCCTGTGACATCTGGCCTTCAAATTCACTTTTAGTTTCTCTGCAGCTCCCCGCTTTTCCATTAGCAAGTAACCACCAAATAAGTGTTTTCAGTAGAAATGTACTGTATAACTCTGAGCCAGCATTGGCGGTTCTCGCAATTTGGTGTTTTATCTTGAAGCCTGGGAACTGTGTCAGAACGGACTCTTTCTTTCAAGAGTATTCCTTGCATTTCATGATGGAGAGGACTGGAAAAGTGAACTCTTGAGCTTTGCAAATCCAGGATTTGTTTATTAAAAAGAGAAAAATTTATATCAATCTCATGATTTTAGGGGGAGTTTTGAATATTTGGGACTGACATGATGTCTATACAGACAGATTGGTAGTCTGATGGTTTTATTCTCAGGTTGATGTCGGCTAAAAAGACTCTTTCAGATTCCATAACATATTCTAATTTTGTTTCTAAGTTTTTGCCTGTTGACACTAAAGCTTTTAAGTGCTGCATTCTAATAGTATATTCTGATAGTATATAATTTAAAAAAGGGAAAATATAGAAATAAACCCCAGAAAATTTGCTAACTTGTGTTTTCTTTTGCTTTATCAGAAGGCTGTGAAGTGGGTCAGTGGAGTGAGTGGGGAACTTGCAGCAGAAATAACAAAACGTGTGGATTTAAGTGGGGCCTGGAAACGAGAACAAGGCAAATTGTGAAGAAGCCAGCGAAAGACACGATACCGTGCCCAACCATCGCAGAATCCAGACGGTGTAAAATGGCCATGAGGCATTGTCCAGGAGGTAAGCGTAGTCCATGCCACAAGAATCTTTATGAGCTTTCCTTAACTGAAATCCTATTTCTAACTTGAAAAAAAGAGCTGTTTCTTCCCAGCTGAAGGGGAAATCCCATCTCTGGCCTGCCAGCCAAGGCTGAAAGGCAGCAGTACTACGGCAGTCCTAATTTGGGCAGCAAAACTCCAGGAAAAGGCTCAGCATGGGAGTGATCAGTCTTTCAGTAGACTGTGAAACTGTGTTTTTCCTGGTGTGGTAACGGGGCTTTTTGAAAGAGGTGCCTCATGGAAAAAACATAATGTGTTGCAGTTTGAACTTCAGCATGAAAATTGTAGTGATAGTGGAATAATTAATTGCTCTGTGTATAGCAGGAAAGATCATGATTCTCAGCCTCTCTGCAGGCGGCATACCCAGTGCTGGTGTGATGGGTATTTAAATCAAATGAAGTTAGTTACACATGGCACTGTTAGCTGGAACGTGTTAGCTGTTCCGCATATTGTAGATCAGGGCCAAACTACGCTGGATGTGATACGAGCAGAATAGTGATAGATATCAAGCTTTTCAGCATGAGACCAGCTTATGGCAATTACCACAAGTAGATAAAAGAAATAATCAAATTCCTTTATCATGGTGTTCTAAGACTTAAGTAGTGATGCTGGAGTTTCAGATTTGTGTTCAGTTTTGTAGACCCCAAAGGGGAAACATATCACTGGTAGAGAGGAGTTTTTGTTATCTTTTAAATTGAAACGATTAACTTCGACTTGTGCAGACCGAGCATTTACAGAGTTTTCAGAGTTTGTAGGAGAGGTGGGTGATCAGTCAGCAAGTGATAAAGATGCCATTCCTTTTGGAATCATAGGATTAAAGAAAGATTCAGACTTGAAGGGACTTCAAGAGATCTCTAGTCCAACTTCCTCCTGCAAGCTGGGTCAACCGTGAGATGAGACAAATAAAAAGGAATAAAGGGTTGCAGAGTCCTGAGAAAAGCCATACCTTGATGAATAAGCTAAGACTGAAATAATCTTAGAATAGGTACATAAACAGGTATGCTTTGTGTTCTGGGATTGTTGAATATGTCTCTCTTGGCTTTAACGTACTGCCCGCTAGTACGTGTGAAAATTATACATAAAGTTTTAGCTTACAGATTAAGTCTGTGCAAGCTTCATATTTGTCTCTAGGACCCTGACACAATCTGGAAGAGAATATAAAGTTGATTGTTATCCAGGTTAACTGAGTCTGTTATTCACTCTTCTCCCTGTCCCCCTCCCTATACTCATATACACATACGTGCACACATAGTACATCGTCGTAGTGGCACTGGGGCGCGTTGTTATTGCAGTTAATCTGCAACCTAAGTAAACTTCTCAAAGACACTGAAGAGTGGAAGCTACAGAATGAACACCTCTAGAGGAAGGAAGAAGAAAAGGTAAAAATCAAAGCTGATTTGGGCTGCCATGGTATGTGTCTCATGGTATCTTTGACTGCGAGTCAGCTGCACCTATGTCAAGGAAGCGACACGTAGTAGTGGTTGCAGCCTGCTGAGGTGGATGAGCTGTTCCAGTTACTTCTAACAAACTCTGAGGCACAGAGGCGGGTAGGGATCAGATCAACCGGGGAAATGGTTTAATGCTGAAATGGAAGGAAGAAAAACAAGCCTGTGTGAAGTTCTACAAAATCTCCAATCAATTTTTTTTTTTTTTTCCGTTCAGATGCATAAAGTTTAGCTTGTGGAGGAGAATTTGGGAAAATTGCAGAATATTTTCAATTCAACTCCTTATGACGGAGATTTGGTCATTTATGTATCCAACATGTATGGAGGGAGATATTTCATGGATGCAATATCCAGCTTTTATCTAAACTCCTGGCAAGTAGAATTTTAGTGATGTGGTTTTAGCATCGGTAATATAGTTTGGATTCATATTACTGTAAATGGTTTGAGAAGTGTGCTTAAGTGGACCACAATGTTTATGAATGCTGCAGCATGTTTAATGTTACTGCGGTAATCTGGAACTTGTTGAACATTCATAGCTTTTTGTAGCAGATTCTCATGTTGTTTCAAAATTTCTTGTCCAGCACATTCAGGTCACGGATTAAAGATTTACTGCTCAAATTTTATCTTTCCAAAGACACGGTGGGGGGCTTTCCTAAGAGTTAGGAAATGTATTGCCTAATCTATATCAAGATCTTTCACCAAATCTCTGCTTTTTTTTTACTATGTATCAGGAAAGTTGTTGCTGCAAATACAAATTCAGCGTGAAAGGCTTGTAGCTCTCTTTTGTAACCATGGTCTGCAGTAAATCCTGAAGATTATAGTCCCCTCCTGTCCTCCAGTGGTTTGGAATTCCCTGCCTGTGTTTTCAGAGATAAAAATCAATTTGTACAAAACTGCAGGTTTGAACTGTCCACACTGAATGCTGATGTTTAATACTGCTTCTGTGCAATCATATAAAACACTGGCCAGAATACAAACTCCTGTGCCTCTCCTAAGAAACTCCTGGGAGGGAGTGGGTTAGTGGTGTTTTAAGTTCCTGGGGTAAGTCTTCCCCAGGCCTGGTCATCTCTGCGGGTGAGGAAGACATGGAGATTGTCCTGTTCGAAACTCCTGCTGCGTAGTATGTTTTAATTATGATTATATACACGGCTGGTCTGAGATCCCATTCCTTTATCATATTTCATTTAGTTAGCAGGTTGCCCCATTAGACACTTGAAGTGTTTCTTTGCTTACTTACTCCCTGTGAAGGAGCAGGAGGCAGAGATGCTGAAATCGAGCAGATCCTGGTTGTTAAGGAGGAGATTCTGCGTTTTCAAAAATGCAATGTTTTCCTAATCTTAGAAATCTTGTAATTGAACTTTTAAACTGAGGAAATGTAAGGTTAGCACTACTAGGGGACTGAAGAACCATAATCCCTGTAAATGTCGGTTGAGAGGCTGTTAATAAATCCTTTCTTCCTAATGTTCTCAGTACTTAAACTCACACAAATGTGTAGGATAAGGGTTGGATTATACAGTTAAGATGGTTGTAGATTATGATGGATTAAATTGAGCACAGGAGATAAGGATATTTTTGGTAGAACAGGGTCAGGTACAGTGCTTTTGACACATGCTTTCTACTTCTGTACATTCTACAGTTACTATTTATGGTCCACATTGCAGAAAAACTTACAAAACAGATTTTTACACATTTGCAGAAGTGGAGTTAAATTCAGTTTTCCTACTAAGTACTTCAGTTTCATATTTATCAAGGATTGAGATGTTACCCATCTGGCCATATGGCTGTGATACAAATCTAGATGATGAAGAATTTTTAATCACTTTCCCAGTTTTTGCAGAGTTGTAGAGATAGAAGCTGGAATGCGAGTGAAAGATGATTTCACTTCTTTCCTACTGAAGCCAGCAACATAAAAGGATACTCTGCTTGATTTCAGATATGTTACTCAATGGTATTTTCTTATTGTCAGTACTAATTGATTTAACTGTTGTTACCAGATGGGAATGTCACATTTGTGTATCTGTTCATGTTATGTATGTTACCCTGTGGCTTGGGTGTAACGTGACTCATACTATGAGAGGTTAGACTTAGGAGAAGATGACTTGGATTGTTTAGGCCACTTCCTACCCATGCTGGTATCTTCCTGATATGGAATCTTCTCCTCTTTAGCTGAAGAAGAAAGAAACCAAGAATTTTTAAAACAGGGTGATTGTGTTACAAGCAATGGGGAAATTAGCAGGCAAATATGTTCTGTGGACTGATACAGCTTGCTGTCTGGAAGTTTTCCCATGTATTTATTATAAATATTCTCTTCTTACCTCTTATTTTGACGTTTCCCACGTTCACCTCACTAAACTACTCCTCTTCTGTTTGTAACCTGGATGTACTTGCAGATTGCTCTCATGTTTCTCACTAAGTAATCCAAAGGCAAGCAAAGAAGGTCTCTACTTTTAGTCTTCTATCAGACTACAGTTCTTCAAGTTATACACGAATATTACTCTATTATTTCTAGTAAAAATCATTATGCCATTTCTGAATGCTTATTTCGGACAGGAAGAAAGAGAGGTGAAAATGGGACGTATGTCTGCATTAATTTCGTGAGCTCAAAAGAGGGAAAGCATCAGGACAGGTCATGAGGCTGCAGGGGGAAGGAGTTCTTTCTTTGACATGGATGTGTAATTGAATGGACTTCATGCTGCTTGATTGGAATTTGGAGGCTTTTTATGCAGTAATCTTTCTTCTTTCCATTGCTGCGATAGAATTTAAGGCTTCTGGAAGAGCAACAGTAGAAAGACCCAGTCAGGTTTTCTGTCCTTATACTGCAGTTACATTTCATTATTAGTATTCAGAAATTATGACTGAAAAGATTAAAAGAGTAAAGAATATATACTTAAATACAGAAAACTAATAAATACGCAAAACTGCGAAATGCATGTTAACTAGGTAGTGTGGGGGTTTTTAATCTAATAAGCTACTAGTAATATGGCAAACAATGAGTTAATGATCTCAGTTTACAAGAATATTTAAGGTACAATAAACAATATTTGGAGTAAAACTGTAAATACACTTTGGTAAAGATACTAGCTATACACTTGAAGTATACTAAACTAGCATAATTTCTAATAGAAGCCATGTTACAGATACAGTTATCTCAAGCAAGTAAGTATTTTTTCCTTCTTTAAATTGGCATATTTCCTCTCAGAGGGAATGTTTTAAGATTTCTGACTTTAACTTGACAACCTTACAGTATAAAGGGTCAAAAATGTTCTTGTGTCGTCCCACACCTCCCCTTCAAAGTTTGGTGCTAACATTTGTTTTCTTTTAAAACCTGGCAGAGGAAATCGGGATTTCTCTCTTTTATTAGATTTATTTAAAGGAGGCTAACTGAAGAATTTTTTATTTGCGCAACCAACAGTCATAGAATTATTGAATAATACAGATTTGAAGGGACTTAGGGAGGTGACATAGTCCAACCTCCTGCTCAAAGTAGGGTCGGACAAGATGGTCCAGAGCCATTACTTTGCACTTGTCTTTGTTGAATTTCATGAGTTTCCTTTCAGCTACAATGTATCTATTTTTCATAAGTGAGAAATAATAAAAAAAAACCCTCAAAATAAATGTAGCACCAGAACTCAGTGAGTGATCTCTGTGGTCAGGCAGGTGATTATGTTCTTTTGAGCTTTGTGACTACATCTACACTGAAGTGCCCAACATGGAAAAGTTTGTAAGCCAGGATGATTTTGAGACCTTAATGTAGACCTTGCAGTTGTAGTCACAAGTAGGCACAATACCTACAACCACCATCTGCCTTTTGAATGTCATTGCTAGGGCTCTCTCTAGGTAGGTCTCAGTAAACATAACCACCACATTTTATGTCCCCTGTTGGTCTTGCTATGTTGCCACAAGAACAGATAGCCTAAGAGGCAAAGACTGGTCAAGAAACAGCAAGAATTATTGCCTTCTCTGCAAGGACAGTTGAGCACTGGGCTAGATTTGTCCAGTTGACTGTGCAGTCACCATTCTTGGAAGTTTCCAGGACCTGACTGGACATAACCCTGAACAATCTGGTCTGAATGGTCTTGATCTGAGAGCAAGAAGTCAGACTGGGGACCAACCTGGATGATTCTGCTGCTGTGAAAGGCAGAACATGCTGTGGGTTCAGGCTGAAAGAACGCTGTTCTTCCCATTCAGGCTTTGGAAAATTTCTGATGTCTTCTACTCCCAATTAGAGAGAAGCTGCAATGACCTGTCATAGGGAAAAGGAACAAGTCTTTAACGTGTTTGTTATAGTGCTGAGATCTCTTAATTTGGGCTGGTTTATTGATGTTGAAATAATATGCAGAGTATGTCTAATGTTTTGAATATAATGCTGTTGTTTCGTGCATTTCTGAGTTTAGCTTTAGTCAATATGGAAGCTTAGTTGGAAGTGCTGATTTCTTAATTTACTTTATTATCGTTTGACCTATTCGCTTAACTGTCTTTGGCTGAGTGCTGCATGCTTGTAATTTCAAAATCTTGCATAGGATCTAAAAGATACATTGCACAATGTACCTTTATTTTAGCGTAATGCGCTATGGCAGTCTAACAAAACATGGAAAGACTAGCAGAGGTACTGTAGAGATGCAGATGTAGAACTGTATTTTAGTTTTAGATTTGCTTTGACTTTTCAAATCTTCAAGTCCAGTCTAATTTGTTCACATTTTTAGTAACTTGGGGATTTCACTCCATTGTTAGTTAAGTCATGACATAAATGTATGTGGCAAGTTATAGATAAAAGACAATGATCCTACTTCGAAAAGATTATAAGTTGAGGCATGATCTAAAGAGGGATGGTAGCAAACAGAAAACATTGTGGTTCTGGGAAAGATGACAAGGTTTACAAGCAGTAAGATCTTACTGCTTTGGTCAGTATTGCATGAATCTTGAAGACATTGTAATATTATTTATCACTGTAATACTAAAAACTAGTGTTTACAGGTCTTATCATTTTAAGTAAGACTGTAGTAATAGAATTTACAATATACTGTCACTGCCTGCTGCAGCTCTCTGTTAATTTCGCAGTAGCATTGGACCAAATCTGCCCTTTTTTGCCCTCAGCAGACAGGTAGAAACTGCATTAAGTGTAGCTCCACTGAGTACTGGCTCTGATAGAATATCAGTATCACCAAGCAGGCTTGCCTCCTCTGTGTATTCTGTGAGCACCAATTACACTCTGACCAGGAAGGCTTGGCCTTAGCTTGTCTGAAAAAATAACCCATAATTTTCAGTTACAAAGCATGACTCAAAGCTTCTGAAGGAAAAAAGGAAAAAAACCCAACATTTCAGCATCAGCAGAGAGCTTACAAGAAGTAAACTCCACCAAAGACACTTATTTGCCCAGTGCAGGTTGGGAACACAACAGAAACGAGCAAATATTTTTGCGAGTGTTTTAATCAAAGGCCGTTCTGCACATTTAGTGAAGGAGGCAGCAAGTGGGAGCAAGAAGGGACAAGATGAACGTAGTTTGGAGACTTTCCAGAAAACAAGAACTGTTTTATAGTGTGGCTTAACGCTCGGAGCCTGGCATGCTTGTTAGTAAGTTTGTTCAGGAAACAAGGTTTTGTCAGCTGCAGAATCTGCTGGTCTGCATTGCCAGCATCTGCTTCCTACAGAGAATGTTGTGCTGAGTGTATTAAAATGGTTTTTTTTTTCCTACCCTTTAGCTGATCACATTCAGAAGGGACTGCTGCAGGTGAAAACTAATAGTAAAGGAAATCCAAACCCTAAGGAAAATGAAACCTGTAATACTGGTTATTTCAGTGAGAGTGCCTGCAACTAGACTTTAAGTATTTTAAATTAAAGCACATAGGCAAGAGGTATAGTTATATTATCAGTAGTCAATAACTTTGTGCCAGCTTCTAAAAAGGAGCACAAAGGTTGTCATTTCTATTTGCTAATAATAATAAAAAAATCAAAATCGAATTAGTAGTTCAGGTTGGAACGTACCTCAGGTCATCTACTCCAGCCTCCTGTTAAATCAGATCAGCTGTGAGAAAACCAGGATTAGCTATTGCTCTGACAGTCCTCAGAGATTAAATATTTTCCATTTTTTGGTCATAGCTCTGTTCCTCTTCATATGTTTGTGAAATGCTGATTTATAAATTATAGGAAAAATGGCGTTATTTTTATTTGTTTCTAAGCAAAAAATATAAAAATGCACAGCAAATTTGAAATTACATTTTCATTCTATTTGTATTCATTTACACATAGATCTGAAAACTTATGTAATGCACATATGTACCTGTATTGGAGCACTTCT
>RSEF01000002.1:143297917-143315078 GCA_003993805.1 Himantopus leucocephalus
TACGCCATAATAAGGTCTCCCCTCAGCCTTCTCCAGGCTAAAGTTGTCAGATGTGTGAGTTAGAGGCAAAAGCGACCTCAGTGACAAAGGGAGTCGTGGAGGACGTGCTCTCCTCCATCTACACGCACAGTGAGCAGCAGGAAGGTCTGCTACCTTACTTGTACTGATACGAGCGGGCTCTAAGTGCCCTTCAAAAAACATTTTTAAGAGGAAAAGGGGGCTGCCTCCGGAAACTGTTTGGAAACTTAAGCTCTGTCAGTGACAGCCAGACTCAACTCTATAAACTCCTCATAAATTACACCTGCAAAAAGTCAGAGAAGGAAAAGATCTCCCTGCCTACTGATGTAGGCAGGATTTGTTATCAGGAAAGCACGCTTTTTTGCATCTACATCTCCTGACACAGACCTCTCCAGAGTTTTCTCTCATAATTCTGGCACTTGGAATCATCGAACACCGCAGCTAACAGCTATCTATCTGCCCAAATAGGACAAAGTTAATTTTGGGGTAAAGAATACACATCTGCCTAGTTTTGTGCTGCACTGAACTGACAGCTGAAGCTCGACAGTTGTAAGATCACGGAAGAACAGGGACGCTTCTTGCCTGTGTGTGTTGTAAGCAATGCCCAGGAGACAGTTAGCAGGAGCGGCAGCGTCACTGACCTGGCGAGCACCTGCTGCTGGTCTGCAGGCAGTGAAATCCCCTCGGCAGTGACAGCCACCTCTGCTCCAGCACTCCCCCTGCTAACACCGCCAGCGTCGGGGACAGGCCGAGGCGCTGCTGGGTCCTGAGGACAAGAGTAAACCAAAAGCTGCGGCTCTGAAAAGATGCAGTGTGGGTACCAGCATAGATGAAGCACAACGCTACCCACTCGGGTTTATTCAGCCCGGAGGAGAGAAGTAGCCTGAAGGGTACCTGGGCTGATGTTGGTTCTTCATCTGCTGCAGCAACAGAGTCTTCAGGCAAAGGTGTCTCGTCAGGAGTAGTTTCAGTCCTCACTGCAGCTGAAAAGTAAAAGAGGAAATACCCACAAGGTAAGCAATGAGCTCTGCAAAACTAGAGCATAAATCTGTGAAAACATCAGGCAAAATCTTCACCAAAAGCTAAAAACTCTGTGTCTGGAAGGAAAAGGTCTGTTATGTGACAGGCTGAGAGAGTTGGGGTTGTTCAGCCGGGAGAAGAGAAGGCTCCGGGGAGACCTTAGAGCAGCTTTCCAGTCCCTAAAGGGGCCCTATAGGAAAGCTGGGGAGGAACTTTTTACAAGGGCGTGGAGTGACAGGATGAGGGGGAATGACTTCAAACTGGAAGAGGGGAGATTTAGATGAGATATGAGGAAGAAATTTTTCATTCTGAGGGTGGTGAGCTCCTGGCGCAGGTTGCCCCGAGAAGCTGTGGCTGCCCCATCCCTGGAGGTGTTCAAGGCCAGGTTGGACGGGGCTTGGAGCAAGCTGGGGTGGTGGGAGGTGTCCCTGCCCAGGGCAGGGGGTGGAACGAGATGGTCTTTAAGGCCCCTTCCAACCCAAACCGTTCTGTGATTCTATGATTTATGCTGGTCAATAAGCACCATCAATGTCCCAGAGGGCATATCAGGTGAGGAACACAGATTTTACAGGGTTGGGAGAGCCTGGTCCTCGTGTTCACACAGAAATAATCTGTTTCAGAGGCCGTGGGCTGCACGTTTGTAATCAGAGGAGGGGCGGGGAATAAAAGAACATCTCACCTTGGAAAGTGATAGCATCAAAAATGAAGAATATAGGTTCAAGAATTAACATTGAGCAATAAGTGCTGTACAAGCACATTGCAAAACATGCTGTGGGGCACTGCGGAAATATAAATGAAAAGCAGTAATGAAGAGGATAGCTGGCAACACTTTATAGGTGTGTGAGAGGAATATCCGCCCTCCGGCAAAGCGATGGTGTTGATAATCCGCCGGGAGCCCAAGGGCTGCATCACATTTGCATGCGATGGAAGAGACTGCGGCAGCCACCCTCGTCTTGGGCATGTGAGTCGTGCAAAGCCAATCGGATCAAGACAGAGCAGCGCCTGCCGAGACCAGTCATCTCTGCAGCTCCAACCTCTGCTCGAGAGAAACGCTGCCCGAAGTCAGAAACTCACAGCTACCTGGGCAAAAATCGCATTTCATCGCCTCAAGGCTTACAGGGTAGGGCCAGGCCGGTCCTGACAGGGGAAAGAAGTCAGGGAAATAGGGAAGAGGACACAGCTGGGACAGGGAGTCTCATGAATGGCTCAGGAGAGTCAGAGTTACTGCTCCTGCTGTCGATAAGGTTGAGAGCAGGGACTGCTGTTGCTGCCAGGCAGCGCTTGCTGCAGTAGCAGTCACTGCCATTTTAAAGGTGGCAGCGGCTGTCACAAATCTGACTTTGCAAAAACAGTCTGTGTCTGCTCATGCCTAAAGCATCAGGGAACCCTCAGCCTGCGCCGCGCACCCTCCACCTGCTCATCCACACCTGCTTCCTTCCTGAGGTTCTCCTCGAGAGCAGACAGCTTGAGATCATAGTGATTCCTCAGGCGACTGATGTCCTCTTCGAGGCGGGCACGGGACGCCTGTTCTGCTTCGTAGCTGGCCTTTAGTTGCACCAGCCTCTCTTCGTACTCCTGAAAGGCACAGAAGACAGCATGACGCGACAGCCCTGCTCCGGACTGTACACAAGGTCACATCTATGTCCATTCTAGGTCACATCTTATGCCACCCCAATAAAACTTTACCATCCTGTATTCATTGACTTTTTCTGTGATTTAAGTCGACACAGTATTGATGGAAGGTGACGAGTTAACCCTAGAAACTGCTGTCTTGGGCACATGTGGTGCCCTGGGAGGAGCTTTGTAAAGAGCAAGGAGAGAGTTTTATTTCCTTCCACCACCCAACTCCTCATTCTTCCTCCTGGCTCCATATCCCCTCTTTATCCTCATCCTTATACTGCTCCTAACATCTTAGACTACTGCTTCCCTCACACCTACTTCTCCCTCCTCTGACAGGAGGAATCTAAGTTTCACATGTAGTTTCTTCTTCTTGTTATATGTACTTCAAAAATTCTTCCTGGGAATCCATTCCAATTCACCTCCAGAGTGGTGAGAACCATGCTGAGAGAAAGTGGCATTGTGAATAAAACCTCCATCAACACACGTTCTGTCCATGGGTGAAGCCCAAGGACCAGAAAATAGGTAGAGAAGTGTTCTGAAAAGGCTGAACCACACAGCCCTGCACCATATTTGTAATGTTTATCATAAAACCCCACAAGCTTTAGTCAAAGACACTACGGGATACCCCCTCCTGACTTACTTCTCTGATCAGCTGCTTCTCTGCTTCAAGATCTAACTGGGGTTTGAGGGGGGGAGCTGGCTTCGCTGCCAGGTGAGCAGTCTCGGCAGGTAGAAGCCCTGCAAAGCAAAGCAGAAATAAAAATCACTCACAATTACTGGGTGGGATGTCTGTAGAATGCCTGGAAACAGAACAAAGAACCTGGCTGCCAACAAAGAACATGGCAATCCGTACGCTCCTTTAAACTCCGCTCGAGTGCCAGCATCTGTGCTGCCAAAACGCCCACTGGCCTGGGACTCCATAGGTGTGGGGAGAGAAGGAGTCAGTGCTGAGCAGAGGGGGAGAGGTTTAAGCTTCAGGTATATGAAAGCGAATATAAATCTAATCTCTTTCACAGAATAACAGGAGACGTTTCCAGGGCTATGCTAACAGATTTGGAAGATAAAAGACTCTGGGAAGGAGATGAAAGGTGCAAGGAAATTGCCTTCTTTCTTCACAGCTGTTTCTGAAAGGTGGCAGGAAAAAAAATAATCTCACAGCCTTATTTCTCTGCTGAAAGTTGCCCCTTTTTTAGGGGATAATTCTCAAAAGGTGATCAGCTCCCTAAAGACTGCTGTCACCCACTGGTTCCCACATTTGCTATTCCTTCTTCATAGCAAAGAGCGAGTCTGCTGGGGCTGGGCTGAATCCTCAAAGAAAGGATGGTGCTGCTCTCCGTAAGCAGTGCCATCAGCAGGGCAAAACTTTTCTTCTAGTGTCAAAAGTTCACAGTGTAAGAGAACAGGGGCTGAATGCTAAATTTGAAAACATATATATATATATTTAATAAATAATTTTACATTATTATTTCTTTTGCAGCTCATTTTTGCTCTGCCAGCCAAAGCCTCTCTTTTGTGACTGACAAAATTCTACCCAGAATGACCAAGAAGAGCTCAGGATTTTAACCACATTAGCATTTTCTAACATAATTTGTCATTATTGAAAATACCAGTAACTGAGATGGTCTTTACCAGTGGAATAAGGTCAATCTGGCAACAGTGAAGCAAAAGTCCATTACCAGAATGGACAACTCTTCCTCCAACAGCTAAGGGAAAGGATGAGGTGATATCCAGTGAGCATTTTATGTGTAAAAACCACATTTTTCTGTCAAACATAAAACATCTCTGCAGCCACTAAGGGCTCTCCTACCCGACAAGTTATTGGCGCTCATCTGTTCAGCTAGAATGGCCTTCAGCTTCTTAATCTCCTCCTGATACTCCCTCAGCAGAGCATCCTTGGGGTCCTCATTGATACAGGGCTTGTTCTTGATGTTTTTCGCTCGATTAGCATAGCGCAAAGTACTGAGGCTTTCGTCATAGTTGTTATCAGCCGGAGATAAGCAGGCTACCATCAGCGTCTTGGTATTCCCTCCGAGGGAGTCTTGCAGCAGCCTGGTCAGCTTCGAGTCTCGGTAGGGGATGTGCTTACACCTGCCGTCGACCAGGGCCGAGATGACGTTGCCCAGAGCTGAGAGGGAGAGGTTGATTTTGGTGGCCTCTTTGAGCCTCTCCCCTGTGGCTCCAGTTTTTGACTGTCTCTCGCTTCCTGCCAGATCCACTAAATTGAGTTTTGCGGCCCTAAGGTGGTCCTGCCCTCGCTCATCTGCAAGAAAATAATTCCAGGTTAGGCTCTTAAGAGGAAGCATCTTAACAGTCAAGAAACAGGACTCTCTTGGCATTACATTCCAGTTCAAGCCCTGTTCTTTCTCTCCATTTGGGCCCTGACTCCCTTAAGTAAATAAATACCTGCTTAATCTTAGAGCTACACATTTTAGTGCTTTCCTGAATGAGATCCTGCACAGTAAAAATTCATTCTTACTCTCCCAGTGAGTTCTGAACACACACACACACACACACCCTCCACATATTTCCACAGTGTTTAGAATTTCGAGCAAAGCCCTCTGCAATTAACAAGGTCACACCATGAGTTTATACAACTTTTTTTCCTTAGATGAAGTTAAACAATGTCTTACAATTGGAGAGGAAAAAGGGAGGAAGCATGAAATGAGGAGTCAACAGGCAGCAACTGGAGCAGGGCTAGTTGGAGAGCACAGGCAAAAGAACGGGCTCCCTAAACATCTGCGTGATGTACAGAGACAGGCAGGAAGGTCACCTTTACAGACCACCATGGGAAGGCTGGAGTAGACACTACGTTGGGCAAGTTTTTCCATGAACTCCCAAACTACAGCTTTTCTCAAGACCAGAATCCAACCTACCCTAATCAATGGACATATTCATGAAGTTTCTTGCTGTGCTTCAAAAGACAAAGCACATCCTATCAGATACCATCAAGGACCACCATCTGGCTTTGTCCCGAGACAGCTCGAATGTTCCAGAAGCCCAGCAAATCTCCCCTTTTGCCCAGATAGCTGTAAAACTGCGCCGTGACTCAGCACACAGGCATGCTCAGCGACATCTGTTCCTCCTCAACTCACGACATTCTCAGTGAGAAAGTAAAATGAAGGAATGCAGGCGAGAAACAGGAAAACTGCAAGAAATCGAGACTGTGCTCGACCCGAACCACCCGGATGAGGAGCTGGATCTCAGTGAGCAAGGAGTCAGACCCAGTGAGCTGGTGGATCGTAACGCTTTAAGGCAAGAGAAGATGCGAGTTGCAGTTAAGAGTTAGCTCTCCAGCTACCTGGAAGCACACCTCACACATGTAATATCTGCTTCCTGACCTGTGTTTTGAGGTCAGATTAACGTGGTGACACAAATTCCCTGTGACTGAGAGAAAGCACATCCAGCTGCTTTAGGAACCCCACATTTTTTCTGACTACTTAACTTCCTCATGCAGAGCAAAGAGTTGGACACACACTCCCAAATCACAGATTAGTGTCCTACGCGCTGGACCCCGCTCTCGGATGTCCATGTCCCAATCACCCCTCATGATCACAACCCAAGTTCAAGGGAAGAGCTCCTTTACCACTCCAAGCAAAAAGAGCATCAAGGTTTTAACAGAGTGTGCCCTTTTCCAGACAGCCTTCTAGAAAACCTAGCCTTGAATTTAGTCAGAGTTAAGATTTATGGCTGTGGACAATACCTAAACACAAGCAATGAGTAATCTGGTGCATGGGGGAAAGTTAAAAGTTCATGGGTAAACACCAAAAAAATCTAAAAACTGTTGCCCCAGGATATATCCCCAATTACAGCAACAGATTGTTAACTGTGGAACTTAATGTTTGCTGCCACCGAGCAAACTTCTTGTTTCACTCCAGATCTTTCTGGTGTGTCAAGACATGGGAGAATTGGGAAAATAACAGATGGATCTTAAATAGAGCACCCTCTCGCCATCCTTTCTGAGTCCTGGGGTGAGCGGACAGTCCCAAAAAGTAGGTTTTCTAACCCTTTCCCTCCTTCCCTCAGTTTATGTAAACACTGACAGGCAATTAAAAAGTTGTTTTGGTTCCTGCCAGTCCTTTTACCCACAGAGGCTGTTTATTTCCATCTTGGAGCTCAGCGGTTTAGTTTCCGTGGTGTAACAAAGTCCCCAGGCTCTTGCTAGCATGCCTGCAGCAGCCCGAAAGTCTTCCCCGTCTAATTCTCGGACAGCCCATCGGCCAGTTCTGGTGGCATAAGCACCAGCCAAATCTACAGCGCCTTTCTCATTAACAAATCCCTCCCTAAGCACAAGGTAAAGGAATAAAACATCTGCTACTCTAAATACTATAAAAATACTGATGGTAACTTCCACATTTCATACATCTGCAGCCAGAGAGCCCGGTATTTGCTGTAATTCATGAATTTGTTACTTTAAAAGAAGAGTCATTTTAGTCCACAAAGTGATCCTTTAAAATATCAACTGCCTGTAAATTATAATTTACTACAGGCTCAACTGGAAAATGAATTTGAACTTCCCTACGCACCTCTTTATGAAGCCTAAAGATGACAACATAAATACCAACTTCATTAACTATTTCAACTAGCGATTACCCCAGTAGAACCATCCAGTTACAGGGATTGTGCCAGAACCCTCAACTTTGTCCTCAAATATTCCAGCTGTCTTCCATTTAACTGCCAAAACCGCAAGTTTCCCCACCTGCCATCCTGTTCCGTGTAACAAGTTTTCAAAGCTTTAAATCAGAGAAATTGTTTCAGGCTAGATTAAGAGCCCTGCACCCATCTGGAACACCAAAGAGGAATGTAAATACTTCTTTTTCCTTGTAAGGATTAAAGTTGGGATTTTACAGACCCACATAATGCAAGGATTAGCATCCACCAGCTGTGCTAATTGAGAAATTCCCCAAATCCCCCCACACCACACCACTTTGGATAGTGAGGTACTGTCACCAACATCTGGAACCACAACTTAGGAAGACATTGTGTAACTCTCCCCATGATGAAAAAGCTGAAGAAAACAAATCCAAGCTGTTCACCGCCTCAGACGGGGTCAAGGACTGGACAGAATATAGGAGACTAAGTCCTTTCTTAGTCCCAGAAAAAAACCCTTTCGAGGTCCATGTTCAGACCCAGCGAGGCAGCTTTATCAGCTACAGAAATGCCAATGGAAATAAGATGCTTGAGAAAGGAAAATTAGTCATTAAAACATTATTAAGGGATTCTTTTATTCCATCTTAAAACCCAGATTAGCTGTTTGCTTAAAAGATGTGCCCCATGATTAAGCTCAGTGAAGGAATCGTTGGGTGAAATAGTCTGACTTGCATTGTAAAGGAGGTCAGACGAGACAGATAAGGATGTAAGTTTCTCCAGCCTGTGCAATGTACAAACTCCAAGCCATTGTATGGGCTGGGACATTTAGCACCCTTTTCTGGAAATAAAGGTTTAAGAAGATAAAGAAACAGGACAATTAAATATGTTCCCAGTTTGAGTGTCAGAGTCAGACATTTCTCTCCCAAGGGGAAATTTAGGAAAAAAAAAAAAAAAAAGACTTTGAGTACTCAGCCGTTGCACTCTGAGAAGAATGTCCATGTCAGGGCACAATTCTGATTTCTACTGGACCTAAAATCATTTAGGATCTAAGTTTTGCTGTGGGGTGACAGGTCAGACCGCACAGATTCTGCGCGCTGCTAGGCCCAGGCCTAACGCAGGACATCCAGCTACCTACCTACGGTGTAGATTTCCATATTGACAGTAAAGACAGAGTGAGAGCGGGAAGAGTCCTTATTCATGAGGGTGTAACCCACTGCTCGGTTTCTCCAGCCTGTCTCCATGATCCGCTCGCACTGGACCACGCTATGCACGGTGTGCAGGGAGAGCCCCTTCACGTACACCCCTTTCTCTGGGTGCTCCTTCAGCTGCAAACAGGGACAAGGCAACACAGGTTAGAACAAGACATCCTGAGACTGCGGGAAAGGCGTGCTGGAAACTGTTCAGAAGCTCGAGGGCTACGCGGGTTTTGCATGTGGAGAAATTAAACTGCAGTACGGCAAAAACAGATCTGCCTGCCATCAAAAAGCCTTAGTATTTCTGAAGGAGGAATAAAACCACACGAAAAGAGGGGGAACCACCTTCATGGCTCTGCAGACAAAAAGAATTAAAGTTAAAAGTTTGCTGGTTGATTCAGACATCTCCCAGGCCACAAGAAACCTGCGCTGAACCGCCTTCTACCTCCCCTATTATTAAGCTGCATATTTTAAAAAAAGAACTGAAATGTTTTTCACCTATTATGGCAACAGCTCTAATATCTCTTCAGTCACAGGGAGCTTTTTTAAAATCAAAGCACAGATTCAATAGTCACAGATATTGTCACCGGTGCTTTGCTGAACCCCTCCGCTCTGAGAGGGCGGCTTGATCTTGCTGACAAAATTCCCAAAGTCACACCCATCATGCACAGGCGGACTATAATAATTTTTCTCCAGATTAGTTCATTTTTAAGATGCTCTAAAATCCTATTCAAGCACCCGGACAGAAACACTGTTAAATACCTAACAGCATCTTTTCAGCAATTATCAATCATGCAGAAGAAAAAATTCATACAGCATGCTAATAAACAATTGAAATGTTCAAAATCTTTAATGATCCATCAAACCTACATAAAAAATATAAAACAATCAAGAGATCCCTGCACTCCTACACCAGCCCCCTCTGAAGCTCCCTCCGCACTGGGAATTTTAAACGAGCTGAATCCATTTTCAACAGCAATGTTACGCCCCACATCTGCCGAGTTCATAACCAAAACTCTATCTTTATCGTGTCAGCTGGGATATCAAGATAGGGTTGTCATGCCTCGGTGTCACGGAGTGACAGACACCGCGTTTGGCAGTGTCACTTCCAAAGCAGATCCTTAGATACTTTAGCAATGCACATGCCACAGGCAGCAATGTAAAATAGAGTGTTTGCTGTAAAAAAATCTGCATGGAACAGAGCAGAAGGGGCTGAAAAATAAATGAGGTGGGATTTTAGCCTTGTTCTAAAGCTGTGACTGCCCAGGATGAATCCAGTTACAGAATCACAGCCAGACTGTTCATACACCGTGAGTGCTGTCTGTGCTACAGGAGAACCCCGCAGTTGGCCCAGCTGTATTTGAGCGTGCTGCAGAGTCCCTGGGGAACACCCAACCAAGGACATGGTGGCTGTTTAACTCCATGACAGACTGCATTTTCTTTGCAGAGCTCCACAAAACCTGCTCTTCGTAGGGTTTCGTGCCATGGGAGGCGACTGCGGGCTTCAGAGTCACCAAAGTCACTAACGTTGAAAGGCAAAGGAACAAACAGAAATGGGATTTTGGTGGAGAACTGGGGGACACAGAAGAAAGCAGTGGGTCAGCCCGGGCTTTCTGTCTCCGCAGGGCACGACTCCCTTAATTACTTGGTGGAGGCAGCAACAGGCAGCGGCTGTCACCAGTGCGATGGTGTTACCCTGGAAACTGTTCTGCCCAACTCCTGCCCTCCCAGTGCCAACTGCGGTCGTCATGGAAACCAGTGTCACTGCTGATGTGGAACAAAGGATGGGAAACTGCAGCAAGCGCTTTCCGAAACAGCGAGTCCCTTTTTCCCTCCCTCCCTCTCTGCATGCACGGGTGAAGCATGCTTGGAACGAGGAGCAGAAAGGGTTTTGCCTCCCTGAAAGCCAGCAGCCTGTTAAAAAAAAAACATCTGCCCCGTAAGGCAGTTTGGGTCTGTCCCCGTCTCGGCACGTCTGTGCGGCAGATGGTGCTAGTGCCTCGGTTTTCTTCACAAGGGCAGTCCTGCAGGGAAGTAAATTAGGACAGGAGATTTGCAGCTTCCCCCAGGAATACTAGCAAAAAGATCTGCAAAGCCACCAAGAGGTAAATTTTATAAAAATCTGCCCTTTGATTAGGATTTCAGGAGAGTTTACACTCCTGCGTGCCTGGAAACTGCCCGCCTTCCCCATGTGTTCCCATGGGGAGTAATATCTGCTATGTCCCCTCAAAAAAGGATCAGCCTTTTTTGTTTTAGACAGATAATGAGATCATCCACAGCTACACAGGATCAGATTAAACATTTATAAGGCACAGAATCCTCCCGCTTTAGAGACAGCCGTGAGATGAAGAGGATTAGGAAGAAATTGCCTCACGAGCACTTTATTCCATCCTTGTCCAGTAACGGTTTTCATGCAGCTTCTGCTAAGCTACCAGCCGCTATCAAGCAGGACACACAGCACTGGATCCTGTTCCTTGTGCCACAAAACTTTAACTCAAGTCCCTCAAAATCTCCTCTTGGCTTTCATATTCATCACTGTATCTTCATATTCCAGCGTTCAGCTTCTGACAGAGCGTATTATTGCACTTTGGCGAGACATTCCTGATAACACTTATCTGAGCAAATTAAAGCACTTCCTAATTAAGACACATTGACTCTGTCTCACCTCCAACTTCTGCTTGGTATCAGCTCCTAGAAGGTCACGTATGTCTTCATTGTAAATCTCCAGGTAGGAAGCTCTCACCAAGAACTTGGCATTTTCAGCACACTGCACAAAACAGGAATGATTTTTGGGTAGGGTTCTCAAAATGAAGGCAAGTAGGCAGCCCACGTAGCTCCTCAGTGCCAGCTGGGTGCCTGCCTCCCTTCAGCACTTCATCAAATCTCTCCTGGCATTTCATTCCCAGGTGTAACCACTCAACACACTCGCTATAGGGACTTTTGGTCCTTAAACATCTCAAGTGTGAGTTCGTAAAGTCAGCAGAGATGAGGGTGCAGTTCATCTGACTACATATGGGCCTCAGCTTTAGGATGAAAGGCAGCGCACCCAAAAGCCTGTCCCCCATTCTTGCTCCCGAGTGCGATCGGCACTCGCTTCTTGAGGTATGACACAAAAATAATCTTTCTCGATATCACACCATCTTACAGCAAGATCTCTCTCACATCCTTACACACCTACCTGTATGCTCTCAAAAATGTGTTCAAATGCCCTGGGTATTATGCCTTTCTGTGTAGAAGGATCCACGATTCCCTGCATGGTGAAGGACTTCCCACTGCCAGTCTGGCCGTAAGCAAATATGGTGCCATTGTAGCCTTCGGTGACACCCTAGAAATGGAGGAAAAGCAAATAAAATACCCATGATCTTCCCCCTTTGCGTAACTAGAAATACATTGTCCAGATTCTATCCCACCTCATAAAAGGTATTTTAAAGGAAGAGCTAGAAGTAAACATCAAACAACTGCTTGATCTTCATATGCCATCAGAGTATAATAATAATAAAAAATGCATTCCGCTAGCATATAAATCAATGGTTTTCTCTCCAAAATTGAAAACTTGAAGAAATGCAGGTGTTGAAAAGAGGAAGGACAGCTGACAATGCTTAGAAGACCAGAATGTTTTTTGCCATAGGGCAGAAAATCTTAGGAGAGACAACAAGAATGCTAGCTGATTGTAGGGTGGCCACAGGGACAGTCTCTAGCTTGAATAATTTTCACTTGGATAGCTGGCTGAAAGAAGGCCTCGCTTTTGTTCTTTTCATTTCTTTCTATTTCAGAGAAGCATGGTAGGAACAGAAGATATTTGGATTTCTTAAGGTTTAAATAATAAGAAAAATAAATAATCCATTAACCTAATAATCACACCTAATCAGACCCTGGTTGTTCTCCTGATCAGGAACTTCCATCTTAAAATTATCACTGGCCATTTATCCCTGTTTCTTCTTCTAACAAAATTAGTTTTTTGGAGGGACTTGAGTTTTCTTTGCTTAACTGTTTCCTTTCTCACCTTAGCTGTTTACCATGCTGATGTGTTAACGGGCAACAAATATATCCCCTCTCATTTTGCTATTCCAAAACAGGCTGAGGTTCCCTGTCTTCTCTAAGGTTTCTCACTTGACAGTAAAAAGTCCCTAAAATCACCAGGAGTCTTGTTTGTCCCCCTTCTCCTCCCTCACGTCACTTTCCACTGCAGTTTCTGTCCAGCTACCATCTCTAGGGCCTGCCCGGGGGGTTTCATCTTTCATATAAACATCCATCAATTAAAAGTAACTCTATCCTCAGTGCCCTGTGGGCTGCTGAAAATGTTCTTTTTTTCTTCCCAATTTCCCAGCCTACTGCCGGGACGCTGTTTTGCCCTCCTCTGCGCCCCAGGGTTGCAGCTGAGCCTCTTGAAGGAGCGGACAAGGCTGTTTCTGTCCATAAATCAGTTCCACTTTGGGATCACCTACCCACGTAAAACTCCTCAGCCCACGCCTTGAGCTTCGTGTTGGCTGTGTCCGCCTTGCTTCGGGCACCACTCACCTCCACGAGCGGGTAGGCGATCTCGTTGTAGATCTGCTCCGTGTTGTGCTCCTGGTAGTACACCCCATCGAAGGTGAACTGTTTGGGGGGCTCGCCGGCGGCGGCGGGGTTTTGGAGGAAGCACCGGCCCCGCGCGCTCTCCATGCTGACCACCGCCTTGCAGCCGAGAGCCTTCTCACGCTCGTTCATGGGCCGGCAGCGCACGATCACCTTCACCGCCTCCGAGGCCATTTCTCAAGGCCCAGCTCAACCCCACAACGGGCTGACTTGGTGGGGCTGGGGGCGCATCGGGGCCTGGGTAGGCCTGTGGGGTGCAGCCCTCGCCGCTTGCCGGGGGCACTGAGGGGAAAGGAGCCCCCCGCAACCAGGCACGGGCAAGGAGAGCCAGGGGGGCGGCGAATGGCTGGGGGAGAGGGGAAGACTAAGGAGGAGAAAACCTCGGGAGGGCTGAAGGGAAAGGGGGGGGGAGACGCGGAACAAGTCTGAGGGGGAATGCGGGCAGGCCCCGGGGCGGGGAGGAAACCTGTGGGCGGGAAAACCTGAGGTAACTTTGGGGAGCGGCGACGAGCCCGAGGGGGACCGAGCGAGGGAAAACCTGAGGTAAAGCTGTCGGTGCCGGGGGAGCCGGCGGGAGCGGCGGGGAGCCCGAGGCCGGCGGGGCGGTGCGGTGCGGAGGGACCCCGGGGCTGAGGCGAGCCCGGCCCGGGGGCTGAGGGGCGGCGGGAAGCGCCGCTCGAGACACTGCGCATGCGCGCGGCGGCCCCACGCGGTTGCCGCAGCGACGGGGCCGCGTGGCGCGAGGCCCCGCCCCGCGCCCCACGTGAGGGCGGGAGGGGGCGGGCGCGCGCGAGCGCGTGTGCAAGGGCGGAAGTGCGTCGAAGGGGAACGCGAGGGCGTGCGCGGGGCACGAGCGTGAGCAACGGGTGTGCAACGGGTGCGCGGGCACGAGCGTGAGCTCCGGGCGTGCGCGGGGCACGAGCGTGAGCACTGAGTGTGCGCGGGGCACGAGCGTGAGCAACGTGTGCGAGGGGCACGAGGGGCACGTGTGTGAGCGCCAAGTGCACAAGGGGTGTGTGGGGCATGAGTGTGAGCTCTGAGCATGCAAGGGGTGCGCGGGGCACAAGCGTGAACACCGCGCATGTGAGGGGCACGAGTGTGAGAGCTGAGCGCGCAAGGAGCACGAGTGTGAGCGCTGGGCATGTGAGGCGTGCATGGGGCATGAGTGTGAGTGCTGAGTGTGTGAGGGGTGCGCACGACATGAGTGTGAGGACTGAGGGTGCAAGGGGTGTGCAGGACACGAGCATGAGCCCCGAGCGTGCAAGGGGTGCATGGGGGATGGGTGTGAGCGCTGAGCAGCAGAGGGGTGTGTGGGCACAAGCGTGAGCCCTGAGCGTGCGAGAGGTGTGCAGGGCATGAGTGTGAGCATCGAGCGTACGAGGGATGCGTGGGGCACGAGTTGGAGCCCTGAGCGTGCAAGAGAGGGTGAGCACATGGGTGTGCAACTGCATGAGAGTGTGAGCACAGCCGTGCCTGATGGTGCAAGACCACGAGGGCTTACGACTGCAGGTGCATGAGTGCACGCGAGTGCAAGCCCGAGTGCACGGTGCGAGCGTGCGAGTGCGCGTGGGTGTGCACACGAGCGCACGGTGCGATTATGCGAGCGCGTGCACGGACGTGAGCACAAACGCCTGAGCCTGCAAGTGCGTGTGTGCAAGTTCACGTGTGCACCGGCGCGTGCGAGTGCATGCGCACGAGCGTGCACGCTTGCCCGCCGCGCCGTGCTGGGCTAGTGGGAACAGCAGGTGGCCAGCAGACCTCTCCTCCGGTAGCACGACAGCCGTTTATTGCCGCGAGCGCGCCGTAGAGCCCGCCGAGCGCGCCGTAGAGCCCGCCGAGCGCGCGCGCAGCCCGCCGCAGGGGGAGAAATAAGGCAGACGGCAGCGATTTAAAGCTCAGTGGGGATTTCGGGGGGCAGCCGTGCCCCCGCCGGGAGGGGGGAGGGGGCGGCCGGGCCTAACCCCGCTCATGCTGCACCCCGACGGGGGCGGCGGGGGCCCAGGCGGCCTCCCCCCACGCGCTGGCCTCGCCGCCGGGGTCCCGCTCCTCGTAGCCGGGGTTGCGACGACCGGGGGCCAAGCGGCAGAAGCAGCCCCCCGGCGCCCCGGAATAGTGAGCCAGGAGGGCGGCCACGCTGGAGAACTCGGCGGTGGAGTGCTGCCGTCGGCGCAGCCGGCGCGGGGAGAGGGGAGAGGTGAGACAGCCCCCCGCTCCGGCTCGGCCGGAGGCCGCGGCGACCCTTGCCGGGATCACACAGCGCCCGTGCGCCCCCAAATTGAATGCACCCACGCACCAAGTATCCATGCGCCCGTGCACAGAAGCAGCCGTGCATGTGTGCACCACGCACCCACGTGTGGATCTAACACACCCTCGCGTGCGCATACGGATGCACCCGTGTAGCTGTGCGCCGTGCATGCACGCGCAGCTGCGCCCCGTGTGCCGGTACTCCCACAACTCAAATGCACCCGTGCACCCATAAGTCAAATGCACCCATGAATCAAATGCACTCCCACCAACGCAGCCGTGCAGCACGTACCTGTGCACGGATGCGCTCGTGCACCCGCGAATCAAATGTAGTTGCACACCAAAGCACGAGTGCGCCCATGCACCCAAACCCTCTGGTACCTGTGTGCCCTGCACCATGCACCCGTGAGTCAAGCGTGCCCATGCACCACCACCCCTGCGCACCCGTGCACAGACGCAGCAGGGCACTGGTGCACCCGTGAAGATGCCTCTGTGCACCCGTGCACTTATGGAGCAGATGCACTTAGACACTGGTGAACCCATGCACCGATGCACCCATTCATCTGTGCACCCATGCAGCCACAAAGCAAATGCACCCCTGCACCCAATGCACATACACCCCAGTGCATGCATGCACAAATGCACCAGTGCGTCGATGCACAGTTGCCAAATGCACTCACACAGTGCATCAAATGCATGTACAGCCCAGTGCAGCTGTGTGCTGATGCACAAATGCGTCCATGCACAGATGCACCAAGTGCACTAGTGCACTGACGCACCAACTGCATACATGCCCCCAGCGCATCTGTGCACCAATGCATCCATGCACAGGTGCATCAATGCATAGGTGCACAAATGCACATACACAATGCATCAAATGCACGTAGAGCCCAGTGCAGCTACTTGCTGATGCACCAATGCACAGATGCACCAGTGCATCAATGCACAGAAGCACAAATGCACTCACACAGTGCGTCAAATGCCCGTACAGCCCCGTGCAGCTGTGTGCCGATGCACCCGTGCACCCATGCACCAACGCATCCCTGCGCAGACGCATCACATGCACGTACCCAGGCGCGACTGTGCACCGCCGCAACCACGCGCAGCGCCCTCACCTCCACGCAGAACCTGCCCTGGTGGGTCCTGAAGAGGCAGTAGGGCACGACGCCGCAGGGCGCCCGCACCCACAGGCACCAGCGCTTGGCCAAGCCGGGCTCGGGGCGCAGCAGGAAGGCGCCCGGGACGTCCCGCCGCAGCAGCGCGATCCCGCCATCCCTGGGGACCAGGCGGCGGGTGGGCGCAGGGAAGGAGGGGGGGGACGGGGACGGCGAGGAGCGCAGGGGGGGGACTCCCGGGCGCTCACCTGGCGATGCCGGCGAAGGCCCACACGCTCTCGGCGAGGACGCTCTCATTTTCGGGGAGGAAGGCCAAGCTCCTCGCTCCTTTGCTCTCCCATCCCGCCGCCGCTGCGGGAGCCCGTTAATCCCCTCTTCACCCCAAAATCCCCCATAAAATCGGGGTGGTGTGTGTGTCNCCCCCCCCCCCCCCCCCCCCCCCCCGTGCCTCAGTTTCCCCACCGGGCACTCACCGGCGTCGCGGGGCGGCTGGTGGAGCTGGCTCTCGCCCCCGCAGTCCCGGTAAGCCCCCGAGCGCAGGACTTTGCTGCGGATGGCTTTTTTGCGCACCAGAACCGGGGAGCAGTAAGGGTTCCCGGGGCGCCAGGCGCCGGCTCTGCCCTCCGCCTCCGGCCGCCGCTCCTGGGGGGGCGCAGGGATGGTGAGGGGGGGTTTGGGGGAGCGCTTGCTGGGAGAAAGGGCGTGCAAAACGCCGTGCAAAACCCCATGCGAAATAAATAAATAAGAAAAATGGCGTGCCAAAAAAATGTGACACCAAAAACGCCATGA
>RSEF01000002.1:143323474-143339232 GCA_003993805.1 Himantopus leucocephalus
TGGTCTTTTTTCTATAAGGATAGAGAGAAAAAAATTAAGATTTAAGAAAATCTTCCTTAAGGAAGATTCTACCACTTCTCATCTACGTCCCCTTCTCTGCTCTTCCTCTCCTTATACTTTTCCCCATCCCTTTCCCATTCACCCGTACATGGCTACTTCCCTGTGCCACTTACCAGTGGCTGGATAGAATGTAAAGCCATGATTCATTTGGCCTCAAGTACTAGAAATACATTTTTTATCTGTCAAGCCTTTTAGGTCTCTTGATGTATATTTTATGACTGTTGTTGAGTCTCCATCTTCAAGGGTAACATCCAAAACCTTCTAATCAAACATTCATGCCACCAAATGTTCTCTTTGATATAGCAATTTTTATGTTCTGAAAATAAAATTGATAAAACCCTTTAAAAAATTTAAGGTTTTTAACTTTTTGAGGGGACAAATTATCATAAATTGAGAAAATTAACAGATTTGAGTTTCTTGCAATTCAGTGGATGGCAGCACTGGACAAACCAGTATAGATATGATTCTCTGAGCATTTTAATGTTTTAGATGTGTGTGCAACTTCTTTTTCTTGGAAACTTTGAAACCGCATTAACTGAATTCTATAAAACTGGATTTGAAAATCAGAATTGAATTTTTATACATTGAATCTGTTTTACTTTTTTGCGGCCCTCTCACAATGCCAAAACAAATAATGCAACATTTACTTAGCAAAAAGTAAAATATCTTCTTCATCACTCTCAGTCCAATATGTTTTCAAAACAGTTTAACTGATTTTAGGCTCTCAGGGTGTGTCCTACGCATTTTATTGGCATGAATCACTTCATTGCATTCCTGGGAAACAGGGGAAGAAAGATTTAACCTCTAGAAATGAAAAGAGGTTGATGACTTATTCTTAGCAATTAGAACTGTTTCAAATTCATACTGTTACACCCATAATTGCAGGTGGATAGACAGTATTAATATGTAAGACTACAGATTATTCCAGCCATATGGGATGCAAAGATTTTTTGCTAGACTAAGTAAAGCAGAGTAACAAAACATCACATGGAATGAGTGTGAGCTCCACTTGATTGATCCATTAATGTACCTAAGCCTGTTTTCATGTGTCTAGCTTGCACTACTTCAGGGTACTACAATACTTCAATAGCAACTTTTGGAATAATGCAATATCTATACATTTTACCGTTTCCTATCTCTAACTGCATTATCCGTTTTCTAGGGATCAGTAGAGGTGTTTCAAAAAACTTGATCAAAAATCCACCATGATTTTTTTTTTGCCTTTTGCACACCTGCTTCAGAGAAGTGAGTACCTGAAAAGCTCTACTTCTGTTGAATCTTGCTGCTGCTATTTCAGGGAAAAATATGAATGGGTTAACTCTAAAGATCTCATTGAGCCCTCAGAATGGTTCATGAACTACTAAATTTACGGTTTTAAACCCATCATGTTTCTGTGTTATCCAATGATTGCTTTGCACATGAACATTCACTGGAGCGTGCAATAGTCCTCTACCATCACCCAGTTTTGATCATCCTGTGATTGCTTTCTCTTGCACACCTTTTGGCAGAACATTTTCAGACACNTTGGCAGAATATTTTCAGAATTGTTGCGGAGAGTTTGGTACCTAGGCAGGAGTTAAATCAGATGTGTGTGAGTGCAGCCTCTGGCATTTCATTTTAAATATTTGAATAACTCTCTTGGCTTGTGTCTTATTTTAAACTTCTACAAGTTTAAGTTTAGTCATTTTCATATGTGTTTTGATGAGTTAACCTTCATGAGGAAATCTAAGGAAGTATTTCTGCACCCAAAGCTAGACATATGCCAAAGTAGCTAGGTGATTCAGTTTCGTAACTAAGCATTTGCCTTCTTTAATATATAGATGAGGCATGCATTCAAGCACAAATTAAAAAGTAAACTTTAAATGTCTCTGGAAGTCTGGGATTTTGAAAATCAAGTCTGCAAGTCAACTTTACAAGGCATATAGAGTATATATTCTCTTTATCGCTTAAGGGCAGGATTTGTTCATTAGATATATGCAATTAGTCATTTACTCAGTCGTCAATGGAAAGCGATTACACACTTCTAAAGTTAAATTCATCATTTCGCAAAGTGACCATGTAGGAAAGATGGGGTGGGTTAGCCTTTACAGATGCCTGTCTCTCTTCTTTGGCTACAGTGGGACCCTAAGTAAGTAGTTCAGTGCTAGTCAGCCACTGGCACCAACCGAAATTTCAGTCTAGCACAAGGATTTCTTAGTATCAGTACACTAAAAGTACCAGGGATGTTCTCTGGCTCTGAGGTCAGCTGGTATAAAGTGGCTGGTATTCTTATTATTGAATATATTTTCAGTCTAAAATGATGCAAAATGCTAAAAAACCTGATGATTGTCGTTAATTCCTAGACACGTGAAAGAACTGAATGGGAGTGTTAGTCGGGCTGCACTAAATGTGTGCCAAGGATCTTTTTAACAATTTAGCAATGTAGAGGGTTGAGTTTGAGCACTTAGAAGTGATCCTTGCACTAATAAAAGCAGCAGTTTAGAAACAGCCAGTGACAAGACACCACTGAAATACATGTGCGGGACCAAAGAGGACTGCTGGAATTATAAGGCAGATGAGAGAAAACCTGTGTGGTGGTGTGGCAACTGGTAACTATGGGGACTGGACCCAGTGACCTGTGTGGTCTTTTCCACGTCTATGTTCTATTTAATTCAAATTTTTGTGGGACAAAAGAAGATTCTCCATCAGAAAATTATGCCATGGACTATCTTTTCCAAAATAAAACCACTTTTCACTGGGGAAAACTGTCATCCAGAATAGTTTGTTCTGTACTTAGGTGCTTTCTTACTAGTTTTGGCTGGTGCAGGCACAAAGATGTTGATATACTACTTGGAAACATAATCTTTTATCTGAAAGCTCTCAGGAAAACCGAAGTAGTGTATTTCTAAGCAACTCATTTTCAGACCCTGTAGATCAAGACAGTCTGGATAAAATAACAAACAGCAAGTTAATTTCTTAGCTTCTAATGTTTCCCTAAATACTACTTACACTCCCACTCACCTCAAGATAAAATAATTAACTTACTTAAACATTTTCATTTATCACTTATTACAAAAGTTTGTCCAGTATGTCTCATCTGAATTATTGTGTGGTAAAAATTCCTTATCTAGAAACAATGCTAGTCATGAGCTAAGTTCATATGGCTTTTGCCATCTGTGAAAGAAGATGTGTGTCTGGAAACAAAAGATAAATGTGACTCCTGGGGAAAATTAAATTCTAGATTTCCCTCTGTAACAGAATAATTTAAACTTAGGAAGGTAAGAAATCTACTGGTGATATGAAAAACATCAGGTAACAGTAAAGGGAAAAGGTAAAAATTGGCGAAATAAGAAATAAGAGTAGTAGGAAACAGAAGGAGATGCAGTGGTACAGTAAGACAAGGGCTGGTGCCAAGGACATCGTCTATTGTACTCCCACATGCAAGTCTGTTGTGCTCTGCTGCTCAGACTCATTTTCTTTTTCTTCCTAGAGTAACTTTCAAGACAGTCTTTATAAAATCGTATTTTATTGAGTAAGCTGAACTAAATGTATTTTAGAAAGCCACATGAATTCCTGCCCTATTTCAATTATTTAAGCCATGATATATTATTTAGTGTTCTGTTTGTTCATTTGTTTTTGGGCAATCAATCTATGTGTATCAAAGAAATGACATTCTGATTTGAGTGCTTTTTTTTTAAAATGGTAGTAAGTGTTACACTCAAAAAGAACTTTTAGAGCTCATAACATTGTGTATTTCAAGAAACTATAAATAGTTCCTTCCTGTTTTATATGATAGATAGTTTAATTTCACTTCTCAGCTCTCAGGCAAATATATACTGTGCAACATAAAAGTATCATCTAACTTCTCAGAAGTGTAAACTTAATCAAAGTGTTGTTTATCTATCTATCTCTTTAAAAAGGGTGGTATACATCCTCCCTAATACAATCCAGAGGAGGTGTCTGTCCCTTTTGCTGGGCATTACATGCTCTCTGGGCAGCTACCTGAGCCCAGATGCCTAAATGAGAAGGGACATTGCTGCGGAGGGGGTCTTTGCATGCTCAGGGGAGGACCTCGTCTTCCTCCCAGTCTGATGGGGACTCTGTTTTCTCACCTTTTGATGCTTGTTTTTATTTCTCATGCCGCCAGTGGCAGTAATGGAGATCAAGTGCAACAAAAGCAATGGTAAGGCCAGATTTCCAGGCTTAAGCCTGTAAGGAAATCTCTGTTCTGGTGTGGCTGTGGAAAATGGAGGGCCTCTGGCTACTGGAAGAGGAAAGAGGATTTCAGGACAAGGCAAACACACCGAAAGACACCAGCACCAGGAGCTGGAATACCATGGTGGGAGGAGGGAGATGGCAAGAGCTCACAGGTTAACTGATGGGACAATGGGTCACCTGTGGTCACTTTGGCCAGGAGCAGAAAAACAAAGGAGCGTTCATGTGGAGCAACATCAACCACTGCCCACTGTCTTTCCTTACAAGGGAGGATCTAGACCAAAGGCAAACTCTTCTACTGTTACATGCTCTTACAGCTCTACTGTTACATGCTCCTGCCATGAATAGTGATACTACACCTTAGAGGTGGCTATCCTGCCAATTTACACTCTGTAAAGTCTGCTGACAGTTTTTTTTGTCATTCAGAGAAAGTGAGTGTAATTTAGAAAATTCCTGTAGTAGGGTAGTATTTTCTTCCTAGTTTCAGGAAAAAAAAAGACAAACCCAAACCAGTTTGACTTGTAGTGGACTTAAAAGTGTTAGGTTTACGGTTGGACTTGATGATCTTAAAGGTCTTTTCCAATGTAAATGATTCTACGATTCTTTGACTTTTAAGGCAGACAGTAGTGGCAGAGTAAGTCAACAACTTTCCTCGGAGAAAAGATTTATCAGAGGAGAAAACTGACAGGATGCAAAATTAATAAGTTAGAATATCCTATCCAAAATTCACACTTCATGCATTTCATGTTAGGTTGTGGGCCAATGGTAACTGGGTAACCATGTTTTATTAAAGAAAAACTAATAGCTATATTTTTTTAGTAGATCCTGCTGTCTTTGCCAGATGGCAACAACATAACAAGCAACACTGCTGATGGAAGCAAGAAAATAGGGACATATGCACCTGCTCTTCCTACTGCTTCAGAGATAAAATATTACTCATTTTGCCAACCATGATTACATTAAGTGACAGTTTTGCCATGAGAAATCAGCACTTGCTTTTTATGGCTTAAATAAAAATATAATGCTGCTTTGATAGCCTGAGACACTGTATAGTTACAGAGTAAACACCCTGTATGCTTCCAAATGCTGCCCTGTTTGGTTACTAAAATCTTTCAGAGCAATACCAAGAGGCCCATGGCAATTCCATCTTCAGCTGCACCCAGTCTTTTACTTCTGTGGTTGCTGGAAAGCTTGGGAATTGAAGTTGCTTATTTTTCCTCTTCCTCATATTTTTCTTCTTTTATTCTATGCATACTTCCTTTCTTTCAGCTGTTTTTTCATCATCTTCTTTTCAATAAAACATCAGACAGCAATAACTTTTTGATTGTGAAGCATCAGGGCTGTTCCTAAGTGTCTTTCCTTGTGGGTTGCTGGTATTCCACCACCAGTTTCCTAAACTGGTGTATCTTTCCCTATTCTCTCTGTAAGTGTCTGAACATTGCTGAGAACTTACCACTAAAAGTGCCTGAGGCACTGAGATGCCCAAAGCCACAGAAAGGCACATGCAGAGAATTTCCAGCAACTAATTCCCGTCGATTCCATTGGCATCTTGTGACCACAGTGCTTCTAAATATGTTAGGAAACCCTTCTAGTGATCTAAAAATCTGTCTTACTGACACTTAGTATTGATCCCTTGGCTGGGCTAGTATATTTATATTTAGATAGTTAGTATATTTAGACTGTTAGTATGTAGACTATATTGATAAGCTATTGGCATATCTGTATTTGACTTCATAGGTCTAACTTTTGATTTTTTATCTCATATTTGTACTTATGGTTCTCACATCCAGCCTCAATCCCTGTCTAAGATTGCATTGCTAGTGTCCAGTTTCACTGCTGAATAACCTCACAGGCTCTAACGTTTAGGTATATGGAATTAGCTGCTTCTGTGAGAAGTAAACCACTATTCACACCAGCTGAGTGCATATGGTCATGTTTTCCTTTCTATCTGCAAGGATATGAATAAGCTTAATGTCTCACAGCAAAATGGCTAATACTTCCACTGAATTTGCGGAGTCTCATTCTTTGCCATTGGAGTCTCCACTTTCAGTTCGTGTAGATAAATGGTGGTATGCAGTCAGTGCCTGGACCACTTGCCAGTGTGTTGGATACTTTCTTTTAAACACTGAAGAGTTTTAAATTTATTTTTTTTTTACACCATCTCTGACAGAAATGAATCCATCATGGTTTATAGAAACTCAAGGTCTAGAAAAGTATGCTTTCTGGACTCAGCAAAACAATGTCAAATTTAATGCCTACCATGCTGTAACGAAACTATCCCCTCTTCCCTCTCAGTTTACTGACCTCTTTCCATGCAGAAGTACAAAACAGCAGTAGTAAAGAATAACAAGTAGTAAAGAAGAAATAAAGAAAAGCAAACATTTCATTTCATTGTTGGTCTGATGGGCGTGTATCTCAACAGAAATTCATTTGGTAGCCAAACCTTCATTATAAATGAAACCAGGAGCCTCCTTTTTAAACTCCTGCAGATAGTGAAGCTTTATTGAACCAAACAATATTTTCATTTAATAGCAATACCATTTTACTGCAGATAGCAAGTTTCTATTCTTTAGAGAGAAAGTAACTGACTGAAAGTCAATCTTCTCACTAGGAGGGCTACTTTGGATCACTGCTGATTAACCTCTGTGAGGAGGCTGAGATAGATACAGTGGATTAAAATGATTCTTTTTGTTGCTCACAAGTATGTTTTGCCCTGCTGGTGGCTACGTAGATTTGCTGTTGTCAGTCTAGAATCATTTTAAGTGAAATCTGAAGGGATATTTTTTTCCCATGGTAGGATCAGAGTTAATGGATACTGACTTAGTTCAAATCAAAGTGATGTGAAATGAATACTGTTAGATTCACAGGTCACTATAACTATGGGCTGAATTGGCACAGACACCTTATGGAAAAAATATGTTAAAGTGGCCATATTTGGCCTCTCTGAAATATTAAGAAAAACATAAAAGAAAAAACAATGAAAGCAAAATGTTAATGAAAGCTGTCAAACTGTTGGGGTTTTCTCCTCTATTTGACCATGGAAAGTTACACCAAAGTGTCCTGCTTCAAAACAGCTACTTTATTTCTCAATCCCATAGATGAGGCCAGCTCCATGTTGCAATGCTACCAGAATGGGAAAAAAAGAGGTGAGAACGCTTTTGCAATGCCTCTACTGATGGAGTACAGAAACATCTGATTGGATCAGTACACAATTTCTTATGGCATAAAACCTTTTGTTGCACTTCTTTTGGGTGAATAATTAGAAAAAAAGCAATTTCCTTCAGGTAGTATACTCTGCACTTCCTTCGACTGGCCCTTGGATGGCTCTTTACCTGATGGTTTATGAATCAGAGAAGGTAGGAGGGAGATGACTGATCTTCAAAATGTCAGAGGAAGCATGATAGCTGTGGCTGGTGCACTCTATAATTTCCTAGCCTGAGACATCTTCCTGCTTTCTTCTTTGGAAGGAATCTCTTGGAAACCCAAAAAGTTTTTCTGACACAAAGGGGAAACAAGACTAACACAAGTAATATGGGATATTTGAGGAGGCTTGTAGGAATGTGTAAAACATGGGACGTTTAGGAGAAGGGCCAAAGGCGGAGAAAAAGCGGGATCAGGAGGGACCAAGGAGGAGCAAGCTGCTCCTGTGTAAGCGGGTTTCTGACTGAGTCCTGTGACTCTTTCAAGGGTTCGTCCCTCCCTTTGGTCTTCTGTGTTGTCTCCATTGCTGCCCAGTCCTTAATGTCCTTAATTGTCCTTAATGTCTGTGAAGTTTCCTTGTTATTCGGTATTTCATTCACACTGAACAGTCCTTAACCAGATAACTTGATGAACCAGAGGGTCTCACATTCCATGTACCCTTACAGGCATCCCCAGTATTATTATTTTTTCGCTTCTTTTCTATGTCTTTCAAAATATGTTTTCTTTATTGATCACAGAACTTCTTAGTGTTAGAATGAGGATCATCACTACTCTACATTTCACATCAGCAAAAAGAAGTACAGTAGGAAGCAAATGTTGTCTTGAGTTCTCCTGTAAAGTAGAGGTACAGTAACATTCCTTACAAAATATTTGACAAAAGGGGAAAATGTCAAACCTCAGATGTTGACATTCAATGAGTTCAGAGCTACACTTTTCCTCTCACCACTAAATTTTGAAGTTTAGTGCAAAATTCAATGGATGATATCAAAACCATTCTGAGATGTGTCTGTTCCTTGAATTGTTAAAGAAAAAGTGACCTACAGCATGAGAGAGTAATTGGAAAAAGTTGCCTTTTTGGCATGGAATAGGTCACCGACAAGACAAAAATCAGACAAAAAGAGGGATTACGGAGACTTTAACAGTAGGAAGAATGTCACGGCTCAACTCTTTTCCAGAAACGACCAAGAGCTTTAATGTGTATTGTCTGTGTTTCTGACATAATTGGTGCTAACTCAAAATATCTTCAAATGGACAGTCTAATGAATGGCATGCATGTAACAGCAGATAGTATACTGCTCCTTCATGACAGAGTCCATACATAAAGAAATATGAATAGGACCATAAATAAATTACATAATTTACATAGAAAATCTATGCTTTTGCAGACTAAAGGCTGCAATTTAAGGCAGTCAAAACTAAACTTTAAATCAGGATCTTGCAGTAGTATGGTAAATTCTTGTATTTGCTATATAAACAGAATTTGTGATAATCCACTTTTTTTTTTTTTCAGTAGGAGGTGCAGTGCTGAAAGAAATACACTTAGGGGAGATTATCCAAAGACTGCAAACTATCTCCTAAACTAGCTCTCTTTTGATCGCTATTTGTTTTTAGCACTACAACAAAGAATCGGTATTTGTATGCAACACAGACAAGTATCCCAAAGCTATCAGCTCTTTAAAGATTAGGAGACCAATTAATTTTCCTGCTCTCTAAAGCAAGTACAGAAGTGGTGTTATCAAAATTACCACTTTAACTGGTTGTACGTCACAGTAAAAGCTGATAAAAATCTAATATAAAAAACTATTTTGAGATACTGCTCAAGCTGGCTGCAATTTGTTGTTATTGTTTAGTATCCAATCTTGGAAATAATCAGTAGATTATCACAATCACTTTGAGCACAATTTATGCCAAATGACAATTAGGGAGACTGAAAGTGTCAAAAATCAGACTTGTAGTGTGTTTAGATTGTTTTTTATTAAAGGTATTAAAAAGATAATATGTCCATGGCATGTTAGAGGGATAAATTACTTCCTGAATTAGTTTTCTGATGTAATATTCTAATGAAAGCTGTAAATTTTGAAGTCTAAAGTTCCTTGCATTTTTGCAAATACTGGATTAATTCTGCAAAACTTATTCATAAGCATTAGTTCTTTAAGTGTTCTATTTATTTGATAGACCATATACAAACAGTTCAGGAGAGAACCTTTTCTCTTGCCTTGACTGGTCATATATGACTGATATGTAACTGGAAGGCCATAGATCCTGATGGTTTTCAGTTTGCTATACAATTATCATGTGGATCACCTACTAATAGAAACAAGCAATCGATAGTATTCAACTGCAATTCACGAATCTATTCCAATACCTGGGTACCTAGCAAGGAATTGATTTTTAGAAAATAAAACTCCAGGATCAGACAACTGGAGACACATTTTCTCTCTGTCAAAAACTCCTTAGTCATCATGTTGTGAACATTGTAGGTATGACCATTCTGTGGTACAAATCCCACATTTTGTGCAGTGTGGCTAAGAAGGCGCAATACACAAGGATAGTTAAACCAAGTGCATTAATTTTAAAAGGAAAATAAAATCCAGCTGCCTGTAGATGTGATTTGAGTTTGAAAAGTTCTTTAAAAACTTGTGTGAAAGTATGCCAGTGTTTGACTGACACTTCTTTCCACAGTCACACACACGTTGCGTGGAGTGCAACCTAAACATCACACGTCTGTCCCAGCCTAGGACTTGTCATCCTTCTCTGCACAACCAAGCAAGACTTCTTGCCTTTTCTCTTCAACTTTTTGATCTCTCTTCGGCATTCTGATTGATATTTTGATTCTCTGAATCCTCAGCTCCTATTTTCTCTCAGGTCTTCTAAGCTCCCTCTGCTTGATTAACTACATATGTTCCTGAGGTCAATTTATCTCGATTGCTCATACCTGTAGTGCTGTAGAAGGAAGGCCCAGCACTTGACTTTTTAGCCAATGACTATGAAGGGAGCCCTAAAAGCTTTCCTTGATCATATCAGTAATGGAAAGGCATCTCACAAGGCCTATGAGGAGTAAGTAGATGGTTTTGTCTGTACTTTAAGATGCTATAGTTCATATTTTATCAGGGAAATGTGCAATGATGTCACAATAAAAAATACACGTTCTTTTGGCTGAAGTCAATAATGGTGGCTTATTGCAAACTAAGAACCTTATTCTGGGTAATTTAAGTCAGTAAGATGTTTTCCAGCATCACTGGAGTAGAATGGCTGTAACTCAACTTCAGAGAATAGCCTAAGATTTTAAGATGTTATTTGTTCCAGTTTATAGTAAAGCCCTTACATTTTAAATAAACCAAATTAAAATCAACCTCATAAAAGAAAAAAACAAGTTAAATCTCTTTTGAAAGACTTTGAATAAATTAGTTTTGACTCAAAAGTACTCCCAGATGGGTCCGAGGACCTGGAAGCCACTCATCCCTGGCTGAGCTGGAGTTGTCCTGTTTCTGGGCCAGCTGGCTGCTCAGGCTATCTGACTCTCCAGTGTCAGGCCACAAAGGAATGTTTCCAACATAGGTTCTTTGAAATCAATATATTTCCACTGGACATTATGCTTTAGGCAAATCAAAAATTACCTATCAGAAAACCTTTCTATTGGAAAAATATCCAGCCAGCCCTTTTTGAAATGACAGCTACTATCTGGAAAAAAAACGTAGGGTGCTATGTCTAGCTTATCTCTGAGATCTTCATCTGGGTGATAGAATTTGAGAGTTCTGCCTGCTGAAGACTTAAATGCAAGACTATTCCCAAATGAGTACTAGTGTCTCAGCATAGGACATAAAATTCAGTCTCTTTAGTACAATAATAAGAACTTTACTGTATTTGTATGGTAGTGCTCTTCATCTTGCTAAATGATGGACTGTGCAGACAAAATTGTAGAGCAGTGGAAGGGTGTTGTATCTGGCCATCATTAGAAAAATGAATGCAGCTGTGCCTGTGACTGGACGCCAGTGAGATTAATCAGCTGAAGCACTGACATCTGGTTATTGGAAAACTACAACTAGGACATGGAAAACCAGATGGAGCATAAATTCCGAAGTGCTTCAAATCAGAATAAAATAAAGAGGTTAATACATATGTGCATATGCAAAGAAAGAACAAACAAGAAGCAGGCACGACTTGGTACTTGCTAGAGGCATGATTGCTTAGTGTAAATGTGCGTGTTTCCCATTTGTAGCTTTTCAGTTTACATCTCCTTTTCCCCATAATGGAGACACTGATAACCAGAGGGATACGTCCTGCAGTTGGCAGATTCATCTTTTTCTTTACTTCAGTTTCTTTTTTTGTTGTTGTTGTTAATAGATCAGTTCCCTTTTCAGCCTCTTCTATCTGTGACAAGTGTCCTGACACAAAGCGCTGAAACCCCTGCCTGCAGGGTCTGTCCAAACAGGGCTGTATTAAAAAGCATTCACAAAAATGACAAACTTGAGGTTTTGCTGGTGAATATAGAATCACCACAAGATCTATGCATTTCATGTATTCCAGTCAAGGTCTCAAACGTGCCACGAGTGGTGGATGGGCTGGCATCTCACAGACCTGAACAAAACCATTTGTATGCTGAGCTGATATGGTACAGTTCTAGAAACGTTATGCTCCTTTATAAATGCCAGCCAAAACCGAATACATCCCGTTAAGTCTTCTGGGCTTGTTGTAGAGACTTTTATCCTTATATCTGAGGACGATACTTTCCTCGTAGTGCATTTGGATTCAAGGAAAGCTGCAGCCCTTTGCAAGTAGCCATGTAGAGGGTGGATTTCAGTCTTACCGTTCTTGACAGTTTCCCATGCAACTACACAAGGTTCTTAAAGAGAGGATTTGGGGCTGAATGTTTGCAACCTGAAACTGTGTTTGGCAACAATTGGACCATAAAGTGTCTGGTTTCAAAGACAGGCCCACTGAACAAGTGACACGGGTCCTCAGCATATCTGACTTCTTGTGAAGTGCCAGTGCCTCCCCTTCTAACTCCAGACCTCGAGCTTAAAGATTTTGGACTAGATCCTCACACCGTACATGAGAGCAGTTCTGCTTGAGTCTAGGAGTTCATCATCCAAGAGGTGACACACTCACCATACTAGTCTCTGAAACAAATGTTTGTTAAATACCATTACTCGCTTAACCTAGAAGAAAGCTGTGAAGATCAGTATACTAAAGTTCATCTTAAACCCTTTCAGAGGCTATAAAAAAATGGAGGGAAATATTTTTGAACGGTCACAGTTTCGCTCTTAGGTCTTTGAAAAAAGTATCCAGACAGCTGTTGATCAAGAATTGAATCATATAGGGTGGTTTATTCTGCATTTGTAATAATTTTGTGTGTATAAATCAGATTTTTTTATCCTGTTTTTGGTTAGCAAGACAGATGGATATGAAGTATCTATGTGCTTCGCATAGTTAGACTGCTATAAATATCTTCAGATACAAATATCCAATAGCATAGCAGAAATGGTAAAATGATTGTTACTGATGAAGAAATTGATATACATTAATATGTATACAAACACACATGCATGCACAGGTATAAACCCAACCAAGTAGATAATATGTATGAATACAAGAAGGTATTTCAGATATGATTTTTTCAGACACCAGTTTATGTTGTTAACAAGAAATCCTTTGGCAATCTCTTCAGAACAACGAATTACTTTTAAAGAATCCCATGTTGATAAACACTTGATAAATGAATAATGTCTTGTTGTCAGCAGCAGGACACATACACTTATTAAATGATGAGCTTCTGCAGAAATTAATTTGAGATGCAAGTTACTGAAAGCTGATTTTGTTGGTAATAGCTAATAATTCTTATAATTTAATGGGCAAGTAAAATGCACTAATTTACATTTTGGAGGCACAAAATATTTTCTTTCCTTCTGAATAATGTTTGTAAATATGATTTTTAAAATAAATTTGCTAAATGAAGCAACCAAGTGAATATTCAAAGGAGTACATACTATGAAATATTAATGCAACAAATAATTGAAACAGCTGTAATTGTGTAAGGACTTATGTTTATGGTTGAAGTTAACTTTTAATTTTAAGCTTACTTTAAGACCACAAATTACAATGTAAAGATGTGAAAGTAAGTGAAATGTACACATTTGAATTGCACCTGAACTTTCATGCTGATAAAATAAAAAGAGGTAGGAGCCTTGATTCATATTGAAAGAGACAATTGAGAGAGATGAAACTTTGAGATGAGTTGACCCCTTGTCTGTGACTAAACTCAGCTGCAAAATGGCATGGCCTAGAAATGCCAGGCTATATTTAGTCTGTTTTAGCAGAGAACGATGCCCCAGGAAACGGCAAGAAGGGCGCCGGCATGCTGTCCAAAGGAGGTGCCCAGGGACCATCACAGCACATCAATTCCTTCGGCATGCACCCTTTCACTGGTGCTGGTATCCCCCAGCCCATTGTGGGTGGGACTGGCAGCTTCTAAGAAAGAAAAGACTTAGATTGCTTAGCCTGACCACTGCCTATCTCAGGCCACAGAACTGTAGATTAGTCAGGGTAATAGCCTATACATTAGCTTTTACTTAACCGTAACCTGTAGGAGAGCTTCTAGTACTAACTGGAAGGCTCACTGCTTTCTTTGTCAGTGTGTTCCAGTGGTCACCTACACATTTGTGTTTCACCTGAATCCCCATTGCTTTATCATTGATCCCCTGGCTCATTCATTGCCTTTCCAGACTTAGACAGCCCACCGGCATTCTCTCTCCGTGAAAGCATGGTTCTAGTTTAATTAAATTACCTCTCAGTTATCTATCAAGTCTAGTAGCATGAACAGCTCTTCTGTTCAGATTTTAAGATGAGAAAAGGTCTGTCTGTGATGAAGCAGCTAGAGTTACAGTAACCCTAACCTTCATTTCAACTTGTAATCTTTAGTATAAATTTTAGAGGTTCCCACCAGCATACCTATTCAACCAAGCAAATCTGTGGATTTAAAAACTGACCCTTCCCTCACTGCTGTGCAATTAAATAGATGGACATAGTCCTATTACAGGACGAATCTCATAGGGTTCCAGTATGCTGCTCTGGACCACTCAATCACAAAACTGGGCCTGGTTCTTTAACAGCAAATTAGGTATTTTTGCATACAAGTTCTCCCTCTTGTCTCTGAAGGAAATAGAAATCATAAAAGATGTTTTTTCCTCTATTGCCATATAGTTATTCTTATGTTTACCAACACTTTTTACTATTCAAATCTAAACTAGGGACATCCATTGCTTTTTCACTATAGCCGGTACAGGACTTTATGAGAAAAGCCCTTCAGAGCTGTCATCAGCTAAAAAATCCTTTAGTTAGAATTCCAAATCTGTCTTTGATATGAAGAGACACGTTGCAGAAAATTTCCTGCTGATACCGTTTCTGTTATGGTTTTAGCAAAACACCAAAGGTCAAAAGCAGCATAAAATATAGAGCATATTTTTAAAAGTATGGATGCATTAATAATAAAATTGCTAGATGTGATCTGCTATGGTATGAGGTTAAAAGCCCTGAAATGCCATTTCTGAAGCCAACACCTTCCCAGCACTGTCCTTTTGGAGTCGGATCTAATAGCTCAAAAATCAACACTTTTCTGACCTGAATTTCCATTTTCAGAAGTAGGAGGTTTCAGAAAAGTGTTATCAGAGATAACATACATACCACAGCCTGAAAATAATTTGTTTACTTTTAATAATATTTCATTGCTTTTCAGTTATAAAATATTACATGGTACGCTAATACACAATGTATTTTTTTAACATTGGAGAGATGAAATATGGGAGAATAAAGGGACAATTGGTCTTCTGAATATGCAAAGCTGGCTTTCAGCTTTTCAGCTTAGTGTAATCTAATTGGAACGAGCAGCTGTTTTTCCTTTAAGGCAACTATGTAAAGCAACAGATGTGACCCAGCATGTACAGAATAACATAAAAAATCTTTAAAAACCTTACAGTTCTACTGCAAAAAGTTTTCATAAGAAGTTCTCTTCAAATCTATGATTCTGTACGGAAATTTGAAGTTAAATGCTTACACGTGGTTCTTTTGATGGGACATAGAAACAAAATTTTCACAAGTCTCAGCTGATCATGGTGCCTCAGGCTCTTGTATCCAGATATCTAGTGTCTTTGTGTTTCTTTAAGAAAGCAGCGAATGGGTTGGGGAACCCCCTGAAGAGAGGAAAATAGTGTACTTCAGTCTGGTAGCAACTGCGCTGACTTGGCAAAAAAGCTGCAGATTGAAGGATGAGGAGAGGAGAGGAGAGGAGAGGAGAGGAGAGGAGAGGA
>RSEF01000002.1:143339332-143358515 GCA_003993805.1 Himantopus leucocephalus
ATGATCTTCAAGGTCCCTTCCAACCTAAACCGTCCTATGATTCGATGATTCTATGTATTTGTATTTAAATGTCTGTGAGCATCACAATTTGAGAAGGGCACCTGATCAGCTGACGGTGTTCAGCATTTCTGGCAAAAGTTGTGGTCTTTACTTTCTTGCTTTTGGTGTCATGGGCACACCTGGGACAGTTTACTGAATGAGCTGAAGTTACTGTTGGAGCTGTCTTTTAGATCCCATGGAATTGCTGAAGTGTCACATGCAATTATTAAGACAAAACATTAAGACTGTCCCAGACTTGTCCCTTCTGCACCTTCAGGAGCCTGCAGAGTAGAGGTGTAGCACCACTGCGTGAAAGGAGACCATGGTGAGCCACAGTTAGGGTCAGCTCCCAAACCTTGTAAAGACTGGCTGGCTGACAATCACAGCTTGGTTCAGTAATAACCATTCCAGGTAGCAGCAGACTATGCAAAAAAGTTATTATTTTTCACTGCTGATAAAACATCTGGCCATCTATTACTGATTCTAGCTAAAATAGTAACATTTTGGATTATACGGCAGTTGAACAAAAGATTGAATTTCAAGGACAGTCATTGACAACTCTGGCATTAAAACTTCAGTCTGTTCAAATTAATGGGCAAATCTCAGAGGCTTTCACCACATAGAGTACCTACATTTGTTGGACAGTAGGCAATGAGCAGAAACTAAGGAATGTGAAATTCCACATGAACACAAGAAAACTTTATTTTACTGTGACAGTGGACAGACACTGGCACATTTTGCCTAGAGAAGCTGTGGGTGGAGTCTCCATCCATAGAGGGACTCAAAACTCAACTGGACACAATCCTGGGCAGCCTGCTTCAGCTAGACTTGCTTGAGCAGGGAGTTGGACTAGGTGGTCTCCAGAGATCCCTTCCACCCCCAGCGATTCTGTGATTCTGTGTTGTCTGGACTTTTTTTTTTCCTTTAAATAGCGCATCACCCAGATCTGCATTTAAGTAGATGCAAGGCAAAATTTGTTCTTTTCCTACCCTATCTTTCATATCTGTGTGTTGCCATTTCACTTATAATGAGTTCATAGAAATGAAAGAATAAAAAAAGTAACTTTTAGCAATCACTATTCAATTAAAAATGTAATTTAACTTTGAGCTATAGTAAATGTTGTTGTACTCCGCATTTGTTGCCGGTATGATCTTCTCTGCTACTTGATGGTGTATTTGTCAAGTCATGAGTGAACGAGCCCTGGGTTAGGATGTCCCAGTCTGAACACATTAATCTTCGAAGGCTTTAGGACTATTAGGAGTTTTAGGAGAGACGGGTGGAGCAGACTGTATTGGACAAATTGGTTGCAACAACGGTGTAGGTGCGGGTGCTTTTTTTAAATCAGCATTGGAGCTGATTGTAGCTAACAAAAAGGAGGCAAGGGAAATGACCCTGGGTATTTGGGAATATTACAGTTAGAGCTAAATAAACCAAACAGATTAGATAGTAAATGCAGGTATTAGCTGCAAATTATGTCTCTCTGTTAAAAATGTCTAGCTGTTAAAACATAGTTCTCTTCCTGCTGATTTTTTTGTATTGTCTGGTGTGTGAGGATTAGATTCCAGGATACGAGATGTCCAGAAACTCATTCTTGGGGGCACCCTGTGCAAGCAAAGAGTAGTGACTAGGTTAGTGTAAAATTAGCAGATAAGTTTATCCATATCACTACTCCACTTCCATATGTGTCTGTATGCTAAAGGCAGTCACTTTGGTTATTTCAAAAACAAAACATAAAAGCTCTGGTTTAGGTTGTATTACAGACTGTATGATTTTACAACTCTTTTGTCAGCCCACTCCCTCTCTTCAGTATGATGGTGTGGGAAGAATAGTGTCTGACTGATAGATATGTATGTATGTGCTTCACTTAAAAAACAGAAGAGTTGGTGTATAAGTTCTGCAAGACAATACTCTTAGAGGTGACGCTGGAAATATACTTCACTCTCAAGGACTTCACCTTTCTGATTGCAGAAGGATGCAATGATAGGACTTTGTTTTATCTTGGAAAGACTGATAAAATATTAGAAAGACATGTTTCACTGGTGCATTTATCCAAGAACATTGTATCTTGTATTTGCATGTCTTTTGTTCATTCTCTGTACCAAATATCTGCAAGCAGTGGGAAAAATAATAGAACTGTTGTCCCTGTTGTTCAGGAACAGCGGTACAGAATACGAAAACCAAGTTACAGAATGTGCTAACTTGAATAGACCCTATGGCATCCAAAGAGGTTCATTGTTCTTTCTAACTACTAGTTGGTACTTCTACCTCTTATGTTGAAACGCTTTTTAAAATGCTGCTGGGGCACTGTGTATTCTAAGGCACATTTTTTGGTTGTCGCAATCTGCCTTGACCGATCCCTAAAATAAATTGGTGTGCTTCATTTTAAAACCAGGATCACGCAAAGGTGAAAGCGATGAGAAGACTGGTGACCTCAGTGTAATGTGTCTGTCTTTCTGTTGTGACTTATTTAGCAGTACTTTATAACCCACATTCCAAGACTGCACCTTTTCTGGGGGAGGGATAATTAAGAACAAGGGTATGTCAAAGAACATTTAACCCGGTTACAAATGCAGGATTTAATCAGAGTACGCCATGCACCCATCCTGCAATCAGTGATAACCTTACTTGTACGGTGAAAATGGGAAGATTCGTGCTTCCATTCCTGAGAATATTCAGACAGTTAAATATGTGGCTGGTGTCATGTCCGCAAGAATATTGAAATTAGGAAATGAGCTACACCTGATGCAGTGTACTTTAAATAATTGGTCATAGAACAAAAAAATGGTCTGAAGATGGACTGAGTGAAGTAAGTTGACAACAAATGGTGGAGCATCTTGCCTATGACTCTAAGTTCTCCATATATTTGGGGTTTTGTACCTACTTAAAGTATTTGAATTAATAAAAGCAATCTCTTGATGTGCCTGTGTTTACTGATAAGTGTAAAGCACAAATTCTCAGGGGTGCAGAGGAGCTTGCACGTGAAAAGAGAAAGAGCAAAAGCCCAGATTCCCCGAGTAACCTAAACCTTATGAGGATGGCTTTAACTTGAGCATTAGATTTTTAAGCAGATTGATATTTGGCAAAGAGCAGATACACAGTTGTCAATTACATGTGCTTGTGGAAGGCTCTCCATCACCTTGGCAATAAAAAAGGAGGAAGCACTTAAGCATGTGTCATCTTTCCCAGATGTAAGCACATGGTTCGAATGCTTCACTTCTGTCCCACACCTGACAGCAGGCGACATAACTTCCTGACATTCAAATCCAATGGTACACAGCATTTATTTCCTGTACAGTTTTAATCTCACTCTTCTCCCTTTCTTCTATGTGGACTTCATAATTTGGGGCAATAAAGTTTCTGACATCTTTTCTAATATAGAGTTTAAAACAAATGCAGTTGTGGCAGTTTTCGACCCTATTCCTTTTTTCTCATTTACTTTTGCTTTTCTTCCTTCTCTTCACCTTTCATTTTGGGCCTACACAAAATAGCTACTGCTGATTTTTTTAAAAAAAAGTGTTTCTGGAAAATAATTATGTATGCACTGAGCCCTCCTGCATATTTTACTGATGGGATCCGCTTTAATTTCATGTCTGTTGCTATGGTGCTGTGTAGATTTGCTTACTTGACCTGCCAGCACAGGGAGTTATTAAAGACTCGGTCGCCATGGGTACCGGAGGGCCAGGATGTGCTTCACGGGGAAATGAACATACACATCTCACCCTCCAGGAGCAAGGAGGCCATGTCCGGGTTCAAGCTCGTGCTACCCTCAAAGCTTGCGTCCTAGAGTTGGGCATGGGGGGGTGTCACTCTGTGAAGGTTTGGTGCGTTGTAGCAGTCGGTGCTGTGAGGTCTGGAAGGCAACCAGCACTGTGAGGTCTGGTGGATGGTGGTGGGGTGGAAACCACTGTTGAGGGGTCTGTCATTTGCATAGTCCAGCCCTCCCCCTTCCCCCGCCCCAGTGTTTGTGTCTCCATGGCAATTGTCATAGAATCATAGAATGGTTAGAGTTGGAAAGGACCTTAAAGATCATCTAGTTCCAACCCCCCTGCCATGGGCAGGGACACCTCCCACCAGACCAGGTTACTCAAAGCCCCATCCAGCCTGGCCTTGAACACATCCAGGGATGGGGCAGCCACAACTCCTCTTGGCAACCTGTTCCAGTGCCTCACCACCCTCAGCGTAAAGAATTCCTTCCTTCTAATATCTAATCTAAATCTACCCTCTTTCAGTTTAAAACCGTTACCCCTCATCCTTTTGCTACACACCCTGATAAAGAGTCCCTCCCCATCTTTCCTGTAGGCCCCCTTTAAGTACTAGAAGGCTGCTATAAGGTCTCCCCAGAGACCACTCCATTTTGGAGTGGTCCCTCCCAGTTGGGTTAACAGACCCAGTGCAGCCAGCAGATCCCGTTGGAGCTCCTCTGTCTGGTATAAATCCCTCAGTATTTGTTACCCAGAAGAGGTGAAATTTGAATCTACAGGTCTTCTAAGATGACCTTCAAGGAGCTATGGGCTGCGGCTGAGGACTGGCTGGCTTTCTCTGGTTCAATGCCTGGTCCCATTGCTCACAGGAGATGGAACAGCTTTAATGGGTGAATCTGGCATTTCCCTTCTTCTGGGGGTTACAGGAGCTGTTTTGGAGATGAGGGAGATGTGAATTTGCAGTGAGCCAAGTTGGATAGAGTAGAGATGGCCTGTAATTTTTCTGACCTCAATTCCATATCGGTAATGTAGTAATCATCTCCGCCTTCACAAGTGCACTAAGGTCCTATTTTGTTTTAAAGGAGAAATAATGAATAAAATCAATGAAACTAGTGTGCAGTCTTTCTGACCAAATATATAAGCATTTACTTTAGGATAAGATAAACAGTACCTTGAACTCACTGGTTATACTGACTAACTCTTTGTTGACTGAAAATGGGACCAAGGTTGGCTCAGACATGGGTGTCTACATTAGGAGACATCCGTTTAATAAGATGAATCCCAACCCCATCTCCTGTGTTGCTCATCAGGTCTCTGACAACTCTGCTGTTAGTCCTTATTGAAGCCAAGGACAGTCTTTGTCTCTTTTATTTCTCTCTTTTTTTTTTTTTAAACAGAAAGGAAAGTCAGTCTTAGACATTCAGTTGCGGAAGAAATTTTATGTTTAAAGATCACGCGTGGATCTTCAAATAGGTCTAATTAGATGCCTTTTCCTCTTCGGTTCCCCTGATAAGCTTAGGCACTCTCTCTCTGTCCTGCTTCTGAGGACTGCTGCCCAAGGTGCCTCACATTGCACAGGGAGATTCTGTATCTCATTTTTCACAGTGAACTCACAGGAATTAAGTATTTTTAGGACGCAAGCTAACTAAATCGCACTGAAGTGAAAAAAGTGCTCTGTAACTTCTGAGAGATAACACTGGAATATAATCAGAATATAAATATTTTGAGCAAAAGTTGCTTAGTAAGTTAGGTAAAAATTATTAGTGTAGCGCTTTTTTTAAAGTTTGGTTTTATAGCTATTTTAGCTTTAAACTTTGAATTTAAACAAATTTGCTTGAATTGATGTGGAGAACATGTTCAAATAGCCAAGTATTTCTTTCAAATGAGAATAAGCAAAGTAGCAACTACAAAGAGTATTTTGGCTTTAAAGTGTTTTGTATTTTTGAACACAAATCTACAAGTTCCTGATAAATTAAAGCAGCCTAGAAAAACAATCTTTTAGCTCTGTGTCACAAAATTTTATAATCCACCCTGTTCTAAAAATTTATTTTAGATGTTGCTTAGCAGAGACATAGGCAATTAGTGGTTGGGTTGTGGCCTCTCAAGACATATATCTCTTTTTGTTCAGAAGACTCTCAGGCTGCAGCAAGCGCCCAGACGTCACAGTGAAAACGGAGGATCCGAGAAAGAAGGCAGCAAGTTGCAAAGGGGGAATTGGCAAGTAAAAGGTGAAAGCCTGAGTCCCACCTGTCCTAGATAATGACCTGGCCAGCTGTGGGCTGGTGGCACAGGCCACCTGCAATTCAGGGTCTTGGGCACAAATCTTCTGCGGTGAGATACTTATCTCCTTCTTCACAAAGAAAAATAAATAAATAAAAGGAGATCCTTGTTACTTAGTAAAGGGAAAAGAATATATTTAGATGTGTTTGCACTTCTTTTGGAGGATGGACTTGAGCACAAAGGAGAAGAGAGCCCTACTGCTGAGGCTGAGGGGGTGCAGGCGGTCTGCTCCCAGGGCAGCTGTTCCACTTCATATAATTTAGTAACTGTTTTACTGGGGGTTTGAAGCCGAGTTCCCAGCAGGCATGCCATAACTCCCCCCTCTCTCTCTCTCTGGCCCGTTAATTGTCCCGATACCACTCCAGATGTACAGAAAGTGGGACAGCCAGCGTTAAAGGGAGACTCTCGCCTGAGGATGCCTGCAACCTCGAGCTTAGCCTTGCGCTCAGTCCGTGAGAGCCGCGGCTCTAACTGCAAATCGGAGTGAGTAGGGGATGTGGATATGGGACTTTTGCAGGGAGTGCCTGGGCTGATGGACAGGGTGGACCTGTGCCAGCCAATTCATCTTTTAGCTCCAAATGCCTTTTGATAGAGATGCAGGTCTCCCAGGGACTGCGGGGACGTGCTCCTGCATCTGGAAAAGATGGCTGAGTGCCTGCCGTAAGGAAGGGCACTGGAGTTTACAGGTCAGAGTTGAGGCAGGTATGGAAGGTGGCAATAGCTGTAATCTTTAGTGAAAAAAATATTATTTTTATATATTCAAGCAGTTTTTTTTCTCTCTGCTAATCCAGAGTAGAATATGAGCCAGAAAAAGAGAAACTGATGTTATACACCCTGCACACTTTTAACTATTTGTTTTAAAATATGAGTGAGGTCAAGCTAGAACATGCTTTGCAATTTGTGTATTTACTGCAGTGAATTTTCTGCTCCTCCTGGCTGTTTTCTGTGGTTTTCAGCCTGCTTCACCTCCACAGAAAGAAATACCATGCATACGAAAGAGGCCATTATGAATCTTCCCTTAGGAGATTTTTTTTTTTGTGCTCTGCTTTTAAATTACATTCTGTATTATTTATGCCAATGTTTAAAATAGCTTTCTGATTCTCCAGTTAAAGTATTCTGAACCTACTCCAGCTACATTTTACTATGCACAACTCCCACCAACCATCAGTTTTTATTTCAAGTCATTTTTCATGAAACAGCACACATCGCAGCCAGAATTCTGTGTTACTGTTACATGGTTTTCTTTACTGTTTTCCAGCTGTATTCCTCCTCCCCATGATAAACAGTGTTGCCAGTACTTATTTTTATCTTAGAATACACAAATTGCATTCCCCTAATCTCCCTTCATAAACAGTGCCCTGTAATCCTGTTATCATTATTGTTGACCTTTTTTGGAATTCCTCCAGGTTATTAATGCCTTTTTAATGAGAATCCTGGGATTTAAACTGTTTTTTGAGTACTGTTTACTCAAGAATTGATAGATTATTTCCTTTTCTATTTTCCTTTACATCCTGTATTTCTTTTTTGTCTGACATCTTATTAGGTTCAAAGTGGAGCTATGCAAATAACTGATTTGGGGGTTTGCTGCCAAATCAAAACATTAAAGAAAACCTTTGTCTCAGACCGAACAAAGACGATATTCAATCTAAATATTTAGAATGTTTGGGGAGATTTTTTTAATGTTTTTACCCCCTTTTTAAAAGAAGAAAGAAATTTGACAGTTTTCAAAATTAAAGCATCATTTCAAACAGAAAGTAGAAAATTCTGATTTTCTGTTTTCTGGCCATGTTTGACTTCAAATCATAAATAGTTTCAGTGTTCTCTGAATTTTGTTTTTTGTTGAGCAAATTACTACGTAAAAGCTTTTGTTTCCCTCACAGTGGTTACTTTAAATACTTTTTGAGCAGTTTTGAGTGGATACATCTATATATTCCTTGTGCTTATATATCTGTATTTATATGTAGGCATGGAAAGCTAAGGGAATGTATTTTAGTCATGCAAATCTCATCTATGTGTTTTCCCTGTAGTATAAAGACATCGGGTAAGTTGGTGGTTACTGGGCCCAAAAGCGGAAGCTTGAGCATAAGCAGGTCTTTGCAGATAGCGGTGGCATTTTGAACATTTGGCCTGTTTAAGCAGTGGTATTTTACGTGCTTTTTATGTGCCTAGATTATCTAAATTCTGGTGAAGCTGTGTTTTAGACGCCTTCACTCTGTTTTGGTTCTCACTTGAAGTTATGATTCTGAGCTCAGGAAGAGCCTAGGAGAAGAGAGAAATGCACGTTCAGTCCCTGTTCCAATAAATAAACCAAAATCAAAAAAGATAAAATAAAACCCAGCAGCCGGAAGAGTAACTAGACAGAGGTTGCCCAACTTTGCCCAAAACTCTAGATTGCTCTTAGTTTTCTCAGGTGTGTTGGGTGCAGGGGTTGGGTAGGGCCTCCTGATGGAGGTGGGAGCTGTGGGAAATTCAGGCCTGTTTGGATTCCCCCACGTAGCAGCGGGTAATGAAGACAGGCAGGCATCCTAAACTGGATGGATTTACAGAGGATCTGGACAGGGGTGTGATAAGCTGAGAGGGCAGGAACCCTGTCTCCTCATCCAGTTCTTACTGCTGGATGCAGTGCACGTTCCTGGTGGTGTGGAGGGGAGATGATGTGCAGCCTCCTTCCAGTTCAAAGCTAAACCTGGCCCTGCAGATAAGTCCCAGATGGATCCTTTCTTTCCCCAGTAAAGCAGACAGCAGAAGAGAGCTTTCTTTGGGCTGCTTTTGTGTGGACTCTGATGTATTTGGTGTGGTGTGAAACACCCAGCCTGGTCTTTAGACAGGAGCCACTGCAGGCACTGAACTGCTCAGCGCTTTTAAAGCCGACCTGCTTGTAGGCATGCCCAGAAACAAGAGTTTCACACAGCTGAGAAGCTTTGCTGATTGACACCGAGGGGAGGTATTTCCCGAGTGAGGTGATAGATAGGGAGAGCCCCACTTCCAAAATTCCCCCTCTGGACACTGGGGACCTGGCATCCTTTCATAAATCCAGCCTCCAGCCACTGCAAGGTGGACATCGCTTCCCCAAGGAGCTTGAAATACATTGCCTTTAATGTGACATAAAAAAATAGCAAACCTCCTTTAAAATGGAGTAGCTTATATATACCGTTACCTAAAATGTATTTAAAGGACATGAAAATTCTGCCGGGTTTGTTTCATACTTTATTACTATTACGAGCCTTGTCTTGCTTCCACACTGAGGAACTTTATTACAGATTTCTGTTCCTCCCTTCTGAAATTCTGTAAGTAATAGGAAGCTGTTGGCTTTCGAAACCCAGGCGGGCTGTGACTGTTTGCTGGAGTTGGCAGAATACAGTGTGGCCGCAAACCCACAAGGATTAATGAGCTGAAAAAGCACAGGCTTCTCGTCTGTCATTTGTGCTTCTTAACGATACGAGTGCTATTGGGAAAAAAAAGAAGCAAATGACAGCAGTCATAACTTGAAATGCATTGTCCTCAGAACTACCTTGGCTTTATTACTGTAAAAAACATAGTTTAGGCAACCAATTGATATACTGGGTAGGGTTTTACTCTTCTTTTCAGTAGATGGTATTTAAACTCGATCATTTTTTTTGTAATCATTTCAACGTGTGCGTTACAGTAAATATTGATTAGCTTATGACAAATCTTGCTTTTCATCCTGGGGCTGCAGGGTTGTTTAGTTAGTTACCTCCCAGATATGTTTCTCGTTCCAGTATTTTTCTCTTCGTTGTTGAAAACATGTCAAACTGATTTAAAATGTTTTATGCACATCGTAATGAAAACCATATGTCTTATATTAAGGGTGACTGTGCAAAAGCTTTCAGCTGAATCAGGTTTAGCATGTGATTTCATGCATTTGCATATATGCTGTGAACGCGTGCCTGCGCAGTTCATTGCTGCGCAGCAGCCAGCCTCTCTCCTCCTTGCGCATGGGAACCAGATTTAGGGGATGTGTTGAAGGGGCCTCTGAAAGCCCTTTGTTAAACTTCTGCCACCAACGTGACGGGAGGGCTGGGATGTTTTCCCAGTCTGTGATGGAGTTCGCTCCCTTTCTGTATACTGCTAAGTCATCCCTGCCAAAGATGACATTCTCCAGCTCCTAAAAATACTTCTGACCAGCCTACCCATTTCCCTTCAAGCAGACCAAGCAGTACTGCCAGGTATTTGTAAAATACCCTGAGGTGACACTATGTGCTTCCTTATAAAAGATACTTGTCCATAGGTGGATTTACATATACATTTTATAAAACTGTCATATGCAATTTTAATATCATATTATACAACTATCAGTGTATTTTTTGAACCTCCAGCCTCAACGTTTCTGTTGAGGTTGGTGTAGCAAAGTAGCATCCTTTCATCTTTGATCCAAAGAGCCTTTTTGTTTGAACAGGAAGATAAGTTTCCCAGACTGTTCCCTTCTGCTCTGTGAACATATGTTCTCCCTGACAAAGGTCATTTCAGGCTGAGAAGAGAAAATTTATGGGAGCCATTTTTAAGGTGTTGCTAGAACAGCTCAAACTGCATATAGAAGCAGAAAAAAAATTAGGTCAGGCTGATTTCTGTACGAAGAATCTCCTTAAGATACATAAAGCAGAAAAAAAACCCCAACCAACTTGCAGTGCTTTTTGTCTGCTCCAACATCATCTTGTGGCTGCTTTACAAACCCATGAATTAAAAACAATTAAGAAAAACACAAGCCCAGATTATAGTGATATGCAGAATATACATGATGGCTCTCAGCCAATATCAGTAATTAGTTTGTAGTGACTGTGTTTTTAGAGAAGAGCTTGATTGATTGTGGTTTCACAGCATACACAAGTCACACTCTGTATTCATTTTGAGATCTGCAGTGCTTATAATTTGCATTAATGTAGTACAGATTACTACCAAAACTATAGCATTTAGATGAGATCAGAAAACTGCTTAATGAGATAAATTTTGATTATTTGGTAACAAACCTTCTTCCAAAGTAAGAAGAGCAAGTAAGCAAAATGAGCAGAAATCAAGACAAATAATTAGTTTAGATCACACAACCAGCAGTCTGAATTGAGGAGATCATTTGTAAAACTGAGTTTAGATCCAAACGCGGGGAAGCAGAGTCTGCATTGCAGTTCTTCCCCAAGGTCTTCTGTCTGGTTTTGGAAGTCTCCTCACCCAGCAGATTTGAACAATTTATGGAGAGTCATGCTGAAAGCTTTTCTCCACATCCCCTCTGACTGTATCTTTGCCAGCTGCCCAAGTTACCAGCTGCTACTGCACTGTGCAATCATCTGAAACGTGATTAACAGATTTGTCTGATGAGGGAGCATGGCAAGCAGTCAGGCGGATGTCCACCAAAGAGTGGGGAGCGACGGCTTCCTTGAGCAGTGCAGTGGGACAGGGGAGGGGATGCCTGTTGATACCCTCAGGATTGACCATGCCAGGCATTGCTGTGCCCAGCTCCTCACCATCGTTCTGAGAGCGCAACTCACAAATCTGAGCTCAATTACTAAACTGCGTATACAATCAGAGGGGATGGTTAGGTACTAAAATCCAAGATTCACAGCAGAGAGCATGCCAGGCAGGAACACACCTCCACCAGTCCACAGGACGTGCCAGAGAGGAGTACCCATCTCCCAGACTTAGCCACCTACTTGCAGTCCTGACTGTGCCCACGTGCATGCCTTGGATTCACTCTGAACCTCCATACTGGAGCTAGATTGTCTCTGAGAGAGCAGGCAACCAGCACGTTTCATTCCTCTGAAGCTTGGCCAGCACTGGTGCTAATGTCCTGTTTTGTGTTGCAGCTGAGCAGTTAGAGCTCAAGGAAAAGACCCGAGTTCAGTGTCCTACTTAGACTAAACGAGTTCAAATCCACACCTCTCATAAGAGTTCCTGAACCACTGTGACCTACTGGGCATCCTCAGCTTCCTCCACTGACTCTAGACCTCATGGTAGTGGAGAATATGAGACATGGGCAGAGGTAGAGCATGTGGGAGCAGCTTGTGTCACCCAAAGACTAGAGTAGTCCGCATGGAGGAGAGTTCTGTGTCCTGTTCCTTGCTCCCAGGATTATATCTGCTTTTACCCAGTTACTCTTTGACGGGAAATGTAATAGTAAGTCCCAGATAAGAGTCTCACGCACAGTAATAGTCAAAGAAATAGTAAGTCAAAGGCCAGGGACTGGAACCAAACCCCACTGTCAGCTATGGTCTTAGCACTGTGAATCGAGTACATTTCCCACTAGGAGACTTTGCCCTCGAAACAGGCCATTTTTAAGGGTGTTATCTGAAGAAAAGCCTGAAATGTTAAAGCGAGACTTCATCACTTCTCTGCAGCTTCTTTTTCTTACGTTTGTCAGTGCATGTGAGCAGTGTGGTTTTCTTTCCTAGATTGCTTGTGGTGTGCAGAAACAATCTTGCAGGAACAACCCCATATTAAATAGAAAAGAAGCGGCATTAGTGTTTCCTGGAAATATATTGCTTATGTTGTTAAAGATTGGAACTGGAGATGTAGCTGTGAGTCAAAGGTTTCAAGATAAATGAAATCAAATCTCTTAAAAATATAGGTCCTTTCAATAGTGGGCATTAAAACTGAATTCTCTCTACTTTTCCAGCTGCTTCTAATGGCTTTGCTGGAGTTTTTTACACAGTCAGGCCTTATCTCTTCCCCTGGGGTCTCTAAATAGAGCTATCTACAGAGACAGCATGCCACTTATTCCTCTAGTTGCTGCACTGGAGTTGGTGAACATATATGCATATTTTGGTCTCTTTGCCATATAACAGGATACTTTTGAAGGCAAGGAAGCTCAGCAAATTTAAGTGCTTTACATTTTGAGGACAAGCTGTCTCTCTCAGCACTGTTATATTTACAGCCCTGTTTCACTGGGTGACTATATGCAAAACCTAGCATCAAGAGTGATATATATAAAAAGAGGTCATGTTTATGGAGTCAGAAGATAGGTAAGCCCTGTGGTTGATGTACTTTGGCAGGTATGAAACAGTGGTGAAGTTGCAAATAGGAAGGACTTATACAAAAAGACTAAATTTCAATAAGCTCATGTGCGTCCTGAGTGTTGGGAATCCAGTTCTGCTGCTCAGCTGTCGGTGTTCCTGTCACAGGTATTACTTGAACTTTTTCCTTTTTTCCATATTTTAATCTTACTATTTAGATAGCTTTGAGCTTTATTCTTATAGAAGGAAAAAGATAAAATGCTGAAGTGCAAGCAAAATTTTAATATTGAGGCCAGAAGACCATACAAGAAGGTATCCACCCATCTGTAATGGCTAGAAACAGCGGACTGCGGTGCCATACTCCAGGCGTGCACGTGGGGTTATTGTGTGACTCTGTGTAAGAAATGTATATGGATATACTGTCTCTCTATACATATACACACACATGACGTGGTATTTCTGTGCTTTCATACTGTCCCAGTAGGCCCAATACACCCGATCGGTTCTATCTGTAAAAGCTGTGAACGCAGTGTGCAGTACAGTCACTGTGCTGCGTCGTGACCCTTGCGCTACGGCTGAGGCCGTGCAGAGAGCAGAGTCACAGCTGAGGCTTTTCTACCCCCAAACTGCAAGCGCGATGGCCGCTCTGCGCCGGTGGGGTAAATGTGCACCAGTGCCAGCTGGAGCCGTGCTGGGCCGTGCGCAGGCAGCTCTTTTTCCCTCTCCTCAATCTCGCCCTGAAATTTGTAATCGCAGCACATGCAGGGTGGGAAATTTTCCCTTGAGTAATGAGTGGGAGGATTCCCGGTTGATTCCTGCGCTGCGGCAGGACAGCGTTGGCTCCCTGAGCGGTGGTCCCCGACCCTCGGCGCGGAGAAGCAGACGCGTCTGCCGGACCATCACCGCCCGCTCTGCCCCTGCCTGGTTGTGCCGGTGTTCCTCGTCACGGGCACGGGGCTGCAGGCTTCCTTGTCTTCCCCTCCGTGCCGGGTGAATGTCACAGTGCTGTCAGGGCAGAAGGAGGCTAGAAGGCAGCAGAAGGCATGATGGTGTCTGCAGCGCGCTCTTAGCTCGGTGCCATTGCCCACTGAGCTGTGAAGTGCAGGGACGGCACTAGATGCTTCATGATTTCACTCCTGCTTCTCAGATACCCATTCCAGGCAAGGAGCAATCCTGGGAAATGTTGCAGGACTTTGTTGGCCGTCCTTGTGGTGTTCTTCCCATTGCACAGAGCAGTGCACAGCCCCACTCCCATGGCGTGGGCGTGCTGCTGCCTAGAGCCGGCTGCGAGGCAAGGGGAGGATGGAGCCATGGGCCTCCCAGCATCGGATGCCGTACGTGCGGCATGAGTGTTTCCATCAGAGCGTATTTCCGAGCTGGCTTGCCTGCCGGCAAGCTGTTGGTGTTGTGATGCCGAGTGGCTGCAGCATGGAAGAATATGTATGAATGAATTTCAAATGAGGTACTGCCGAAGCCAACGGCTCAGCGTGTAGAGTCTTTGGCAGGGAAGGGTGAGTAAGACAGTATTCTTGGGCAAGGAAGTCTCAGATCGGGGCAAAACAAGTGTTATGGCCAGTTAGGACAAATTAATATGTTTTTGAGAAACGTCAACCTCTTTCACGGTTAACGCTGGATCGGCAGGCTGCTCTGGGGCTTACATGTGTGAGCCTTTGCAATCACATTGTCACAGCGACAAAAATAGTCAACAGGGTCCTTAGGGAGCTGTGAGCCTGGAAAATGGCGTTAGGAGAGATGAGAGGCCGTGTTCGGCTCCTGCCCATGTTGCTGCTAGGCAAGGAGTTTCACCTCTTCGTAAAGACATTTGTAAGACAGAAGTCACATTTACCCAGGAGAATATGTTGCAATTGATATTATACGGATAGTTGCCATGTTATTTTGCTTAGAGATGCCTACCAAATGGGAGAAAATATTTTTTAAAGTCTCCTAGTAACATTGCTGTTGACCTCTGCTATACACAGAGCTGGCGTGAGCATAACTAACACACTTGGAACAGATACTAGCAGTGACCCCTTTAAATTATGAAATGTTCTCAAAGATCCTATAAATAGCCACATGCCTAAATTTAAGCATAAGTAGTCTCCTGTGCTCAGTCTTAAACTTGTGTGTAGCTGTTATCAGAACTGGGGTGAGAAAGGTTAATTCGTGCTTTGCAGACACAGTTCCTGGTCTCAGATGCAGTTCAGCCTTTCGGAAAGCTCAGCCTTCGAGGTGGCCGCCTCTTCAGGCTCTGCTGACTCTTACCGGCAGCGCCTGGCCCGGCAGCCCTTCCCAGCCCTGCGCTCCAAGCCAGGCGGGTTGGGGAGAGGCTATTATTAAGCCTTGCTTCCTCGAAATGCTTTCGGTAGCGACATCTGATTATGATGTGATCTACTTAACCAGAGATGAGCCTCAGCTCCTGCTCTCTGTGCCACANATTAAGCCTTGCTTCCTCGAAATGCTTTCGGTAGCGACATCTGATTATGATGTGATCTACTTAACCAGAGATGAGCCTCAGCTCCCGCTCTCTGTGCCACAGACAGGACTTGGCTTTGGAAAGTTGTTGGCGTCTTGCAAGAGCCGGAATGTTTTGGGCACCCAGACACCGGAGGTATGAAATCTGTGTGATATGTTTACCTGTTTGGGTCTTGCTTGGAAAAGTAGATTTGGGAGTAGCGTGATACCANAGACAGGACTTGGCTTTGGAAAGTTGTTGGCGTCTTGCAAGAGCAGTTATGTTTTGGGCACCCAGACACCAGAGGTATGTGAAATCTGTGTGATGTGTTTACCTGTTTGGGTCTTGCTTCGAAAAGTAGATTTGGGAGTAGCGTGATACCAAGACAGTATTTGGTGTCTTAGTCTCATAATGGGAGTGTTTTGTTTATCGGGAAAACTCTGTCGTAGCTTTGGACATCGTGTCCCACGGTCATTTTGTTTCCCCAAGGAGAGGGTCACTGACTTCTGCATCTGTAGACATGATATAAATACTCAGTGAAACAAAGCGGCATTGCTGCTCTCCCTCCCTCCCCTTGCAAACTTGTACTTTGGCTACAGCTGTGGCAACTGGGGTCTGATTATCAGGGGTGCTGTAGTGGGAATGGAGCTGGTTAGAGGGGGGTTACCCTTTTCAAGAGCTGGGCTGTGCATTTCAGCGCTTTGAAATCAGGCAGAGGAATATCTGGGCTGGGCTGAACCAGAGACGCAAAGAAACGGGGCTGATCCCAATGCTGGGACTTGGTGGGGCTGGGAAAGTATTGGGTTAAATCTGAACACAGCTGATCCTAACAGGGGTTGCTAAGAGTTGCTGGATGGTAAGGATGGTTGCTGGATGCCATTAAGGTGTGCCATTAAGGCTCGGACAAGGCCTTTTCCCCATCCCGGGTATTCAGGGATGCAAGACATGCCCGACAGCTCTGCCAAGGATTTAAGAGACATTGTGCACCTGAAGGTTGGTTTATCTGCCACGGGCAGGGATGATGGTAGCTGCAGCTGCATCTCCCCCTCGTGGAAAAAATTGCAAAAATGGGATTTGTGGTAAGTCTGCGGCCGCTGGCCGAGGGTGTCTGTGCACGGGGACGGTGCCCAGAAATTCCCAGGTGAGAGATGCTCCCCCTGACCGGCTGCTTAAAAGATATTGGAAAGTTATTTCCATCTCCTCGATACAGTCATCATCCACTATTGTGGCTCTGCAGCGTGAGACTCGGATATGGCTTGGGACATTTGCCATTTGAGTGACAGACTGAAAAAAATCCTAACTTTAGGGCGGTTTTTTTTCCAGATGGTAAGACTTTCTTGGTACATCTACCTACTACTGGCCCTAGCAAAATGAAAGCAGTTTTCCTTGTATATGCCAGAGCTTGGGAAAGAAAAGCTGTGATCCATAGAAAGTCAGTAATCAGCTAGATGGCTTAGCACCTGAGAAGCACTTGAGAGCCACACGTGATTATTGGATTATTTTAAGGCTATTAGAACTGCCTTACTATGCTTCTGTGCCACATGAAAACCTGCATACATGTGTAAATATATATGTGTATACCCTGTTAGCCTATGCACATTTATACATATATGCATGTATGTGTACATAATCTGAGAAACAAAATAGAAGAAGCAGCTTTCCTTCCAGCAAGCAGTATCTTCGTATGGTTTAACGCAAGAGAAATGTCCAGTTAGAGCTGTGCGCTCCTAATCACTGTGCTCCTGAAGGAGCCACGTGAGCAGCCTCATTCATCTATTGATGGCTGGGAGAAAGCAAACAGGTTGTCACAACAAATGTTCCTAGCCGAGTCCTAAAATGGCTTCTGTAGCGTGAGGGTTTTGTGTCCAAATGTTTTTTTCTGCTCTTGTTGAAGTGCCAGTTCTGAAGAAACGCTGAAAATCTGGAACAAATCCAGCGCTTGTCCTCAGGGATCTTTGAAAATTCATGCAACTTCTGAAATTCTCACAGGACGGACAAAGGAAGGATGCTTGTGATTCATTGTTATTTTGAAAACAGTCTTTGAGTTATAATTTCCATCGTGTTTCACTCTTCCCTTTTCCTTTCCAGGGAGTGAAGCCGATTTTAGCTCTTCAAGCAGCACAGGCAGTATTTCAGCGCCTGAAGTCCATATGTCTGCTGCTGGAAGCAAAAGATCTTCTTTTTCCCGCAAGTAAGCAAAGCAATTTTTCCTGAATATTGCAAGTGTCGCTAGTGCAAAGATAGACTGCTGTGTAAGGTCTTGCAGCTAATACATATAATAGCAGTATTGTGAGTTTTGAAACAATTTGGGTAATGCTGTGCTCTCGGGCAGCACTTACAGTGATGAGAACTGAGATATGAGAAAGAAAAAAAAATGCTGTATTTGGAGCACAAAAATCATCAATATGCTAGATCAGCTGACTGGTATTTTTTTGTTGTTTATTCATAACAAGTATGGGAGACACAACCAGGTAAGGCAGAAAAGGCATTGGCTGCAGTGGAGGAGGAAACAACGGGGTGTATGTCAGTTAACAGCAGTACTTCTAACCAGTTAACCTTAACCTTTTGTTCTTAACACTTCGTTTTCTCTCTGTAATACATTGTCAGCTCGGTATATACCTTTATAGATCATGACCTTATTTTTTGTAGGGAGAAGTAGGCAATATTGCCTTTGACGCTTTTTTCTTAAACACCCTTGCCCAACCTTTATATAACTAAAACTCTATGCAAATAAAAAAAAAAAAAATGATCGTAGTCATCTATCTAAATGAACCTTTCATGAAAGATTTCTGTAAGATTTCTCCCTATCATTTGTGAAGGGCAAATCCAGACAGCTTGCAAATACAGGGGCGTTGGGACGGAGCAGCGTGCGTTGCGCTCTGCCCACGCAATCCCTGCTGGTTACAATTTTTGGAGTAGGTGGAAGGAGTTCAAATCGCCAGGACTGGTTTCCTGCCCTTTGTGGAAGAGCTGGCAGGCAAGCTGGGACCAGCAGCAGGATACCCGTATGCTCGAGTCACACAAACGTCTCCAAGGTCGCTGTGTGCCCCAGTGCGCAGAGATCGGCAGAACGATGCTTAATGAGCGGTTTCCGATCTGTATCATGAGACTGTTAGAAAAATAAACACTACTTAAGTTCTCTCTAGATTAAATCTAACAATTAAAGTTACTGACTGGGGGAATAAAACAGTACTAAGTATAATACGAAGCTCTAAAATCACCTTAATTTCAGTAAGACAATGTGTCATTTCATATATTATTGTGCATTTAAATACAACTTTAAATTAGAGTATACTGACCTACTTAATTGAACAGAAGTCCTGTGTAATAGTGCTCCTTCAAATGCATCGCTGTTACGCACAGTCTGTGCGAGTTCTGCCTCACACCAGAGCTGATGCTGTACTGTACAATGTGGAAAGAGATGTCTCCTTTGCAAACGCGTTCTTTTTTAACTGTTTGACTTAACTCACTCTGAAACATTTCGGTGTTGTCACAAACCACAGTCCTGCACTTCATTGTAAAATAATTATAAAATCACCCAGACCGCAGCAGCGTGGTGAAGGTTTGCAGCAGCCGCTTGACCATCTGTTCCTTATAAACTGTTCCATTTTCAGAGAAGGGAGGAAACCAAGTCAAACAATTTTAAGAAGAGATTTTGCTTCATAATTCTGTGGTATTTAAATTTTTATATTCCAGCCTTCTCTTTTGTTGGCTGGATTTGCTTTTTTCCATTTTTTTTTTTTTTTTTTTTT
>RSEF01000002.1:143364923-143386840 GCA_003993805.1 Himantopus leucocephalus
CCAGTTGTTGCTACAGACATATCACTTTCCTTTTTTTCCCCCCCTCTAATATTTCACTTTAGTCTTATTCATGTTTCACCTGGATCCCGCTGGTGCTGGATGGAGTAGCTAGGGGAGGACCACCAGCCTCCAAACAGTTCAAGAAAAACTCCTTTTTTTTTTTTTCTCCTGGGTGTAGAAAATGCTCATCCCCACACCCATAGCGCACTGGAAAGTCTTGTCTCAGAGTGTGCAGGTGGGGAGGAGAGGCAGTTCGTAGGCTGAGGGTAAAACAGCAGATTTCAGCTTGAATTCAGGGGTACAGCACAGGCACCACGTCGGCACCTTCCGGGGCTGAAGCAACACCTGTTGATAATCCCATTACACTTTTTTCTTTCTAACACAGGAACAAAAAAGCCTTTCTTTAATATGCAGCTTAAGAGGTACCCAACATGCCCCTAAGGTGCTGAAAACGCTGAGGCACTGCCCACCTCCCCATCAGATTCACTTGCACCCTTACTTATGTCCACTCTCTCATAAGGCTGTTTTTGACTTCTAATTGCTCCTTTCTCCTTCCTTTCCCCCTCAAATAAACTCTCTCCCCTAAACCCAAGCTCTAGAAACATACATAAAACAGTGCTTTCATTTTAGTATGTCCTACATGAGAAGAACATGCAAGCATTTTGCTCCAAAAGCCTTCAGACAAATGAACACAGGACATTGCAAACACAAACAACTATAGCACAGTCAAGGAATGGATGATTTTTCAGCCATATTGGCAGGTCAATCCTCCACAGTCCTGTGAAATCCTCCAGAAAATATGCACAGAAGTACATATTGTTGCCTTCTAAAATGTATTTTAAGATTTAACATTTCTCAAGGACTTCTTTCATATCTGAAAATTGCTGTCAAATCACTTGACTTGTGCAAGACTTTAAGCAACATGACAAGCATACTAAACATTTTTAAAACATTTCTCTAAGGCTATTAAACGTAATTCTTACTGTCTTGTTTTCTCAGTAACTTATCTTTTAAGCAAAACTTGTGTCAGAACCAACTTAAAATTTGTTTCAAATTCTATTTTTCTAGGCACACATGATCTAGTCAGATAGCCCCACACCCCTTCCCATTCTTTTACAACTTCACTATTCCCTGTATGCACAGGGAACAAGTCTCAGGAACAGAATTTGCTGTCTTCACTTATCTGTCACAAGATAAGAAATCCATACAGCCCATGATAATAGCATCCACACGCAGAAGATGGAGCAGGCATTCACTGAAGCTCTGAGCTGGACACAAGAACCACACAGACTCCCCTCCTCCTGTACAGCTTTCCTTCCAGCAGATGTTACATTTTTCTTCTTCATTAAAGCACTGTTGTCTTCTACTGCATATTTACCATGCACTTTACCAGAGGAATTCCAGTGTAAATACATACAGTAAGTGTACAAAAAAAGTGAAATTGAGAAGTGCTGTTAACTAAACTGAGAATTTTCACACTGGCTTTATTAGCAGGAAGACACGGTATTATTTTTTTTTCAGTTATACTAACTATGCAACTAGTATAACGTGTGAGGATTTTTTTTTTCCCCCTAACTGTAGGAAGTAAAACAGTTTCTGCTAGAAATGCAAATTCACCAATACAAGTAAGTGATTTAATTGCTCCCCTACGTTCACAACATCAGCCTTCGTAAGAAAGGAGCAGCGTGCACCACTGTTGCGCAGTGATGCCACTGCTGGTAGCCATTGCAGTGTTGTATGTAAATTTGGCACGGTAGTACAGGCAGCTGCAAGTGACAAAGTGACAAGAAATCCACCTTAGTGTTCAGCTGTAACTTGTGCTCCACCATAGCATACTCTACCAGGAATACATTTAGAGTTGCACATCATCCATAATAAGTTATTTTCCCTCTGTGCAGGTCAATATGATCTCCCATGGAAAACTCCAAAGTATTTATAAACACTTTTATAAAAAGGCAAAAGCAGACATTCTTTATCAGGCAGGAAACAAAGGGTTCTTTAAAACTGTTTAATTACATGTTTCAGGTAAGCACAGACAATACAGTAGATTTCCCACCACTGAATATTTACATTCTTTTCTCTAGGCTTGAGCTGTTCATTAAGAGTGTCTTTCAATCAATATCCTTGCTCAATCACTTTTGCTGCAAAGAAGGTGCTGGAATAGAACTATTGCAGGAAACATCATTCCATCAAGGCATGATTTTCTGGGTGTTTTGTTTTTTTTTTTCTCTCCTTTAAGAACCACCTACTAGTAGTTCAAGTTTGGGAGAATCCTGGCTTCCAAGATGACCTGAAGAATGCATTAAAACCAAGCAGTGTGTTGAAGTCCTAGAAATACTTAAATCAATACCAATATGTATGTTGTAGAGCGGAAATTCTTTTTCCACTGGCACTGCCATTGGTGCCTGGTTTCTGTTAGGACAGTTTTACACCAATTTTGTTTTGTTCCTTTTTCATTAGCCTTTGGGCCTCTTTCTCCATTTTCTTCCGTTGTTGTTCTGCTGCTCTTTTTTCCCTTTCTGCTATCTTCTGTTGTCTGTAATTAAAGAGAACATGAATTGTTAAGTAACACGAATCCAATTTTCAGCATGGTCATACCTTAAGTTCCTGTCAATGAATAGGTTATTATAACTAATAAAAACAGAGCTTCAGTCTACTGTCATTAGGCTCAGAACAGTTAGTCTTTTATTGTGCTGAAGTCCTTTTTTCAGATTAATAGTCTTAGGCAGTAATGTTTATTCAATTATTTTGCAATCTAAAAGCCACTCAATTCTCAAAGATTCAATGTAAATCAGTGAGAGTATGACACTTATAAGGACTAGAGCTATTTAGAAAAAAAAAAAAAATCTATCTAATGCTCTGAGTCACAAGATTACCTGTCTTTTCAAATTCAGGCCAAAACCAGTTCTACTTGTCTGGAACACTGACTTATGTCCCCCTTTTCATCATCAGTAGTTATCCTCTTTGTAATGAAAGTACTACAAACATTTTCCTCATGATCAGATGATAACTTCTAATACTTCCTTGCACATGTTCAGGATCTGTGTTGTACTCCTCTATTGTTCAGCAAAAATATAAACAATAGTCTTTAAGGAAATGAAAAAAAATTAAGAAGTCTTTAGTTGTGTATCCTTTTAGCATTATTTCTTATCACTGCTATAAAACCCCAAACCTCACTATCTGCTAGCTCAAAGAATCTGTCTACAGAAATAGGATTCCAATTTCAACAAATACATAGCTGACTAGAGCAAAGGCAAAAAAAACAACACAAAACCCCACTCATTTTATTCCCCCACTTCAGCTAGAATGCACCACTGCGTGGCGCGGGGGTTACAGCTGGATCCATACTCCAAGTGGCACACTGCAACTCTCCCCTGTATTGCGTAAATAGTAATAGAACGGTGTAATGAGGTCACTTCTGCTTTCGATTCAGTTTATTAGATATGAAAAATTTGCTAAGTTGCTTGCAAGAGGACTTTAAAAATAAAAAAAAAAATGAAGCTTCATTAGCTTGAAAAGGTGAAATTTAGGTGGATTCAGTAAGAATAAAGAATTGCTTGTTAAAAGAGAATAAAGAATTCTAATTGACAAGGCAGTAAGGAGTTAACTTTCAATGTATCTAAATTACCTGTGCACATCCACTTAATTGTCTAAAACATACAGAACTAAAAACTATCACCACCTGAAGCAACGTTCTCTGGTAGATTCCAACTATGGTCAAACTGCATACACAAAAATATTTGAGCGACAAGTAAGACTACATGTTATCTTTGTATTGGACAGGAGAAGGACTGTACTTATTTAATACTTTTGTGGGTTTCCTTGATTGATTATTAATGGCTAGAAGTTTTCCTACACTCTTTTTCCTATACTCTATTAAACTGCTCTGCTTAATAGAATGATTAATTCAGCAGAAAATTGTTTCTTCCATAAAACAATTTCTTCCATGAACGAAATTAGTCATTCACATCAGGATCCACGTCCCAAGTTAATGGAAGCCAACTTCTTTTTTTTTGGGGGGGAGATCACTACCTGTTATTCTGCATTCCACCAGAAAGCCGGGTAGCTGACAGTGCTGTCAGTCTAGCATATGCAGTGTAATACTATTGGCCACTTTACAGTAGCAAATTTTCTTATATTCCCCACACCTCTGAACCAATACAGAAGGGAAGAAGCTATATGTACACCAGCCAGCACGTAGAGCCAGTGGAGTTCCAAAAAGCCACATGAGGTATTAAGCAATGCTGCTATTCATTTGCAGTTCTGAACTAAGGAAAGTCATAGCAGATCATGTTTCTTTTCCCCCCTATAAACTGTACAACATAGAACTCCTCTGCATAAAGAGGTGATTTTCATGCCCTCTACCGGCTGAGTAATTTTACTGGACTTAAGTTATGCTCAAATGCAAAGAGACCTTCACATAACCTCAGCTAGAGGAACTGAAGTCAGCAAAAAAATATAAACAAGTAGCTTACCACAAAGTGATACCTTTTCACTGCTCTTTTATTTGGTCATTATTCAAAACATTGATCTCTATTCCAAACTTCCTGAATGTTTTCAACATACAGTTACTACCTTTCAGGCTCAGAAAGGTTTCATTTCTCAATAAAGGAAAAGCCATATCTGACTCACTTTTCCAGGGTTCCAAAGCAAGGAATTCAGCAGTTTGGATGGAATGATATCAGTTGTTTAAACCAGGAAAGTATTCATTCCTGATGTCAATCTTGCTTTGCATTCCTAACACAAATTATGTCCAAAAAAACCCTAAGCTTCTCTCATTGATTAGCAGAACACGAATTATAGTCAGAACACTGTTAGCATATATTCTTATTCCGGTATGTTTTTTTATTTACTGTATACCTTCTGAATAGCTGTAATAAGAATGATTTCATACCATTTAGTCTTTTACTTCAACACAACTAAAAATGCACCAGCATTTAGCTTAACTGCTCCCACTGGTAGTAAAACTTCATTGGTATTAGAAAGTCTAAAGGTACAGATAGGTATCTACAATGTGCAGAAGAAACCAAGGTCTAACTAACTTCAATTAAGTGAAAATCCAGTTTATTATCCACTACACTGATACATCACTGACTGGAAAATTTCAGTGCATCCCAGCCCAGAANCAAAAGGCACCAAAAAAAAAAAAAACAACACAAAAAACACAAACACCAAAAACCAGACTACAGAACTTCTCAGGCACTAGTAGTCTACTCCTCAGCAGTGTCTTTCAGCATGCTTTGATTCCAGGAAGTGTTTGGCTTACTATACACGCTTAATTCAACTGTTACGCATTAAGTCACCAGAGACACCACAGGATACAGTCTTCTCTGCTATTTAGCAGGCCACAGCCCATTTTTGCATGATTGATCAGCACTACACACAAATTATTCCAGTCTAAGATAATTCTCAGTACTAACTGAGCACCAACAGGTACCCAGACACAGCTAGCTAAGGGAGATCCTTACTTTTCCTGCACACTCACTCCATTCTCAATGAGCACTGCTGGAGTACAGTCAGCACTAACACTCTGGAGGGTCAGGGGGACTTTGTCCCCCATTTAGCAGTCTGAAATCTTCAGATCATTTTGTAGACCAAGATGCAGTTTTCTAGCATTAAGAAACTACAGATCACTTCCTTATTACAGTCTGTTGAAAACAGAGCCAGGTCTGTCAAGTACTATACTTAAGTTTTACGTTAAATGTCAGATGTTAATTACACCACAGATGTCTACTGCAAGAGAAACTGTAAACCCAGAAGGTATTTCCTATCAATCTTGCTAAAAATCAGCTAGCACTTTCTTCAATTAGAGAAAAACATTGTAATTTGATGTGTCATGAATAAAACAAAGGTTTTACTTCACACAGCTGGGACACAGCTTACACAATGACCAGTTGTACTGAAGTGGCCACTCATAGCTGGCCAAGCAGTATTAATACAGCTACAGTTCTGATAATTTTCTTTCTTTCTTTGAAATATTTGGACACATACACATCCCTTCTAAAACAAGTAACATTTGATACTTTTCAGTGTGGCCAGGGAAGAATTCTATGAAAATTAACCACTTGAGCTGAAGCCCTTGAATAGTAAAGATGTCAGGCTAAAATCTTTAGAACAGCTTCAACCAAATTAGATGACACTTTGAAAAATGGAGCTTGTGGGAAAACCCCAGTTCTATTGCCACGTAAGAGATTTCTCTTACTAAGTATCCTAGAGCATGAACCTGACAATTGGCAGACAACATACCTTTGACCATCCTGGGAATATCCACTACACAAATTTTACACTCCAGAAATAAAGTGGCATATGCAGACACCAGATTATTTTTAGTAGCTAATTTTTATAAAACAAGTCCCTGCTTCAGAAAGTTTGAGTACTTCTTTTCATAGTCCTAAAAACATCTGTGATGGAATGTGGCAAGGGTTAAGTGAAGCATGATACAGCCTCTGTGGTTAGCAAAAGTAGTTGTTTCATTTCTCAGTTCAAAAAAAGCAGTATTTTTCATTGCCTTTCATTTTCCTTGTCTGGTGTATCATAGATTAAGTCCCAGTAGACTGCACTTTAGAGACTGAAGACGTTAATGAACCTATTGATATTCTTTACAGGAAAAGGTACTATCCTCAGAACAAAAACAGCCCAAAGGCACATCATTCATATCACAAACGTTGTACTTCTGTGATACATCAGTGAAAGACAAGACCTGAAACAGTGTCAGTACTTCAGTTAAAAAAACCCCCAAGATATTGACCAGAAGGTACACATAAAGGTATCTGATTAAGTTTACAAAAATATTTGCATTATAACCCTATTCTCACATGTTAGGCTCCTGCAGAGCCAGACTGACAGAATTAGAATTAGGTGAATTTATTATCTACCATTAATGCATCAGAAGTGTGCTGCTGACTTCCCTCGTCTTATTCTACTGTTTGAAAAAAGTAAATTTTCCCAAATATTACAACAAATAGTTCACCCTTCATACTCCTTCCGCATGTTCTTAAGAGGAAAAAAAAACCCACACCACAAATGGAACAGATTAAGTTTTCATGCTAACTTTGTGCAAGACACTGATTTTACATTCAAGCCTTATCAGCTAGTTAAGTCAGCTAGAAAAGCATAGCTCCTACAGGGATTCCAAGAACACCTTTTACCCTGAACTATTTTCACTGTACAGCATGTGGTTATGATTCTTTTTATAAGGATCGAGTAGTATTTTACTTAACCAAGTTGAAACATGTTATTTGTACATAATAAATTTTTGGGGGGAACACGCGTCATTTTTTTGGAGGCGAATGGGACATTAATATGTTGTTCCAATGTTCCTCTCAGATTTCTCCTACTATCTCCTCTACTAAATTGATTAGATTCAAATATATTCCGCTAAGTACCAGTTACATAGAGATTAAATGCATAAAAATCATTTGTCTTAAGAATCGTTAAACGATTCTTAGCACTTATCAGAAAGGTGTTACAACAACCAAACCTGTATTTGATTCTTCTAAATGTAAAAAGTTTACATGGTGTTACATTATTTTCAGTTACCTAAGAACTTCTTCTGCCTGCCAGGCAGCATCTTCTTCTTCTTCCCAGGCATTAGTATTTTCTTGCCAAGTATCCAAGTCTCCCAGTTCAGGCTGAAACAAAAGAAGAGATGCTCTAAGCACATGGAAAAATTAGATAAAACACATTTATTTTTAACCTTGATGCTTCAGACTTCCAGAAATACTTGAGATATGACAGTACTTCTCAGCTTATTGTCTGTGTTTTCCTCTGCTCTAATACTGACTTTTTCCAGTTAATTGTTGAAGGTTTTTTTCGATTCTATTGGTGGGTAACAAAGGAAGGAAGGGAGTATTGAAGTGCAGTTTTAGGAAGGAGAAGATTGAGCAGATGACATGAGTAGATAGTGTAAAAGATTTCTGGAAGTTGCATGGACAAACCAACATGTACATCCACGTGCTTGTGTGTCCAATATCACTTGACTTCTAGTGAGTAAAAGCAGCACTCATTTCCTGAATTATTGTCATTATGGACAGTCTAAGTAAGTGGCATGACCACTCTGTACTGCTTTCTGCCTAGACCCTTTTGTGCACTACGTTAATGAAAGCAGAAGCTCTGTTAAGGAAGGCAAAGGGGAAGGGAGGGAGAGCATCTCCCACTAAACAGCCAGGCTGTTAGGTAACTCTATTTTTTCAAAGGCTAAAGAGCAAAGATTAGGAAGGAGACTGTTAGATTACAATCCCTACAGAAAGGAAGGGAGAAGTAGAAAGTTAAAAATGGGTCCAAGATAATAAAACAAAGGTAAACCCAGAGGCTTAAAAAAAAAAAACCAAAACCAAAAACCAAAACCACCACAAACAAAAGACCAAACCCCAAACCTTCTACTGTTTTGTTAGGAACTTACTGTGTAGAATCCAAATAAGTGTGTACTCCGTCACTTTAGACGACTTACAAGTATACAAGTGTTTGGAAGCTTCTTACCTTTTTATCACTGATCTGCTAAGTTTCTCAGTAGAATAAATTAGTTAAAATTAGATTAAATACTTCATTGCTTTGAATGAAATACTCAGTTTTAAACAATTTATATTATTCCACAACTATTCCTCTTGCTCCCCACATGCAGACCTTATACAGACTATTCCTTCTCCTACAGAACAGTCATTTAACTGTTAAATACAAGATCAATACTTAAGAGCATACTTACAGACTGGTGAATAAAAGGAATATCTTGCGTAGCTGCTAATCTGCTAGAAAATCCTGTGTTTCCCTCTGGAATCCCAAAATTTAAAGGTTCTCGTTTTTTAATAACTATCTGAAAGTATTCAAAAAAAGGAACGAGAAGTGGTTAGTCAAAGCACTGCACAGATTCCTCGGTGATCATATAACTCTCTGCCTGTGAAGGTACAGCTACACAACACCGCGCTGTGTCTCATACCTGCTTGGGTTCTCGAAGCTGTACAGCCAAATGAACTGGTAAGTGAGAGAAGGTAAATGCCGAAGACACACTAACACCCTCCTCCCCCCACTAGCTTTTTCTTAAGTCACATGGAAACCTATGACTGTATCAAGACAGAGAAAGGGCACAAAGAATTAGAGATCAAATAACCACATCTCCCAGTATTCATATGAGCTACCAGTTATACGATATATTCCTTGGAGAAATCCTGCTTCCACAATAGGTCATTGTAAGACACTGCTCTTGAGGATAGTGGTGTCTGCACAGCTATACTGCTTTGGAACATGAGCTCTCTTAGCTACTTCAATAGTGTATCTGTGCAGACAATTTAAGTTTCAATAGCTGCAACGTAATTCACTATCACATCAACTGGTAAAGCTCTGTACTGATTTGGCTGAAAAACATGCACTAATGCTTCTCCTGAAAGGCTCACCAGCAAATGTAACATGGTTGCTAAAATCCTGTATCCGTTTCTTGTCTTGACCTCAAGATACGAACTTACTCACTTATTTCATTTAGCCTGCTTTAAGTCTCTGCTGCTTCCAAAAGAGGTAGATTCACACTTCCACTGATTGTACAAATGCTAGTACCAATGCAAGAAAGGAAACAGGAGTAGACCATCTTATTTAGCAATGAGAGACTCTGTTACTTGACTGAAGTTATGTTTCCAGACAGATACGAGCAGTAACATGAGTAGATTCCACCTCAGATCTTGGGGTTTATACCGAGCCCACATTCAGCAGAAATACAAATGCAAATTCATATGTAAGAGTGGTAAGAAGGCCAATGTTCTTATGGTGCCTGCAGTCATCCCTAGAGATGACTCTATTTAACTATACCCAGTATAGAGTATTCAAACAGCATGGACTCTTCTCGAGTTTTGTTCTGAACCTGAAGCTTGCTCTATCAGGCAAAAACCATCATTAGATACAAAGAAGCAATCTACCTCTCCCCAGTCCTCCCTCTGCCCCCCAGATTTTGCAAGATCAAAATCCTTAGAAGAATTTAGTCCACTGAATACTGCAGATCCTGAATATACAGAAAACTGACCCCGGTATCATCTCCAATTCATAGGATCACAGCAAGCTTCAGGTTGGAAGAGGCCGCAGGAGGTGTGTAACCCAACCTTCTCCTCACAGCACTCTCAGCTCTGAGGCTGATGAAGGTACTCAGGGCTTATCCACTTGGGTCTTGAAAACTTCCAGAGATGGAGCCTGCACAACCTCTGTGGTAACCTGTTCCAGTACTTGACTGCCTTTGTTGTGAAAAAGGTTTTCCAATTGACTCAAAGCCCTGTAAGTATTCAGCTGGAAGATTTCCACATGGAAACAAAACTTGCAATTACCAAAAGTTTAATCAGCATTTATTTATGGTGTTAATGCTCTTGTGGATATGCCCTCTGTCCTGTCTCCATAATAAAAATAGACATTTGAAGTGCAAGCTATTTTGAAATACCAGCTCCCTAATTCCAACCTCCCCAATATACCTTGGTGAAAACAAGTAACCATTGTTTTCTGAAACAGCAATGCTGTTACCTCAAACTTCAGGAGACCAGGACATGGAATGTCTCTCTTCAAATAACAGAAGGGTATGAGCACAAGTATCTTAGTGTAGTGGTTCCATTTTCAGAATTGAACTGACATGACAGTTCTCACATTATACTTCTCAGAGTCTTCAGAGTATGGAATTATTCATAAGCTTCCAACAACATTAAGACTAAAGACGTAAACATGAACTAGCATCACATTCCTTAAGATCTCAAAGAGTCAGTATTTCTAATTGGGTATGCTAGACTACACATCAGCACCTATTCTCACTTCAATAGAACAGCTTAATTTTAGCAGCAGCACCAGTTGCCAATTTACCTAAAGCATTTTTTAAAGCTAGGAAAATCCTCTGTAAGTATAGTTGAAACTGCAATACTTACTTTTTGAGTTTTTCTTATAGTTGGTGTCATATCTTTGAAATAATCAGGTTCCATTTGTTCCAAAGGATTTTGCTGAGCAGCCACATTGCCATTGCCACCTTCAATCTTCACACTGGTAGGTGCATCTTCATCCCATGAAGACCAGTCTTCTACTTCAGGCTGAACAGAAGTATATGGTACAAGTTAATATAAAAAGACAAGTTTTTACTTGCAGATAGTATCTTACTACGGTATATACTTAATATTATATAGCATATATAATAATATTCTATCTTCCTCACATATATACCAATCCTGTTGTAGTACTGGTATAATTAATGCGTTAAGTGATTATCTATTAAGTCACCTACCACTTAAGCAATTACCTGTTTAGGAACAGATGAATAATCCACTGTGGTTGGCAAAGTTATTTGGTCTCCACTTAACTTTCGTCCTCTTCCAGACCTGAAAGAAAAATGTAGGATTCCTCCAAGCTCTGAAAACATGAGCACTAAGTTTAAAAAAAACAAAAAGGAAGTCTGAGAACAGCACTACTGAAAATAGTCATGGCTATAACATTAAGTGCTTAAGCTACCTTAGTATCAACTACTGCCAGTAAAAGTCTGCTAAACAAAGGAATTTCATCATTAATTTAAAGCGGTGTTCACAAGAATTTCAAAGTGCAATTTACTTTTCAAATTGCAGTGGAAATAGAGGAGAAGCAACTCTAAGAAATATGAAAAAGGACAAATTAACTCAGTTATTTGCATACAGTCAGAATTTTTAGTTTGTCAGTGCTTATGAAGCAAAAACATGATCAATCTACATTTGTTCAAAGACAACCATTTCTACTGTAAACTGAGAAATCTTTCTATTTGTCTTAGATGTTAAGCTGTGTCTAACAAATTGCCTTATGAGCTGCTTGATTTGAAAGCCACTCTAAAGCACTTTTTCCTTCGAAGTCTAAACAGAGGTAGTACAAGAGTATGCAAGTCAACAGCTTCTGTTCAATACATGGTTCTACTTGCTTGAAGAATGCTGTTTCAATGAAAGCATTTCAGCAACCATATCAAATAATTTTAACTGAAAACAAACATTAATGCACTGCAAATAAACGACCTAAATATTTACTTAATGACAGTGTCCAAAGATCACAATAACAGTTAAAATATTTGTAGCTGACATTCACTATATTTTAAAACCTTACAACACTAAAGAATGAGATTCAGGCTCACACTCATGTTTTCCCCAAGGAGCGTAAGCTCCTATAGCAAGANATATTTACTTAATGACAGTGTCCAAAGATCACAATAACAGTTAAAATATTTGTAGCTGACATTCACTATATTTTAAAACCTTACAACCCTAAAGAATGAGATTCAGGCTCACACTCATGTTTTCCCCAAGTAGTGTAAGCTCCTATAGCAAGGCAGTCATGTAATTGACCTTATGCTGCTTGGGAAAGCTAAGTTCCATTTATTACCACTGATGAGAATAAAACTGGGAAACTGCAATTTGGAGTTCACATCACTTAGTTTTACTATTATAGAACATTCTGTCATCAACTCAGAATAGCTGAATTGTTTGTAATACCACCTCTGCTGCATACTGGTGAGTGATCAGATATATTTTTCCTACTTTAAGCGAAATAGATTCTTCTTTAGGAACAGTCAGGTCCTATCATCAAATTTTCAAGCTTTATATAATTAATTCGAGCCCCTTCAGAAACTGTTCCTTTAAGCTGAAAGGCAACACAGTTTAGGGGTAAAGGAAGGTGAAAACACTGGTCCCTCAAACACATTAGAGACTTCTGGTTTTGGCTGACTAGATTTAGTTGATGTCTCTAGAGGAAGCCCAAGCTTGGAAACATCCTCCTTCAGACCCGTACAACATACATATCTTTAATACTATTCTAAGCCATCACTTCTGCAATTATATATATGTCCCTATTTATATGCTCGAGAAGACTCCACAAGTGGCTTATAACAAATATTCATCTAGCCAAAATGACTACACTGACAAGGGTGAATGTGGGAGGAAACAGCTTCTATCATACAACATGGGAAAGAATATGCTAGACAGGGCAGCACTGAGGAAGGCTACATATCTCCACTTCTTCTACAAAGAGAACAAGATGCTTATAGGAACAATTGCTTCACAATCACCATTAGACAGATCTTGATCACTGCTCTCAATGCCAAATGCTTCAAAAAATTCTTGGTTTTGTTTCTCCTTACTAATTAGCAGCATCCAGCTTTCTCAGCTGGAGAAGATAACTAGAGATTTTAAACAGAATAAAGTTTCATCTCTTTTTATACTTACACCTTTTATTTCCTGGAAACAGTGGATTCAGGCAGGCTATTGTTTATCAACAGAAGTTTTAACTAAAGAGATGACTAGTATTATATGTAGGCTTTACGCTGACTAGAAATATGCATGATCTCCACAGGCACTTATTTAAAATGAAAAAACTCGTGTAAACTACATAATCTAAACTACTAGCTCATATCCATCAAATTAGAACACACATTTAATTAAATCACATTTGCTGGTTATCAGGCATACTTATATGCAGTCGTGCATTACAGGAAAACAAAATTTATCAAGCTATGCTTTGCAGCTGACATTAAACAGGAGAAACATCTGTAGTTAATGGACTGAACTAATTTGATCCATTGACTGGCTTATGTGAGAGATTTTAAATTTTACTCTTTTAACTAATCGTTANACATTAAACAGGAGAAACATCTGTAGTTAATGGACTGAACTAATCTGATCCATTGACTGGCTTATGTGAAAGATTTTAAATTTTACTCTTTTAACTAATCGTTATTCACAGAAGAAAAGTTCTCGTACTTTTTACTCCCAAGCAGTTCCTCAGCTGTTCAAGGATTTAGTTCATTCAAAAGTTGAAAAACAGAGGAAAATACTGTCATTACACCTACTAAGCAATTATCTGCTTATAAAAGCTATCTTAACACTTGGAGACATGAAAGGTCCACATAATATAGAATCTATCATCAACTCAGTGTTTTGACTTCTTTTAGAACTTGAACAGCAAGTATTCTTAATTTAATTTGGGATTCAAATCAGAGAACTAAGGTTGACATCTATATAGTTGCATGCAGCATTAAAATGTATCTTGTTAAAGCTTCCACTAGATCTGTAGTGAATTTACCAACCAGTTGAGAGCTTCCTCTTAGGCATGGAACAAGTAGATGAATGTGAAATAAACAGTTATTTTCTGCCTACCACATATTCTGCATATGCTTTAATCTCACTGGCAAAGTAGTAGTCATCATACATTAAAGGAGAATCCATTTCTCTATATTGCTATTTGTTTATGTAAAATAACATTCTGCAAGAGTGGCAAGAAGCAACAGTAGTTCACATGACAGCACAGTGCTAAGATCTACCTCAGGTACTCTGCTACTGTACTACTGAACTCTAATATACAAAATTAACTCGAGGGTTTTTTGAATGCTTCTAGGTACTACACTGCAGCATTCATGGGTCTACAACTCAAAAGAACACTAAGTATGACTTACAAAAGTAAGCAAAAAAATAAGTCATGTTCATTTAAAAAAAAAAAAAAAGCAGTTCCCTTCAACTTTAATCACTGTCCTCCAAACTTCTGAAAGAATCTTCAATAGGCTGAAGAATCTGAAGTCTCAGGCAACTGTTTCTTGACAAAGCAGGCTGGGAGTCACATTTGTAATGAAAGACTGAGTGATGGCTGGGTGGATGCTGCCATTAACTGAATCTCTTAAAAATCAAAATATCACTTGCCAAGTACTTCTAGAAAATGTGGAGAGCAATTTTTCTTAAAGTTTGATGCAGAATATTTTAAAAGGCAATTTTAAAAGCCTGTCATAGCTGTTTAGAAAACACTTCTCATTAGAGCTATCATACCACAAAATACACTCTCAACTTTTGAGCTCTGAAGGAATATGCAGATTGAAGAATGCATTTGACTTAGTTTTTATGTCTTGATTGTTTCCCAATTAGTAAAATCAGAAATGGAACAAGTGATGGGTGGGTGTTGGGAAAGGAAAGAAGTGCAAGAACCACAAGAACCTGTAATTGAAAAAGAAAGAGTAACCAAATTAAATAAGACATGTTTACCTGCATATTAACTTTTTAATGAAAGAAAGCACTGCTGCCAGGCAAGTACAGATTTTAAAGAGTCGAAACTGTGTTATGGCCATGGTGAGAAACCTTTCCTGCAAAAGAAAAGAGTTAGATGTAGAGGATTATACATCTTCCCATAGTTCTTAAAGTCAATTTCCTTAGTTGCTGATAAGCAAGAAGCATTCTATGAAACTATATTAATGCAAGCAAAGAGAGGTGGTACCTGGAACAGAGACGCTACCTGCCTACTAGCAGAACATTTCACTGATGTAAATAATAAATACCTAATATATGGTCTTTAAAGAAACAGAACATAATCATAGGTAAAGTCACAGTTAAAGATACTTTTAAAGGGGAAGTGCTGGCAATCAATTGGAGTGGCTGTACAGCTGATCCGTTTTAGACACTAGCAATAGCACTGAACAGTAGCAATGCAAAGAGAACAGAATAACCATCAGTAAGAAGCTCACACTTGCTTGAGCAAGTCTTGCATATACAAATTATAAATTTAGTCATTAAGTAAAAACCCCAAATTGGCCATTTAAATTTAGTTTCCATTTTGATGGAAATGTATGATGAGAGCAAACACTGCTTATTTTGGAACCAGTGTCACTGAAAAATCACCAGCAAAGAAAGACTCCGTTCATCCTGTATGCACTATAGCACCAGTGAACCCCTAGATCTACCAATATTCTTATGGCAGACTGGATCATGATAGCAAACACAGCCAAGAAAAAAATTTGTCTTTGGCTTAAGCCACTTATGTTGGCAGCTATTTTTCAGCATCAATTTCATAATCTAGATAATTTATATTCAGTATATCACATTATTCCAACAGATCCCCTCAAATAGGTACAGACTGGGTCAGAATAATCTGCTGTAATTCAATGATCCCTTTTCTCTCTTCTACAGGTGAAGATTTCAGAGTAAAGAATAAGAGGTTAGGCTTCACAAATAGCTTTTCATTATATACATCTACACTTGTAACAATATTTTCTGTTGCGAGTTTAACATACCTCCTGGTGAGAAGAGAAGGCAGCCCTGTGACATTTTCCTCAGGCCATGAGTATTCCATGGAAGGACAGCTTGATTTCAAATATGCTATGGCATTTAAATCACTTTTTATATTCCAGGCTTTAACTGAGGAAGAGTCAGGAAGGTGGATCATTAGGTAGGCTGCTCCAATACTGCCCTGAGGATTTTATTAAAAAGTACATAATGGGATTTGTGAGCTTCATGGAGCTTAGATTTTTTTTTTTATTGGTGCTCATTTGCTAGATAATGTAACTAGTATTAAACACTGTAGTAATATAGAACTGGAGATATTGCTTCACATACAGGCCCTTTTACTGTAAAATGGAAGGCTTAAGTCAGTAACCACCAAATTGCAGACCACACTACTAAGCTGTAGCTCAGGAGAAAGGCCTCATAGGACACATCTCACCTCTACTTCAATACCAGCATTGACTTAATCTCATTTCACAGGAGACAAAAATGTATAGAACGTTATACAAGAGTGGGCATTAAATAGGTTCTTCACCTAACGAGAACAGGAAACGGTCAAACTTGCCACAAAGAAGCAAGAATGGTAGAAACCATCCAACACATTTAGTGTTGTTTTAAAGTTTTAAAGCTAGGACTATCATTTTGTATTGGGCTCAAGCACTTCCTTACCTTCTGGAACAGGTACTTTTGACAATATCTAGGTGACAGGAGAATGCATCAGTCAAGAATTTGAATGATTCAGAAATAGTGGAAGTTAGTGAAAAAACAGTGACTAGTAACTAGATGGACAGTTCTCTATTTTAAAGGTAGAAATTATTGCAAATTAACACTGAAGTGGTGGAAGAAATTGTTACTTTTAAAAAAGGGAGCTAGAAGCCATCTACCTGGGATTTGAGGTATGAAGAGCACGTGACCTGCTGAAATGAGAGTAAAGGTACATCTTTTCTGAAAGGATGGTTGTTTAGAAGCTCTCTCCGCTCTTCTCTATCAGAATTCACTCTTCTATCAGCTTGGGGGCCAGGAGTAGCAAAGTACTCTATGTTAGAAAGAGTAAAGCCATTTTCCCCACTGTTTAGCCTACCTAACTGCCACACTAGACAGTCCAGGCAGATCCTAAATTAAAAAAACAATCTGTTGATTGAAAAGGTTGTTTTAGGAAGCAACCATTACTCAAAAACCTCTGCAGACTCAATATTATTTGTGCATAAGTTCAAAGGACCAGGAAGTTTACTACCTAAGTGCAAAACTAAAACCAAAACAACTTTCAAGTGTGTCAGTTACATGTATGTGTATGTATATATAATCTCATTTTTTCAACTCATCTCCATTTTTTTTTAATATATCAAATTGCATACTGTATTGACTTCTCAATATAAAGTTGAACAACTAAAAAACCAGAATCCTTAAGAAGTCCGAGTTGCAAGCCTGTGAAATCCGCTGCTGACAAGAGTTAGCCACCAGAAGTTAATCCATTTTTCCCAGGTCATTCCTATACATGAGTGACTACACTTCCAATACCACCAGTGTGCCTGTTTGGCAGGGTTCAATAGCTATCGTCATTCCCCATAACAATCAGATAACTTGTCCCTCTCCACTTTCTATGTGTCACGTAAAAATTTCAGAGTTATGATGACAGAGAGGGAGACACACACACACACAATCGTGTAACGCATTTGTGGTAGAGCTGCATTTCACTTCAACTGTGGCAGCGCTAGTGCCTTCAAGACAGTAAGTACCGTTTTGCCTGCCTCTTCTCTGAGCTTTGACTGTAGTCTTCCCAATTAAGTTAAGCTCTGTACGCTACAGATTGTCAGATGCACAAACAGACTTTCAGCAACAATATGCTATCAGCTAGCCATAGTAATATTAGCAATCATCCACCTTTAAAAAGTACTTTCATCAGTGTATCTAGTTTTTATACTGCTAATTAAGATAAGAAGCAGTATATATGTATTAATTTTAGCAATATGCTAAAAGCTGTTTAAAATAGCACCTTGAACCAATTATTGGCTCAAGATTAGGACAAGTCAAGAATTCTCCCCCATGTCTGAAACAGCACTTGAAGTATTTGCATTGCTGCTCTAAGGACTACCCAAAAAGAAAAGTTAAAGGTAAGCTAAAGGTTTTGAATTTTGTTTTGGCGAGTGTTTTGTGTTTGTTTGGGTTTTTTTAAGTTAATTCATTTTCTCAAAGGTAAATAATTTTATATTCTGAAGCAGTTGTATGAATACATGGAACCTTAATATTTCCTGAGTTCACTGCAAACTTAATTCACCTGATACCATTACACTAAACTTGTTAAGTGAAACAAAATGTTCACTCTTTTCTTGTCCATCCTTCTCAAACACTGGAAAGAAGCCCAGCCACATATCTTCCTTAACTGATCAATGGGAACAAATACCAGACAGTGTAATGCTAAATGGCAGGGCCAAAACCCTCTTTCTTCCTTTTCTTCTCTGAAGCCTTTCCTTGATAATCAATCCCAAAAGGAACTACAGTTATATGAGCAGCCAACTATGATGCAGGACAGCAGAGAGACGTAATACAAAGTGGCAGTGCTCCAGCCAAATCCCAGAACATTTCTTAACAGATGGAGGCAAAGGTGAAACACTGGACTAGAATTCAGAAAATCTGATAGAGTTGTCTGTCAGCCTGATACAGCCTTGTGCATATTGTACCTCGTGCCTCAGCTTCCCATTTGTAAAATGGGATGGAGCTTTCCCTCTCCTGTTATTGAGATTGCTTCTAATGTATTACATTTATCACACTTACTGTCAACTGAAATTTTAAGTTACATTACAACAGGTATAAATAAGCTAGTAAGTCAGGACACAAATCCTAATTAATTTAATTCTAGCAGTCGATGCAACAATTTTTCAACAGACACCAAATTTAGAAGGCAGTATGAGCTACGCAAGTCAAACTCCAGCTATTGGTAAAAAGTCACAGCAGTTGCTCACATGGAAGGTCAGCAAAGAAAGGATTAAAGCATGGCAGCAGCAGCAAGATGTTAAACACATTAGAGCCAAGTCAGAAAAAGGAGGCAACTTAACCCTGAAAACATTTTATGGATCCACAGAAGAAATATAGTGAAGGGAGGGAAAGCTCAGAAGTTTACTGAACTGAAACATTTTTACATTGCTTTCAGCTTGCAGCAGCGGCCTCATTAGAACTCCTAGTACCTCTGACTTCACTGATACTAGCCAGCAAGTGGTTTACGGCACGCATAGTCCAGCTGAGTTAGTCAACTATGGTGCAATAAGCAAGACTCTCACTGGCGATCACTATACAATGAGCATATTGTAACCTGGAGAAGCACTTCCCCTTTCATACCTAATTGCACACACAAACACCGCTTAAACAGTATTTCAAGAGACAGAGCCTATTCTAAAATAAAGTCACTTCGTGGTGCTAAAAATGCTTTAGAGACTTGTTTTCTCCTGGTGAACTCATCTCCTACTGTCAGTGAAATAGATGTCAAAACACTCATATTCTAGAGCACCTATCCTGCTCTCCTCCGTTCCTCTACCATGCTGATTGATTTGTACTGTATAGCTTTCTTTAGATATCATCATCTTCAAAATGGAATTTCTGCCTTGAATTAGCAGTGCTTTGTGAATTGATTACATTTTCTTTCACATTAGCTCATCTGTGACTCTGGAATAAATATATAAATACATCTTGGATACGGTGGTTTCGACTTATATTAAACACGGCTAGCTAAATAGCGAAAGGATGGCACCTAAATCAAGGCTAAAAACAACTTGTCTGAAACTGAAAGGTTCCCCACCGACTACACACCTACACAAGCAAGCAAAATGAGAACTCCATTTCCTAGTACAAAAGACTAACATGGCCTTGAGTGCTTACATATGGCAGCACCAAAACTCCATAAAAACACCACTGAACCAGTATGTTTTCACTAGAACAGCTGGTAAAAACCTAGCAAGTACCATAGTTAGCCCAAAGTTTCAGTGGCAAGGATAGGATTTCTTAAAAGTTCATTTTGTATGAAATTTTAAAAAAGTAGAGTGACCACATCAATCTGAAGATGTCCAAGTAGGTTTACAAGGAGATGGAATCTTATGAAGATTAGTAGATAGAGCTAAAAAAACTGTTTATTTTCAAGCACACAAACTCTCCTCCAAACATTTGTGCATTACAAGATGTACGAAGACATTCTGTATTTTAAAAAAGGCAATGTAATGATTCAGGAACAGCATTCAGTCAGGTACTGAAAGACACAACCAGCATCTCATGCATTTCAAAGACAGCAACCATGATTCTGTAGCCTAATGAGGAGGTTCCACTCCCCTCTGCATTTGTTTTTNTTTTTTTTTTTTTTTTTAAATCACTTTAATATAGAAAGAGAATACTGGGAACACTGAGGGAGGAGGAAAACACTTACTGAGTTGGGTAGATGGATATATTAAATGGCAGCGTGACTGAACCTTGAAGCCATGCTATTATGACATTACAGAGGAGCGGAATACAAAGGGAAGATTAGGAGGCATCTCCTCTATCTAACTATAGGTAGGTGGTTGGGGGATATCCATAAGAGGCACTGTAGTGTCAACACTAATGTTCCAACTTCCAGTGCAAGCACCCTGACTAGGCAGTTGTGAGGTAGCTGGGAGAGAGGACTACTCTGGCTATGATTTATGGGAGTGAGCTAAGTCATCCAAGGTGCTCAAATCCAGGAAGAGATTTCAAGACCATCAGGAGCTGCAGAACATATCAAAATTCAAGACGGAATGTTTGTCTTTCTAACTAAAGGCAGTAAAAATTGCTGTACCCTGGTAATTCCTAAGTTATTCCTAGACACCCAACACTCTGTTATACATCATATGGAGTTTCAATTTTTTTTAAAACATGCTACTAACCACAAAATTTCTATAGTAATACCACCTCATCTCACCCCTTACTCTCTATGAAACTGAATATAGTTCCAATCTTGTTAATAATGTGAACTCTTGAAGCTTTCTGTTCAGAATTAGAATAAGTTCTATTTTTCAAGGCAACATTAGTTAAAAATAGAAAGTTTATGTCCACTAATCACAGTCATTCTTTGACAATTCCTTATCTATATATGCTACTGCCTTCTGAAAACCAGTCTACAGAACATAGATTGAAGTCATGCAATCCCAGGATACTACACTACAACTTCGTTCACATTTGCAAGAAGTTTTTGACATAATGCACTAATTCACGTAACTGATTTCGCAACACTGGAGAAAGTTCTGACACGGAACCGGAGTTTAAGAGACCCCAGTTCTGTTCCAGTCCTTACTGGTCATCCTGGACTTAGGTTCTCTGTCTCTGCATGCAAAGCCAGAGACAAATTATTAACACACTCTCACTGTTACTGCCACAAAATGACCTTGTAACATCCACTGTCTCAACAAGCACCAGCTATTTACAATCAAGATACACTGTAAGACATGCTGTGCAAAATGGCTTAAAGAAATCTTTACAGGGCACACCCCTATTTCCAGAATATTCAGAACTATAAAGCAGCAAGCTATACTATTTTTCACTAGATGAGCAACTGAGGCACTTACATTGTGAATTCATAACCACAAAATAGTGCCCCACCATTCTACAGAACAGCCCAGGGTTGAGGGTAACACACCAAGGCCAGATGGCAGCACTTAAGTTTTCTGTGACCTGCTAGAAATTCTTAAGCCTTTGTGTACTACGCAACATTCACTTTAACTTTTATGCAATTTGTCAGTCAGCATACACAAAGAAAAAATTCACACTAGGTAACCCCACACACTGCAGTCCCAGAGCCCCTAGAAACACACCACTCCCCTGGTCTTACAGGACGTACTCCCCCCACACACACACACCTCTTTTCCACAGGGTGCCAAACCTCCCAGTCCCCAAACGCTGCCTATCTACTCATCAGTCACTTCATGT
>RSEF01000002.1:143386940-143439186 GCA_003993805.1 Himantopus leucocephalus
TCAAGCCTGCTGTGTGATGAGTGCAACCCACTTACTCCACGTAGCATCAGTTGCATTATGTGTAGAGTGGACCCTCCTTTTGAACATCCAGCCCAGCACTGGCAGTTGGGGTGCTAAGAGGAGCTGTGCTTCTGCACCAGCAACTTCTGAAGCAGCTCAAACTCCTTCATATGCTGCCAATATCTCTTTTTCAGTTGGAGTGTAGTGGGACTCAGATCCTCAGTATCCCCGACTCCAAAACCCCAGGGGCCAACCATGAGTCTCCAGTGGTGCTTTCTGCTGGAGGCTCCAGGTAGGGCCATTCTCCCCAGCTGTGGTGTAGAGCACATTTTTAACATCTTGCCCTGCCTGGACTGGCCCCAGGGCTAGTGCATGAACTGTTTCCTGGTAGCTGAGGAGAGATTTTGTATTTGGAAAAATCTTGTTCAAGTGGATGGCTGTAGGTAGCATACTTCTTGCCTTGAAGAAGGTACCATTAGAGTGAACAGCCATTCTTTACAGCCTCTTTCAGTTAGAAAAAGCTTAGTCGGAAATTTTGATGGTATCTTGGACATTTCTCTTTATTTCAACCTCAGTGGGAGTGGTGGGAACATAGAGGGGGTTTGTAATGCTCACGTACTAATTCTGCTTTATACTGTTTTAATCTTGTGCCTTGCAAGTGTTGATAGCTTGGTTCAGAATTTAAGACTATGAGATCCATGTAGTTAGATGGGATATTTTTTTTGTCTGTTGTTTTCTTGGAGTTACCATAAACCAGATTTTTTCCCCTTACTGTAATACCATGTACATATTGGGAATGATTGGTGCTCTTCCCAAGCTGAGTTAAGAGTAGGTTTTACATAGTTGTTGCATGTGTGTTTCATCTTGTGAGGGTTATTGACAAATTGGATCTCAACACATGTTGGGAAGAAACAGTATAGGTGTATTGGGTTTGCGTGGCCACGTTTTGTTAGTGGGGGAGGGCTACAGGGGTTGCTTCTGTGGTGAAGCTACTAGAAGCTTCCCCTGTGTCTGATAGAGCCAATGCCAGCTGGTTCCAAGACGGACCAGCTGCTGGCCAAGCCCAAGCCCAAGCCCATCAGCTATGGTGGTAGCACCTCTGTGATAACAGACTTAAGAAGGGGGAAGAGTTGCTGCACCAGAACAAAGCAGTGGAGAGAGAAGTGAGAACATGTAAGAGAAACAACTCTGCAGACACCAAGGTCAGTGAAGAAGGAGGGGGAGAAGGTGTTCCAGGTGCCAGAGCAGAAATTCCCCTGCAGCCCATGGTGAAGACCATGGTGAGGCAGGCTTTCTACCTGCAGCCCATGGAGGTTAATGGTGGAGCAGATATCCATCTGCAGCCCATGGAGGACCCCATGCTGGAGCAGGTGGATGCACCCAAAGGAGGCTGTGACGCTGTGGGAAGCCCACACTGGAGCAGGCTCCTGGCAGGTCCTGTGAACCCATGGAGAGAGAAGCCCATACTGGAGCAGGTTTGCTGGCAAGACTTGTGACCCCATGGGGGACCTACACTGGAGCAGTCTGTTCCTGAAGACTGCACCCTTTGGAAAGGACCTGTGCTGGAGCAGTTCCTGAAGAACTGTAGCCCATGGGAAGGACTCACATTGTAGAAGTTCGTGGAGGACTGTCTCCCGTGGGAGGGACTCCACACTGGATCAGGAGAAGAGTGTGAGGATTCCTCCGCCTGAGAAGGAAGGAGTGGCAGAAACCATGTGTGATGAACTGACCACAACCCCTGTTCCCTGTGCCGCCGCGGGGGAGGAGGTAGACGCAATCAGGTGTGAAGTTGAAGAAGGAAGAAGGGAGGGGTGGGATAAAGGTGTTTTAAGATTTCGTTTTATTTCTCATTACCCTCCTCTCATTTTGATTGGTGATAAATTGAATAAATTTCCCCAAGTTGAGTCTGGTTTGCCCATGATGGTAATTGGTGAATGATCTCTTCCTGTCCTTATTTCGACCCATGAGCCTTTCATTATTTTTTCTCTCCCCTGTCCAGCCAAGGAGGGGAGTGATAGGGTGGCTTCAGTGGGCACCTGGCATCTAGCCAGGGTCAACCCACCACAATAGGCCACTATAAATGGTAATAGTTGTCATGATTGTCATGGTTTCAGCTGGGATGGAATTAACTTTCTTGCTAGCAGCTCTTGTAGTGCTATGTTTTGGATTTGGGATGAAAAACAATGGTGGTTTTCTGATCCTCATACCGCCCTGCCAACAAGCAGGCTGAAAGGGCACAAGAAGTTGGGTGGGGTTACAGCCAGGGCAGCTAACCCCAACCGACCAAAGAAATATTCCATACCATGTGACATCATGCTCATTATATAAAGATGGGGGAAGAAGAAGGAAGGGGGGACATTCAGAGTGACGGCATTTGTCTTCTGAAGTATCCGTTACGTGTGATGGAGCCCTGCTTTCCTGGAGATGGCTGAATACCTGCCTATGGGAAGCAGTGAATTCATTCCTTTTTTTGCTTTGTTTGCATGCGTGGCTTTTGCTCTTCTTGTTAAACTGTCTTTATCTCAACCCACGAGTTTTTCCTCACTTTTACTCTTTTGATTCTCTGCCCCATCGCAACTGGGGTGGGTGAGTGAGCGGCTGTGTGGTTCGAGCTGCTGGTTGGGGTTAAACCAAGACAATGATCACAGTGATGAGTGACTGCAGTGGCCTTCAGTGTGGATGACCTACTTTCCAAATTTATGGTGAAATTTTAAACTATGTAAACATAATGTATTTTTCTTCAAATAAACCACACCTGTGGACTAAGGATGGAAGAATTATTTTTAAGTTATTAGTTTGAACTTTAAATTATTAAGTTATAAATAATTGTTAAAATAGTCTTTTTTTTTTGTCCGCAGCTGTAGCAGAAGTGAAACTTCGTGATGATCAATATACCCTTGACCACATGCGTGCTTTTGGCATGTATAATTATCTTCACCTTGATTCCTGGTACCAGGATAATGTCTACTATGTTGATCAGTTTGGAAGGGTTATGAATCTGTCAGTGACTCTGGTAAGAAGAAACATTTTTTAAGAATTTCTAAATTTGAAAAGACGGGGGGTTGATAAGGTAGAAAAAGTGGCAGGTAAGATCAGAATGCAAAAACTGGGGGGGAAGCTATTGCCAGGAAGACAGGTAGATTAACAATAATGTAGTTCACCAGGAAGGGTGAAAGGATTTTAAGTGAGGTTTCTGACATCTTTTTGTTAATAGTATTGCATTAGTATTGCAATAGTGTTCCATTTGCTTCCATTCTGGGGAAGACAGACATGGTGACAAGCTGAAGAATAGACACTTGTTTTCTAGTTGCTGGCTGTTTCTCCCCTACGTTAGTTGATGTTTGTCTGTTTGCTAATTTGAAAATCCAGTCATTGTAGATATAAGGAAAGAAAGAAGCTGTATGCGTTAGAATTAGATAGCCTTTATGGACTAATAGCTTAATCTGGGCATCAGTTGTTGGAGGCAAAAAGATGCTGGTGGCCCCGAGCAAACTTGAAAGAGAGTATAAGCAAGCTAGGCCAAGTCTGAAAAACACGACAGTTCTCTGCTTTTTTACTGATGTTCTTAAGTAGTCAAAGTTTCTATTTCTTTTGAACCATTTTTAATGCATGGATGCACTAGTTTCCATTACAAAGGTGTTCTTCATTCTGGATGGGAAAGGACATGGCTCTATGGGCATCATGTTTCTGGTACATGCAATTGTAGTGTGTGGTCATTAAGGAATAAAAGACTGTGTGGAAAGGAAGATAGCCGTTGACATGCTACCAAAGAATTTGACTTGGAACCCTGTGGGACAAAAGAAAATACAGTCCAATGCGTGGGTTTTTTGGGGAGAGAGTGTGGCTTACTTTGTGCAAGGTTCTGGAAGTGGAAATTGCTAGGCCAGGGCTAAGCTGAGAAAAATCCTGAAATGGTAGTTCTAGATTTTTCAGGTTATACAGGTTTCCGGAGGATGGTAGGCTGAGAACTGAAGCTGCAAAATAGTTCCTTTACTTTTCATAGAACATAGAAGCAGTTGGAGCCCTTGGCAGACTCTTGCTGAGACAGAATAGTCTTCTGGGACTTCTTCCAAATCTATTGAGATCATCTGGATTCCCAGTAGGAACATCTAAAAGAAAGAAGCTTGTCAGGGAAAGCCTTCTGTGAACAGTGGCTTGTCACAGTCTCATTTTTTGTGGTTTTTCCTTGTGGTTGGTTAGCCTTGGCTGGCTGCCAGATGCCTACCCCGGTGCTCTCTCACTCCCCCTCTTCAACATGACAGGGAGAAAATAAGACAGAAAAGCTTGTGGATTGAGATAAAAACAGGAAGATCACTTACCAATTACCATCATGGACAAAACAGAGTTGACTTTGGGGAAATTAATTTAATTTATTACTAATTAAAACTAGAGTAGGATGATGAGAAACGAAGTCATGCAACTTTCCTACCAGGAGCTTGCTCCGGCATGGGCTTTCCATGGGCTGCAAGTGTGGATATCTGCCCCACTGTGGTCCTCCAAGAGCTGCGGGGGGACAACCTGCTTCCCTGTGATGTTCTCCAAGGGCTGCAGGCAAACAAGAACAAGAGGTAATGGGCACAAACTTGAACATAGGAAGTTCCATCTTAACATGAGGAGGAACTTCTTTACTTTGAGGGTGGCAGAGCACTGGAACAGGCTGCCCAGAGAGATTGTGGAGTCTCCCACACTGGAGACATTCAAAACCCGCCTGGACGCTGTCTTGTGCAACCTGCTGTAGGTGACCCTGCTTTGGCAGGGGGTTGGACTAGATGATCTCCAGAGGTCCCTTCCAACCCTGACCGTTCTGTCATTCTGTGAACCTCTGTCTTGGCTGACAGGCTCAGCTGTGCCCTCTGGTGCGTCCACTGGAGCGAGCTGGAAGCAGCTGTGTGCAGCACTGGACAGCCCTGGCCTCTCCTCACAACGGCCACCCCTGCAGCTCCACTGCCAGCACAACACAGAGACCCAGTACGGACACCCAATATGTTCCTTTATTAGGAAGGTGATGAAGTGTGTAAATTTCTTTTTTAGCAGATAAACTAGATAAAGGATTTTACAGCAGGTAGTAATTTGCATTTTATGTGCACTAAATTGAAACAATAAATATTCTTCCCTAGGACTTGGTGGGTCCATTGGAATCTTCAGGAAAATGACACTTGGTTAATATCTTGTCATGAGTTTCAGTTCCACTGGACTGTGAAATAAATAGCTGCCATCTTGCGTCCTAATGCACAATACAGTGCTGTTTTGCAAAGAAACATGTTTCCATAGGTATAAAAAGGAATGTGTATTCAGAAGCATCAACAAGGTGTCTCATTACAAATGTGCCTAGCCATATATTAGTCAAATGTATATTACAAATAATATTGTTTTGAGCAAAGTATAGCTTACAAGTTAGTAATGGCCGCAATTAAAATTAATGTCTTTTTTAAAACAGAAGATGGAACAGGTTAGCATGCGTATCCTAAATCCAAAGTGAAAGAACGCATAGCCTTTTTAACACATAGCTATTTCTAGTTCTGCTTCCTATTTCGGTTGCAACTTTTATTTTAATATGGCAGTGTGTTGGTTATCCATAAATCACGAATTATCCCTGCAACTTAGGTGTTTAGAAAGATGTCATCTGTGAAGGCACTTGCTCAAAATCAAACATAATTGAAATGGAAAAGTGATCAATGTGAGCAGTTTTTCTAAGTCGATGGATGAGTATTCAGGTGTGTTTTTTATACCAGATTGAGAAAATTGTTACCCTAACTTGTGTTAGGGTATAGTGTAGGAAATAGTGTATAGAAGCTTTAACATTCTTCTATTACAGCTATCGGACTTCTTTCATTCAATAAGCTGGCATCGATACTTTGTTTTGAAGACTCAGTGCGTAGTGTAGTGACAGGATTCCTGAGTTGGGGTTTTTTGCATCTGATTTGGCTTTTTTAATTGCTTGATGTTTGTAGTAGCAGAATATAGCTGGAAAATATTCGAAGTTTTCTCCTCCAGCAGTTAAATACTTGGACTTGATTTCTTGACATTCAGCTCTTCTTGCAAAGACGACTTTGTTTCTTTTTATATTCAAATAATGGAATTGAGAAATTGTGGCAACAGTAACTCTTCTCGCACTTAAGTAAAACCCTTAATGGTAGCTATGTTTTCATATTTCTGAATTCCAGTCAGAATTAGCTGTGGAATGCTGTTTCCGTAACTTTCAGTTAACTTCAATTCAGAACAACTGTTAGTGGCACCAGAAATAACGTGGGAATTACGTTTGAAACAAGTCAGAATAAAGAAGCAGATAAAGTGAAGAACAACAAAATCTTTTGGACTTCAGTATCAGGGTTTTAAATATTTGGCTTTTCATTATTCAGAGTGCTGGGTGTGGACATTTTTTGCTCAGTTAGAGAGATGTGTCAAATGCCTAGGTATTTTGATTTTCATAAAAATAAAGTTTTGTATTTGTTATGGCTACTTTGTGGAAATTACCATATAACTTGGTTTTTTTTTTTCCTTTCTCTTTTGGTACGTTTTGTCTTTTCTCATTCCCTGTCTTTTCCTTGGAAAATTAATTCTTATTTTAAATCTTTTATGAAATATTGCTTGTTTGTACAGTATGACAGACTGTTTGTGACTTTAGAACAATACAATTTCTTAATACAACTTAAAAATTTAAATCTTATAAGCTTATAATCTTAAGCTTGCATTTTACATTTTGCCTCTTGTACCTGCATGCTGGCTCCTTATCCTGAGCAACTAGAATACACCCTGGCTTGGTCTGCCTGACTTTGCCTGTGGAGGAACTGTTTGCTCACCGAATTCAACCAAATTTCTACACAAATTCGAAACCTGGGCTGCTTAAAGGCTCAAAATCAGGGTTAGTGTTATAGGCAGGTGAGGCAATGGAGCTGCTGAAAGGAAGGGTGTTGTTCTAATAGTGAAGGCACCCAGGTGAAATCTGGAATAGATGAACAGAAGGACAGAGGCCAAAAGGAAGCAGAGTACGCTGTCAAGAAGTATAGAAGTGGGCAGAGCTAGAATTAAAGACCAGTGGAAAAGATAAGAGAGAGATTTGGGAGTGAAAAATAGTTAAACAAAGGAAGAATCTTTGTAGAGAAGTGAAGGGGGATGAAGAACTGGGTCTGACAAGAAGCTGCATCTGTTTTTTCCTTAAAGAAACCGTGTTGCTGTCATTTAAACCTAATTGCAGTGAGCAAACCTCACTTCTGTTAAAATTACTATAGTTGTTTTAACCAGTTCTTGCTAGTATAGTAGATGACTATAGTATCTCAGCATCCCTTCATAACTCTGAAGTAGGGAGTTACTGTTAACCCCCGTTAACTGTGGGGGGGGGAGTTACTGTTAACCCCCTCTGCTGGTGAGCAGGGAAAATCAGTAAGTCGAAAAGCAAATCTGACACAGAAGGGGGTTGAGGGCAGGTTTTGTTTCAGCTTCAGGTAAGTCCATCCTTTTCATTGTCGGACTGAGATTAGAGGCTGTTCTAATAAATACCTAAAGTGAAATTAGTGAACAGAAAGGTTGTGAATAAGGGCATTTCCTTTCTTGCTTATTGAGAGAAAAGCTTTGTTAATGTGTAATGAAGATTATTTTTCACTTTTTTTCAGGAGATATATTGAGTTTTGACATTCCTGCTGATAAATCTGATGTGAGCTTTAGAAGATTAAATGGTTGATAGATAGTTGATGTTTTTTTTTATTTTTTAAATTACATACACAACTACTTGAAGCTTACTGATCATATTCACTTGAAGGCTGGCAAGTGTGGTCTTCTGTAATGTTACACAGTATAGCCCTGTAAATTACTGTTAACAGGGATGATAATGCTTCTTTCTATGATAAGATGAATGGAATTTTAATTTTTTTTTTTCTAGGCACAGTAGTCATTGCTAGTTACAATGGAACACTTCTATTATAGAAAACACTGCTTTTCAGTGAAACCTTAAGTAAAAGACGAGGAAACCAAAATTTGTTGTATCTAGTGTTTGTGGGATTTTTGTTTGTTTTGTTTGGGTTGTGGGTTTGGTTTTTGTGTTTGGTTTTTGGGGGGTTTTTTTGGTTTTGTTTTTTTTTTTTAGTTCTTTCATTCTCCCCTCCTGAATGTGTTATAAATTAGTGGAATAGTTCAAGGGGCATAGTGATGCAGCTAAATCTACAAAGTGATCCTGAATGCTTCCAATAATTAAAAATCAAATTTGCATCTTTTCCATTGCAGGTTTCATAATAGCCCTTGTGCCTTTTTGTAGTACACAGTAATCTCTAATACTAATTCAAGTAGGCTCAAAAGGCAAGCAGGCTGTCTGTCATCTGGTCTTTTTTGCTGTTGCTTATTAAAATGGTACTTACCCAAATCCAATTTTCTTGTTTACCTTCGAACATGTTTTAAATGCACATCTGATTTTAATAACATCTGGAAAATATGAAGGATTTTAAATCCCTTCAAATACAGGATTCGCGGCAAGTAAGGCCATGGCATGCTTTGCATGCACAAATGTGCTCTTTCTGTATTGCATACACGTGCACAAGTGCAAAGAACTCTAAAGCTGGTGCTTTCTATGTATATTTTTTACTGCTTTGTATCATAGGTCAGAATGAGTAAGTTTCTATTACGAGAAGTATATATATAGATGATCCCACCCCCACCCCCTCCCCAGCTCTCCATTGCTTGAGTGAAAATAGAGCGACAGGAAATGCTTAGCAAATATAATAATTTGTGGCTGAAATTTCAGGGCCTGTAATGGGACACTGTTTTAATCTGATACTTTTTCACATCTATTTCTTAATCTCATGCCCACCCGTACTATAGTAAGAGAGTGCATTTTGTGTGGCACAGAATAAATACTTGTTCCCCCTCCCAGGTTTTCAATACAAAAATGTGCTTCTGTTTGTGCTTCCTTTTACATATTTGTAAATATCTTCAACACTGTCCCTGTAATGTTTTTCTTTCAAATTCTGTTTTTCTATATTTAAAAATATATTTCTACTTAAATATCTTTTCAGTTTGGTGACACTAATGCTGATTTTTAGTAACAAGGGAAGAATTTCCTTATTGTTAAGCAGAATTTTCTGATTTGTGGAGCTTCTAAAATAATTGTAGATCAACTGACTGGAAATGAGCCTAGTAGAATGAAACTGAAAATGATTTAATTCGCTCTATGACCATTAGTTACGTTCTCAACATAGTCTATTTGTTGTTGGGTTAAGATGATATATTGGGTTTAAAAAGGGAAATGTTGATCTGTAAAGGCCAGTCAGGCACCCTTTTTTTCCAGAGATGACTGTTTTATTTGTTCAAATACATGTAGGTACACTAGCCTACAAAATATCTGTGAAACCTGCTGTGTCTTAATTTTGTTTCATTTATGATATATATATAAAACTGTCTGCAAGATGAGGGGAAAGGACCATAACTTTGTGAGAAATGTTTCTTTAAGATACAAAACAGAAACAACAGGAATTGGTTTTGTTTGTTATTATTGGAAGACCTTTTTGGAGACCTCAAGTCAGATCCTGAAGTCTACGAATCAGTGTANTTTTTTTTTTTTTTTTTTTTTTTTTTTTTTTTTTTTTTTAAATTATATTGTCAGTATCCACTATTTGGTTTAGAGTCATAGAACAGCCCAGGTTGGAAAGGGACCTCAGAAGATCGTATGGTCCAACCTTTCATGAGAAAATGAGTCTAGCACCCTGTCCAGTTGTATCTTGAAAACTTCTAGTGAATGGGACTCTGCCATGTCCCCGGGGAGGTTGTTCCAGTCACTCATTGTTCTCACTGTAAAAAGATTCTCCTATGTCAAGATGAAACCTCTCCTGGTGCAACTTTTACCCATTGCCCCTTGTCTTCTCTGTGTGACTTTTTGTGAAGAAAGAGCCTCCATCGTCTTTGTAGCTACCCTTTAAGTACTGGAATACTGTGATGAGGTCCCCTTTGGATCTTCTGCAGTTTTCCCCCATAGGGCAGATTCTCCAGTCCTTTGATGGTGTTCATGGCTGTCCTTTGGACCCTTTCCTATCTGTCCATGTCTTTTCTCAGCTGTGGGGACTAGAACTGGATGCAGTGCTCCAGGTGTGGCCTGACAAGCACTGGGCAGAGTGGGATGATCACGTCTCTATCTCTACTAGTAATGCTTCTGCAGATGCAACCCAGGATCTGATTTGCCTTTGTTGCTGCAGTGTTGCACTGCTGACTCATGTTCAGCTTGTCCACCAGGACCCCCAGGTCCCTTTCAACAAGGCTGCTCCCCAGCCACACAGATCCTAGCCTGTACTGGGCTCTTTGGTTATTCCGTCCCAGGTGGAAGACCTTGCACTTGTCTTTGTTTCTCTTCACAATGCTCTTGCTGCCCCACTCTTCCACAGTCTCTGTACAAGATGGCTCTCCCTTATGACATGTCTGCCTCATCACCTGGTTTAGTGTCATCAGCAAATGAGAGGGTGCTTTCAATCCCATCATCCAGGTAATTTATGAAGATGCTGAACAGCGTGGGGCCTGGTATCAGTCCCTGGGGGACCCCACTTGTGACAGATTGCCAGACCGTTTTATTTAGCAGCTACTTAGTTCAGTTGAAAAAATTCAAGCAATTAAGTTCCATTCCAGTTATTTGAAAGATTATAGAGATGTGACTGTGATGTTGCTGAATCTCCAGTCTACATCTTATGTATTTCTGTAAGAATATTTCATTTGTGCTCTAAATAGTGCTGCCTGATCTACTTTGTAAGTAGCTGATCAAGCTGCATTGCTGATAAAGCATGTCCTGACTGTTTTTTAAACTGTGATGCCTGGTTCTTTTCAAATAATGAAGATTTGGCCAGATTTTTTTTTTTTCTAACAAGTATCTTGGATATTCAGAGATTACTTCAACACACAAAAGGAAAGTAAATCATAGTCCTAAGCAGGCAGCGGCGTTGCTGGCATTCTGCAAGCCAAGTAATGAGCAGAGAGTTACAAAGCCTTATTCAGCAAAGAATGGGCTGTATGTAAGAGTGAAGGCACAAGATAAAGAATGATCCCTAAAAGAAATCCTGGAAGACATGCCTTTGTACTTAATGACAACAGTTGGAAATCCAATTTACAGCACTAACTCAGTTTCTTCTGTTAGAATTAGCAGGAAATGAAGAAGGCAACACAGAACTAAAGCAGGACTTCTGAGAACAATTACTAGAAATATAGATGAAATTGGTAATCTAACATTCATTTTGCACTATTATTCATCCAGGCTGATTTGTGTAAAGTTTATACAGCAGGAAATGATGGATTTTTCTTTTTTGTTTTCTTCGGGGCTTTTTTGTAGAATTTAGTGATATATATCGTTTTTAAAAAACCTGTATGTCTTTACTGTTCAGGGGATAATTATATCATCTGTGCACTTTGCTCATTACAGGGTCTCTGTTTATTCATGCCCAAAAGCTATCCATGCTTGTAGTTTGTCTTAAAAAATAAGATTGCAGTGTGCCACTGATCACAGTATGCTAAATAAATTTATACTGATGCATAGTATAATCATAATGTGATGGAAAGGTTGTTTGCAAATACGATATTAATTAGTACAGCTATTCTTTGCTAGCTAATCACTGTTGTTACTTCTATAACTTACTGAATAAAATCGCCACTCTAGGAAAGCTGAGAAATTATGTATCAGCTTGAATATGTCAGTTGTGTAAGACAATAGGCTAAAGTTCTTTTTAATTTAGAACTGAGTTTTTGTCAATTCGTTTGAGTACAATTCGATGACTTTAATTTCTTTTAAAGTCTCAACATTTTTACTGGGACTAGAATTATTTGAGGTAAGTGATTAACTATATGGGAATGCTAGGGGAAAAGAAGTGAAAAGCCTTTTTTTTAATGCAAAATGTAATTAGTGTTTGGAAGGAAAAAAATTGAGTGCTCAAATATCAATTGTAGAACACTCATGTTTTCAGTAAATAGAAACCAACTCGATTACATTCCACCACCTTTTCCACATATATGGGAATGATGCTTGCTACCCACTTTTTTCTAAATATGCTTAACTGCACAAAGAAACTGGTGAATTGTGACTGAGATTTGTTATTCTTTATTTGTCTGTAATACTTAACTGAAATTGGTAAATACTTCAGAAAGTCTTAGTGCGTGACTGTTTCCTTATAGGACACTGCTCTACAAAAACCAAGAGAAGTTTTCAGGCTGCCTACAGACTTGACAGCTTATGATGATCGCCTTTGTGCCTCAATACACTTCTCATCTTCCACATGGGTTACCCTTTCTGATGGTACAGGAAGACTGTTTTTAATTAAATCAGGCAAGCGTGGAAATAGTGCATCTGAAAAGTGGGAGGTAAGTCTTGCAATAACATACTTACGAATCATACATGTACCAAATAATTCTTACTCTTGCATTTCTTAGGAGAACTGGATGTATATAATGTGAAGAATTAAGCTTTAAGTCATAACTCTTTATCACTGATACAGGATTGTGTTCAAGTATAAAAATCAATGATTTAATGACTAAATTAATGATTTCTTTATGCACAAAATGTCTGAAACTCAAGTGTTTGAAAGGGAACAGCCTTTTGACTGAAGAAGAATCTGTCTAAGTAAAAGTGAGTGTTTCTAAATAGGTGGCTAAGTTCCTTTCCCTATTCATACGTGTTTGTCTAGGATTTCCCCCCCCGCACCCTTTATTGTTTGCTATTTCAGCTGGCCTGTGGAATAATACATGTTTTTTTAAAAAAGTCTGAAGTTATTGTCAACCAAGCTAAAAGGTACTTTCATTTTTAAGTTAGGAGATTTCTGGTTTCTGTGATGTATGTCTGTGAAAATGTAATTGTGCTTGAAATATTCACCATGTAGTTTGCTCCATCTTAAAAATACATCCACAGAGACTGGAATAAAACTTAAACAAAACTGCTGATTAAAAAAGCTTTGATAAGTAACCCTGAGGGTTACCTGCAAAGCAGGTATAATATAAGCAATATTATTTCCACGTCTCTGGTAGGGAGAATCTTCATACAGTGCACTTAGCTCTGGAAAAATCATCAGTGCTTCATATTTTTACTGAAAATTGTTGGTCATATCTGAAATATGTTTTTATGTTTCTTGTGATTAAATTGTTTACATAATTAATTCTTTTAAAGAGTCTTGATAAGGGTCCTTTTTTGTATCCACATCAAAGTGATCTTACTACACTAATAATGGTATTGATTATCCTGCTTGGACACAACAAATAAAATTAAGTTACATTTCTACCTGAGCTATGAGTCTTACGGTTTGTGGTTAGTTCCTCTTTATTCATGTAAGATGAATCTGGTATAAAACACCCATATTTTTCATCTACTTTCTTTATTAGAGGGCAGTTTCCTAAGCAGTCGAGGAGGTTTTAGTATTGGCAGGAGCTCGTGTATGTACTGAAGTGGAAGATTTCAGCATGATAGATTAGCTCCTTCTCTGACATCTTTTGAGGGTTCAGTAACTAGGAAATTGGTCATCCTGTTCTTTAGGTGGTTGGTAATAAATACCAGTTGATTTTTATTCTGTTCTGTGTGAGAATGCCAATACATAAATAAGTTGCATTGGAGTTGTCGGTGTAACAAAAACAGGAGATTTGTATGTTGAGGTTCTGTCACCATTTTTGAGTATTTAGAGCACCCAGTGGTTTACAGTGATGTTAACAATCCAACCCCATAAATCCTCAAACCTTGCCAGGTGTCAGTAACAACAGCTGGATTGAGCCTATACTCATTCAGCCACTGCAGCTTGAATTCCTTGTAATTTATTCTTCAGTTTTCATGTGTTAATGTCCTAGCAAATAAAGAATGTTTCATTTCTTCTTCTTCTCAGCTGTTTGGATTCATTTCGGTTTTATCTTGGGTTTTTTGCTGAATAAGTACTTTTTTGACAAAAGCTGAAATACATATTTTCTAGAATTAGAACTTGAAGGTCTAGGTACCAAATGCTAAATGTCTAAAGCTACAAGACATGTAGTCCTTCTGTATGAAATTATTTCATGTCTACAGTGGTGCTTATTAGCCTTTCAATATGACAGTAATATTTAAATACTCTGCCTGCCTGGTCCCATCCAAATCTTGGATGGACTTCTCCAAGCTGTACACATAAAAATTCAAAAACTAAACCTAGCTCCTCTTAAACATGAATATTGTACTCCTTCATTTAATTATAGATTTTTGTTTCTTACTCCCCTTCATAAAGCTTTATAGAGAAGGAAAATAGAATCTCTTTGTAAGGATAGTAGCCAAAAAAAGAGAAACCCCCCACTCCCCTCAGTACTGTTTGATGATTAAACACTGGCAGCGATGCACTGGACCTTTTTATCTTCTTGTTTACACATGCCAAGGTTTACAAGGATTTTCAGGATGTTGGGGTGTCTAGAGAAGTAGTGAGAGCCTTGGTGAAATGCCTACATTTTCACCTCGAGCGTGAGACTATTTCTCCCAGTTGCTATGCTGTGTTTATGAATCCTGTTCTGTTCATCCGTTGTTGTACGTCTACTTATTGTAGTAGTAAACAGCCATAATGCAGATGGTTTTGTGGATCTTTGTGCGTTGTCTAATGGGCCCTTACAATGATTTTATAATATAAACAATAATAATTAAAAGCATTTCAGAACAGTGGCTTGATAGCAAAGGAAGGAGGAACCAGAAATGTATGACATTCATGGATTCATATGGGCAGAGGTGTTTGTGGGAAGCAGACTTTAACTGATTTGACATTCACTGAAGCCTTTCACTGCTTTCTGAGAAAAAGCAAGACTTCAGTTTTAACTGACTGACTTTTTACTACAATTTTGTTTTCTAGATTGTGTTTAATGAAGAACTAGGAAGTCCATTTATTATAGCACACAGTGTTTCATTTGTAAAATCTGATATGCATTCAGTAGCTGTGCTGCTGCTTAGGGTAGAAAAAGATGAGCTGGACACAAAAGGAAGTGGATTTCATATTACCTTGGAATGGGTCACAATTGCAGAGATAAGCAAAGAGGGTAAGTGTTTTACATTTATATTACTGGTGAGTAATGTTTAAAAAAAAAAATCATGCTTTTATTCTTTGTCCTAAAGTTGATTGTTCCTCAGGTTCTGATATTTCCTTTCCCCAAAACTTTGGCTTGAATTTTACACAGGTAATTTTTTCTTATATTTTGAGATCAAGTTATTCATTGTAGACCTAAATTCTGATAAACATTTGGAAGCCAGGAAGAAGTAAAGTTTTATACATGTGTAGTTAAGGTAATTAGAAAACAAGTTAGAACTTTACTTTGTGACGTTATGCTATGCAATTCCTGTTTAGCCTGATCTTGTAAAATCGAGGTTATACAGGACTATTTCTAAATAATGTCTGTTGTACTTTTCAAAATGTTGTACAGCTGGATATGGGATTTTGTTTGGTTACGTTCCGGGGTTTTTGTTGGTTTTTTAGCCTCCAATTAACAGTGTTGTGGGATTGGAATTAGTATGTGATAAATACAATGATTGTAGTGTAAAAAGTAAATACTGCATATTCTAGGTTTTCCTACAATAAGAGTATGAAGTTCTTCGGTTAATTTGAGACCAACACATTAAAAACATATTATTTAGCATATTAAAACCTACTAATTAATGTATTATCCTAATAAGGTTTGGCAAAGGGTAATTTATCTGTTCAATATGACCATGTATACTTACTTTAGATATCATGATTTCCATAAAGGATACCAGACCCCATGCTTCAGCATCTGATTTAAAGATATGTGGATTAAATTAACTTACCTTTTTGGGAAGACTGTGATACAGTCTCATTCATTGTCTTCCAAAAAGTATAATTTTAATACTGATAGAAACAAGATCCTTAAGTACTTGAACTAAAGCAGTTGATTGCATACTGCGATGTTACTACGCAAATGTTCCTCAGTCCTCCTACATATATGGTATGGATAGGAGAACAGAACAGAGCAGAATAGACTATTTCAGTTGGAAGGGACCTACAAAGGTCATCTAGTCCAACTGCCTGACCACTTCAGGGCTGACCAATAGTTAAAGCATGTTAAGGGCGTTGTCCAAATGCCTCTTGATCACTGACAGGCTTGGGGCATCAACCACCTCTCTAGAGAGCCCGTTCCAGTGTTTGACCACCCTCTCAGTAAAGAAATACTTCCTAATGCCTAGTCTAAACCTCCCCTGGTGCAGCTTTGAACCATTCCCATGTGTCCTATCACAGGATCCCAGGGAGAAGAGATCGGCACCTCCCTCTCCACTTCCTCTCTTCAGGAAGCTGTAGAGAGCAATGACGTCACCCCTCAGTCTCATTTTCTCCAAACTAGACAAGCCCAAAGTCCTTAGCTGCTCCTCATAGGACATTCCTTCCAGCCCTTTCACCAGCCTTGTTGCCCTGAGTGGCTTTATTAGCATTGTCTGCTGTTGAAACCTTGGGTGATGGAATTTCTGAGACCCAGAAAGCCACCTGAGATTGCCTCATGCTTTTGTGGCCAGCTCAACAAGAAGAAGAAAGATGAAGACCATCGCTTAAAGAGAGCACTAACACAAACTTTTATTATATTTTGTAATACTGTATAGTTTCATAAATCTTTTTTACAGTGTGTTTTTTATAACTTATGACAAATGTTCATGGAATTAAACTTTGTCCATAAAAGCAGATTTAAAAATCTTTCCAAAATTCTTGTTAGTTCTCCAGTGGAGGAACAGACAAAATTTTTGTAATTACAGTCAGCAGAGATGTAAATAACAAGATTCAAAGCAAACTTTCATTATGAAGAGAGAAATAAGTTTTGATTTCTTTTAAATAAACATCTCGCAAATCAGAGTGATGTATGAACCAGTCTCAAAGATAAAAGCTGTTTCGAGGAATTACAGTACTTTACATCCTTTTTCATCAATGGGCAATTTCTATGCTTAACTTTTCTTGTAACTCTGCCTGTGGATGCAGTTTATCAAATTGTAGTAAAAATAAGTAGTTCATCAACAAGCCACTTCTCAAATTATCAAAATCTATGCTTCATCAAAACAAAGCCTTAAAACCTAGTTAGGTCTCTTGACACCAACATCTGTGAGTCTCTGCCATGTCTAGTTGGCTAGGCGAAGTGATCACACCTACCGCTATTCTATTACCAAAGAACAGAAATGGAAGCATGAAAGTAAATCTGTATGGAAGCAATGATTAGATCTGTTCACATCTTGTGATTGCGACAAAGGTATACCCTTTTGAAGTTTGTTGTTTTCTTTGGTTAACTAATGTTTTAGGAATCCTCACTGTAAAAGCTTGAAATGAATAACCACCATGCTGCTTTATTAGACTCAGAAAATGTTACGTGCTTGTCTTTCTTCTGACCTTCTTTACAAGAAAAATCATGTAGTATAAATTTGCCAAAAAGATCATAAAGGCTTACTTAAAAAATGTAGAAGTGTCGGTGACTGAAAATACTCTACAAAAGGTTTGGTCACACAATGACAAGTTGTGAGGTTGTAGAGCTTTTGAACAATGGAGCAAATGCTGCAAGAGAGACGTGCAAACAAATTTGATATGTTTCAGTGCAGTTAAATTCAGTCAGTTAAATAACAGCTCGTTCAATGAGTGGCTAACTTCCCACTACAAGAAAGAGGTGCTCTTTTTGTTCATGTATCTAAGCCGAGGTAATTTGTTAGTCTTTTAAAACCGGTTACCCTGTTGCTTGGAGTCTTTCTGATTGTATAGATCTCTTATTCTGTCTCTAATTAGAATGGTTGAATGTCTTCAGTTAATACNCCCCCCCCCCCCCCCCCCCCCCAGCCACATCCATACTTTTTAGGAAAAAGAGGTTAGTCTGGTTATTACTCTCTACTCCACTTCTTCCTTAGGAAACACAGTAGAATCATAGAATGGTTTGGTTTGGAAGGAACCTGACAGGTCATCTAGTTCCAACACCACTGCCATGGGCAGGGTCACCTCCCACTAGAAAGAAGGATAACCAGTTGAGAGGACTTAAATTATAGCTGGCTTATCCATTATTATCTGTGTTCTCCTACGACTTCAGTGTTTCTCTAAGCTTAACATTGAGGTCAAACAGGAACATATTTTGGAGTACTAGAGTGGCGTAGATTATTTTTACCATCACAATTATGTCATGTCTAATGTACTCTGCTAATGAGTTCCCAGATTCTTTCAAGCACAGTTGTAGTTACAAGTACAGTGATTTCTTTTAATGAAGAGATGAAGCATAAATGTGAAAAACTAAACAATTCTAGGGGACAATTTTATCACCTGTGAGAATTTTATCATGTTGTTCATGTTTTGCTAAAATTCCATTTGTAAAATGTGTTAGTATTCAGAAGTTCATAAATTACTGAGGGCTCTGTGGGCAGTAAGATTCTAATGGAAAAAGAACAAACATTGTGCTAGAACCTGTCACCTTACTGGTGTTTTAAGTCATCAATACTCATGTGTTTGGAAGCACAGTAGGGAATGGCACAGTCCTTGATGCCAGTAGCTAACATCTGGGACAGCGAGCAGTGTTTTACAGAAGTTGAGGAAGATGGGCATTTTCCATTATGAATAAAGTGTTACCACTAGCTATTTCATTGCTTCTCAAGTTTCTACAGCAGCTCAAAAAATATTCCGACAACTTCTTTGTGGAGAGGCTGAGTGGCTTTGTGAATTGCTGGGCTAGCTGTGATCAACAAAGACATCATAGGAAAAAAGGGCAATGATAGTTTAATTTCAGGGTCTGTGTATTTAACAAAGTCATTGGAAAACAGAAGAAATTTCTTTTCTATGGTACTGTGATATAACTGGTAGGATTGCTTAGTATTTTTAAGTGTAATGAGATTCTTGTATAATAGTTTGTCTTCTAGAAAAATATTATGGCTAAGATATTTTTTTTTTAATTTTATAGGTGATCATAGATATGAAATCTTTAAAAGGAGAGTTTTACAAGGAAAATCAGTCCCCCATTATGCAGCAATAGAGCCAAATGGGGATGGTCTAATGATTGTTTCCTACAAACCATTCAAATTTATACAAGATGAAGACAACAAATTAGAAGAAAATGATGATGCAGAAGCAACAAATGAAAAGAAAGGTAAGATTTATCTGGCAGATTATGATAGGCTGCTCTCTTTTCTTAGAAAATAGCTTGCCAGTTTAGCATTTGTTTGGAAAGTCTAGCAATAAATGTTTGTCTTAATACCTATCTTCCAGATTATTTTTTTAAGGACAGATTGGGGTTTTTTTGGTTGTTTTCACCCTGGGAAGTTGTACTGTGCGTACACCTGTATGAGAAGCTTTTATGGATAGGAGACACTTAAAGAATTTTGTTGTTGTAAGAAAAAGGATATTTTGCAAACAGAACTATACTATTTGCCAGCAGTTGGATAGCTAAAGTAACACCTAATTTAGGCATCTGGCTGAAGTGCTTGAATTAAGCAGCCAGTCTTCCTAGATCAGAAAGCACAGTGTGGCACCCATTGACTCCTCCAAATAGTTGTTCATCAGAAAGCTCTCTGATATGCAATTTACTCCTGCCTTTCTAAATTAAGAAAGAAACCAAACAAAACTTTTTAAAGAATAAGAATCCTGTAAAAGACTATCTTTTCTCCATTGGAAAAGCAGTTCAGGAAAAATAATAAACTTCAGCAAAAGGCATCCATACTTGATCAAAACAAAATTAAGTATGTAAAAATCTGTTAATAAAGTTTTTTTTATCTTAAATATCACTAAGCTCTGTAATACATGTTTACTTAGTTATATTGTATTATTTCAGATTTGATTTTTGTCTCTGAATTTGAGGCATAGATTAATGGACCAATCCTAACTGAGTGATACTAGCACAATCTTTGTCAATGGTGCAAAAATCTGTTTGGGAAAGAATACAAAAAGATCAATTTTCTGGAACATATTAATGTTACACACTGTGATAGCTGTGACATTGTACATGTAATTGTATTAAGAATAGTCTGTACATATAAATCTTGAGGCAAAGGAGTTCTTCAGTGCGCTGGGCACCATAATGCAATGTCTATGCAGTTGTCATCCGAATTAGCTAGTTCGATGTCCTAAGGATTTTAAGAGCTTCTTAAACTGTGTGCTTGGTGTGATTAAAGAAACACAGTAAAGAGCACTATATGGCTCTTAGCATAGCTCATTTCATGCGTGTATATGCACATATGATGTTGCCAAAGCCCAGAAATCTGTAATGTACTGTTTGCAGGAATACCTTTAGAAAACTTCTGGTGGCATAAAAATCTAATGGTAGAGAAAGTACTGAAACCTGAACTCCTAATTTAAAGGGAAGTCTAATACCTATTTAAGACAGAATTTGTCTTTTGCTGAACCTGATGTAGGCTATAATTTTAGTTGCATAGTTATATAAAATTGCAGGCATAATAGATATCAGATGATGAAACAAAATGTGCCAGTAATGGTACTCTATTTTTTATAGCAGTTTACAACAACAGATCAAGAAATATTAAGGTGGTTATGTTGCACATCAGTATTTTGGTTTTTAATTTGCTCTTTCATAGTCTCCTCTCCACATTTTTGACAACTTATGAGAAGGCTGTCTTGAAGATGGGGTAGAGGGGAAGTCTAAGCTACTTTTTTGGTGTCATTCAGTTTTCTTATAAATTAAGACTTTTAATATTAGATACAGTGTGTCAAAGTGTAGAATTTTGAAGGCTGTCATATCTCATGTATTAATAGTCTCTGGGAAATATATTTGTAGCAGCTGTGACTAATCCATTGCAAACAGGAAACTCATGGTAACAGGCAACAGTGTAAGAGTCCTTCCACAGTCACAGTTGCTGACATGAAGCTTAGATCAACTACATCTTGTATGGTGTTATGACAACTTGAGAGCTTCCAAAGCGTCTATCCATACTTACTTTTCCTCAAATAGGGAGGTAACGTGCAAGATTGCTCTTTAGAAAATGAATGCGTCTGTATTTGTGTGTTCTGTGACCAACTTTGCACTAGTCAGTCATGCTGTCATAGCCTTCCTTTTTTATAAACTTTTCTCTTAAAAGGCCAATTCTTGTAGCAGTTTAATAATCAAGATAGACATCAGGCAGATTCTAGACCCAGAAGCAAAAGTCAGGCGTTACCTCCGGGCAGGCAGTTGTATTTCATCTCCATCAACTGAGGCAGATGAAGGCTGCTTGGTCTTCTGAAATCATTTCTGTTGAATAGTCAGCGTAGCTTCTGGCAAAATAGGTAAGAAAAAAATGTTCACATCTCTGAACAACATATGCTTCTGAGCATGCAGTAGCTTGTCAGTACCACTGCACCTGATGTCTTTTCAACCAAATTCTTAACCATTAATGTTTCAGTGTATTTAAGTACATTTTGGTTATCAATTTTGTCATGCTACAATAATCTTGGAGTAATAGTTAATGCCCATTGTATAACTATCAGCATATTTGAGTATAAACATGAATATAAATTGCTTTACAGATAAGGGACACAAATGAACTTGATTGCTAAAAACGTTTCTCCTTTTTATAATCAGAATATATTTTATGTAAATTGTTCACAGTAAAAGTTAATTTCCACTCTTCCACAAACTTCTATTCCATATCCCAGCGTTGCATGCTGTGGAATCGAGAACAGCATTTGTAACCTAGTTTGTATTTTTCTGCATGTTTCCAATTGTAGACCCTCTCTATTACTGGCAGCAGACTGAAGATGATGTGACAGTAACAGTTCACATTCCTCAAGACATGACTAAGGATGACATAAAAGTGCACTTTTCCCCTGATAACATATGTGTTACACTGAAAGACCAACCTCCTTTGATGGAAGGAAAACTCTATTCATCTGTGGACCATGAAAGCTGCACGTGGATAATTAGAGAGAACAAAAGGTGTTGTATATGTTTTTTAGTTTTCCCATTGATAGGAATTGATTTCAAAGTGTATACTGCTGTATCTCTGACTTCTGACCCCTCTGGGAGTAGACTCATTTAATGCTACACCCTGCATCCCTCCTTGCAAGAATTTATCTCCTCTGCTGAAAATAATTCCCTGGCTTTTGCAATGTTGTATCATAATACTTTTTCTTTAGCTAATTGTGAAAGTAATCGCCTCCTCTTACAGTTACTTCCTTATAAGCTACATGACCAGCTGTTTTCTACAACAACATAGAACAGCCTCTCCAAAATAATATCTTATTTTATTTCAGAAAAAAAAGGCATTATGTATAACTGTCTGTACGACAGCTATATCTGTATCAGACCAGGAAATTAGGAGTTTCTACTACTGAGCTGTGAAGTAGAGTTCTTTGCAACATTCGGGATACATTGACTGCCCTAATGTTAACCTCCTAACAATATTTTCACATGCTTTGCCTGTGTTTATTGGCAGTCAGTTGCCTTTCTAAAACAGTATTTGGTGATATGAGCTACTGGAGATTAATCCATGCATGCCTGTATGACTACCTGGTTATTTTTATTCTCTTTGAGAATAATCTTGTCCATTCTCTTCTAGTTGATCACAGTGGAAAAGTGAATAGGTAAACTGTTAAATGATTTTCATAAAGACAGTGTAGCATATAGTTATGAAACTTTGGTGATAAATTCAGTAAGTAAATTCAGTAATATTTTGAAGTGATAAAGAAAAACTGTTTTTTCCAAATAGAAGAAAAAAAACAGGTATCAAAATGTTAAACATAGCTTTGTAAGCAGAGTAAACTTAATTAGTTCAACAATTTTTTTTCACTACATTTTGTGATTGACTAGCCTGAATTTACCCTGTTTGTGTTAATATATTATTTCTCTTCTACTTCGGCTTTCCACAAACAAGCTTTTTTGGTAATAATGTAACAGAAATTCTTCAGGTTTGACTTATAAATTCCTTATTATTATTTTCCTAATCCATTGTACATTATGTACGTGATATAAAACTAATCTGTGTGAATTTAACATGTTGTAGACCTCAAATAGAAATGTTCATGGTTTTATTTGAGAAATAAATTCTATTTGTCTCTTTCTGAAATAAAAACACGAAAGAAGGGGGGGGGGGAATAAGAATTCAGAGTTCCCTAAACTGTAGTCAAATTTACTTTTTTTTTTTAATTTTAAAACCTATTAGTTCTAGAATTTTAGTTCTCTAGTAGAGAATTGCAACCTAATTTTGGACATTAAATTTGCTTTCTACTTAGACTGTATTGTTAGTAGAGCCTCCGGGGGGCCCTTCAGAGCCCTAAACTGATCTCAGTGACAAGACATGTTCAACGATTGTTTTAGGGGTTTTTGTGGGTGCCAATTGTCTACAACATTTGCATCAATAAAAATGCTTCATATCTGGAAGCATTCATATTCAGATTTACTTCCATATGTGTTTCTGCACATGTAAAAGGGAGTGTGAAATCCCTATATATTTGGAAATGCACCCTTCCGAGTTTTGTGTTTGAGACATGAAGCTAAAAGCTTGCGTTATCAGCCACTTTCTTTGTTGCAGTTAACAGGTGCAGCGAACACTTATATGCACCATTTTGGCTTACCTTGTAGAACGTTAACTGAGAGCTGTTGAATGCTTCAATACTGCTAAACATACTCCTCTTGATCTTTCCACTTACAAGAAGGATTGAAAGTCTTTGCTCATCTTTTGCAGTTGTACTTCCCCTTGTGCTACCTGGTCAGAACAGCTAGAACTGAAGCACCATCTAAATGGTTCAAAGTAAGACTTAAGTCATGTTGAATGAAATGCAGTCATGTGCATTAGAAAAAACAAATCCTTGATTCACACTTAAATGACCTTGTTCTTCTTTGTACCCTAAGCCCATATTACCTGTAAAAGTACCTTGGAATTTTTATAGCTTCTCTTGTTAATTGCACTCGTGGGTTTGAAAGTCTGGAACAGACTAAACATTTTTTGCTCTAAGAGCTTTGTGATCATACTGCTGAACTTTGAAAAGTTCATATATTTTACAGCCTGTAACTCAGCACATCGTTTATTTAACCTAGGGGGTGTGTTTCATTATTTAGAAGTCTCATATTATCCTCTTAAATGTTCAAGTAGAGATTTGTGCATAAGTCCACAGCTATCAGATATTGATCTGTATGGTCTTATTGCAAGATAGAGTTGTCCAGGTTCTTTGGGTATTCTCTTTAATATCTATGAATCTAGGCACCAAAATATTTCTTCACTACAGGTAAAGAATTCTAACCAGTGCTGGCCATCTATACATTTGGTAGTTATTGTAGCTTTAGTTAATATAACAGCTATTATAATTAATGCATAACGACAAAAGGACTTCAGAGTTGTAGGAGTGTCCATACTTAAATAAGAACAAACTTAAATCAGTTGTTTTTCAGTGTCTGTTACAGTATTCAATTTGTGAGGTTTTTTTTTTTTTTTTTTTTTCTTAAACTTGTTAGAGGCTCTATTTGCTGTAGTGGGCTACAGGACAAAAAGTTAATCTTGTTTTAACTGACTACCGCTGGTACTCCTTTTAAGATATAGAAGATATTTGGATATAGAAGGTATTTGTGCTGGTTTATTCACTTCAGTCAAACTAAGACTGTGAGCTGTGGCTGTTACGTGTTGCTCTGTCAGAGTCCAATACTCTGACCATGTTCTTTTAGATATGCCACGCATGGAGGTTTTAATGATCAAATTTACTTATTTGAAGATATTTGATGCTACATAGGATTTCTGATTTAGCAGTGTGATACACAATACATTGAAAACTCAATACAAATGTAAGTTACACTTAGCAAAAAACAGCAATGGCAATACACATTTTAATCACAATACCAATGTGATTCCCATTACCAATCTCTATAATATGCTCACCGTCACAATACTGGGCATCCCCACTTGCTGGGAAGGAATACACGGGTTGAAGTCAGCTCCAGCCCATTGCTCTCTTCCAAATTCTTTTGTTAGTTGTCTAGTTTTTATACTCTGCCTGGGTTGAGCCACATATACATTCCTCCAGTACTGGTCTGGCTAACTCCGGGAGATATTTACGCTCTTAATGAACTCAGGGAGAGACATTTACACCACCATTTGATCCACTCAACTGTTGATAGCTGTTTATCTAAAACAAAGACCACCCTTTGTGTTGAGATAAGGTCAGCTTTTTTGCATTATTCCCTGAGCTTCATGGGCACATGCCCTTGCCCATCTCCACCAGTGATCTTCCATTGTAGGGGTTTGGTCATTGAGTCACATTCCACCCCTTGGGGTTTAGTCTGTCACAAGCTCTGTGATGTGTAACACTGGTTGAAGGCTGGAAGCACCTTGTATTGATCATTCTGTAAATGCAGAGCCATAGGCTGAGTACCGAACCAAATTGTTTAAACATAAGATGAAGGGTGGGGAAAAGGGATACAGGCTGATGAGGGAGGGGGAATGCAAGGAAATGAGTCAATAAGTAAAACTGTTTCAAGTTTCATTGTTCAGATGTGGTTCGTGGTGGACTTTGGCTTGGATTTTCCAAAAAGTGTAAGAAAAGCAACAAGGTCTGTCAGTATATAGTACATATTTTGACATTTACTGCTTTTACTCTCTCCTAGGATAAAGTAATAAGCCACTGTTCCTTGAAACAAGCAGGTTTGGTTAAATGGTTGCTTAAAAGAGTGATTTCTGTATATGGTGTAATCATATGAAAAAATATAAGAGGAAAGGAGTTGTTTCTGTGGAAATAGAGGTATTTCCTTTAAATAAGATAAAAATTAATTTTTATCACAGGAAAGTTTTGCAAATACTCTGTGGTAAAGGACATAAATTTAGCAAAATACAAGCTTGCCTATATTACTAAGCACATTTGTCTTTTATCCAAATCAAAACCAAATCCAAAACATAGCACCACACCAGCTCCTATGATGAAAATTTACTCTATCTCAGGCAAAGCCAGTACATGAGTGCAACAAAAATACTTCAGTCTATTTACTAGATTTAAGGAACAAGAATCTCTTTGGTTAAGAAAAACTCTGCCTTAAAATTCCTAGTGTATTAATGTCAACAGTGTACCTCCTCGTTGTTGTAGTTCTGTCCGTTTCCAAGGTATTTTGAAATGTCTTCTGTTGTCCTCTGCTTGGCCTCTTGTTTTCTAATACCAATCAATAATATCCAATATAGTTTTACTTTGAAGAGATAAATGCCAGAAAATAGTATTTGCTACTTGCATTACAGTCCTTTTTACATTTCCATAAACTAAACTTGTTAATGGAAAACTCCGAGTTCTAACTTACTTTTTTTTATTTTTTGAGCTGTCTTTGATTAACAGTCACCAAATACTTGCTTTGAGCAAAAACATACAGGTGTTGGAAGAAATTCCCAATATTCTAGTAGCCTAGAAGTGGCTCTTGTTGTGCATCTGGTAATAAAATATGATTGTGGTGTAGTTAGTGATTTCTTCTGAAGAAAAATTATCTCTTTGACCGTGCATATTTCTTCGAAATCTTGTTTTTGACTCCAGCAATTCAGGAGAGTGCATGCACTTCAGTTTTCTGTCTAAGATTTCCAGTTCAAGACGTTATTTCTGCATATATGAAGCTTACTGCTATGAAAAAAAACCCCCAAACTGTAACTTTTTCTGTAGTTCAGACCTGTCCTTGGGTCTCCATTAAACATTTTTGGTTCACAGAGTTTCCTGCAGATTTTCTCCTGTAGTGTTTCCAATTTAGTTTTCTCTGAGAGGTTTTGAGATGCACAAATTTTAATCCTATAAACCCGACCCAGCATGCAATAAGTGGTGAGATACACATTTTCATTACCATTCCCCAAGTATGAAACTGGGGAGCAGAGTGTTAGACATCTTATGATAGTTTTGCATATTGCTTTCCATGTAATACATATGACAGTAATTATTCTTGATGTTATACTAGTTTAAAATACAAAGTGGAAAAAGATGGTGGAGATAATACCTCTGGGTGCTTGGGCAAGCTTAATGTCAATATTTTTCATTAATGCTTTGTTTGAACCTCTATGTGAAGTACATTGGTATATATACCCTGTGAGATTTGGTTATAATACAAAAACTAGCATCACATTTTCTGCAACACATTCCCAGTTAAAATTTTTTGTCAATTTCTTTTGATAGTCATATGGTTTAGTTTTAGGTAGTTCTGCGAGGAGCAGGGAGTTGGACTTAATGATCCTTATGGATCCCTTCCAACTTGAGATATCCTATGATTCTATGATTTTCCTTTGGTTTTCCTCATCAAAAATCTTGGCTTTATCCCAAAAGGTTAGCTGTAAAAGATCGTTATTCTCCAAAAGAATTAGATAAAGGGACTAATATTTGTATATAGATTATACTAATACTTTATACTAAAATGTGACTTTTCAGTTCCTGATTATTAGAAATGATGGTGAAAAATAACTCAGTTGAGTAACTCAATTTTTTTAATGATCAGGTGAGCAATATTGCATGAATCTCAGGCTTCTATTTTAATGGGAAATGGTAATTACACATTTCAGTATAGTAAGTTGCACTCAGTTCTTAATGCTGGTACCACAGTACCCCTTTAAATCTGTTGATTAAAAGTTTAAAACTTGCTCCAAAGGTCTTCTGTAAAAGTATGCTATTTCTAATACTAATGTAATTGCTTCAGAAACTGATTCAGAGTTTACTGAATAGTTATTTTTATGATGTAGTAGTTCGTAACTTAGAAGGTTTTACTGTTCAGTCAATTGAAACACTGTCATTGTAGACACTATATCTAAAAAGTGAATATAATAAAACTCATTTTATCGTTATATCCATGTGTTGGTCTAATGCAATAATTAAATGGAATTGCTGTGTTGGTACATTGGGCTGCCTCTTGTTTTCTATTTATTTAGTTAGTTATTCCTAATGGTTATACCAGGTTCTCTTAAGTTTGGGGTTTTTTTTCCAAAGGTTACAGAAATCGTATCTCCTCTGAGATATGATTTTTTATATACAATGTAGATAATTAACTGTTGTAGTATTTCTGAGGTCTGTAAAATGCAACTATTTTTGTCCTAGATGTTATATAAAAGTAGTGCCCAATTAAGTAGCCCTGTTAAGTACTTCTTAGTTTTCAAATAAATCTCTGTAGTAAAATTCTGTCACTCTCTGAATAGTTTTCTTTACAGGTGATCTCCTGTGGTATTTAAAATATTTTAATAAGATTGCTTCAGGGGAAGCTTCATTTACATTGAAAACTCTGAGGACACTTACATGGATACATTCCCTTTATTCTTAGGCTTTTAGAAATCACAGTTCCTTAGTCTGTTTTCCTTTAGAATGCTTTCCATTAGAATAGGGTTTTTTTATAAATTGAATGCTAATGGTTTCTCTTATGTGATTTTCATTATTAATTCAGTTTTGAGAGAAGTGCTCAAATCCACATTTAGAGCTTTTTGACTAATCTGAGAAATGGATGCAATGTTCTCATGTACTACTGTTTGTCTTCTGTTTGCATTTTAGCTTGGAAATTTCTCTAATTAAGAAAAATGAGGGAACCCGGTGGCCAGAGTTAATCATTGGTGACACAAGAGGGGAATTCATTATGGACTCTGAAATAACTGAAAGCCTGATGCATCTTACCTCTGAAGTAATGGTAAGGAGTTGAAAATAAAACATGTAAAATTCTTGTACGTTTGCACGTTGTCTTTTCTTGATATCCTAATTCGCACTTCATTGACATAGCTCATCAGTTCATTTACTATTCTGAATCCTAACTCTACATTCATTTTTAACTGAAACTGTTAACAAATGAATGGCACAAGAGTTGTGAATATACTCTGAACAGTAATACCATCTTCATGGGGGACTGAATTTAGCTTACATGGTAGCGTCTGTGCACCAAAAGAGCAGTCTGATTTAATATTGAAAATAAATTTTGTTCCCACGACTTACCATAAGGCAGTTTGTTTTAAAGCAGTTGATTTAAGTAATTTTGAAAGTTGTCTGTTTCTTGTTTATGAGTAGGTTAGCAACACTTTTATACTGTCTTCCTAGGGATACTGTACTTATATTGACTGTGACTGTAAATGGCATTTTTAAAAGGAAAATTTAGGCAAGCATAAGCATGACTCATGAACTTTCTGGCGTTATTGTTATGCAGGGAGTCTACTTAAAACAAAATAAAATGTAATTTTTAACTGCTGTTTGCCTGATACTTCCCCTTTTGCTTTAATTAGAAAGTGACATCTCATCTAAAACTTGTGAAGTGTGACTCGCTATGGGTCTTGATATATTAGTTTTGTATTATTACATTTTTTTAATAAGGCTGTAAAGTGTTATTAAAGTAAATTCTGTTTAGTGCTTAAATTGATTTCCCTCCTCGACCCCTCGCCCCCCCCCATTTGTAGGCAAGATATTGTAGTACATCTTTTGACCATAGTTTTATTGGGAACTTCAAATTTCTTTTATTTCGTAACTTTTTCTTTTGTAACTTTTGTGCTAAGCTTAAAATGATGAGTTTTTTATTTTTTGTCACAACTTTTCAGCTTAGGTGCCATAATGATCATGTAAAAAAAAAAAATCTTTAGGTAACTGTTCATTTAAATGAATGTTAAGTATTTTGTTATACTGCAACTTTAGCTACATATGTATAATAAAGGCATGGATTCTTTTTGATCCTCTCAATTGCTTATGATAATGATGTTTACTTGGAAGGTTTTTCTAGAAGCCACGTGATGAAAAAGTAGAGGCCATCAAGAATGCTTGATAGAGGAGAGGTGAACCCCAAAGTCTAGCCTCTAAAGAGACAGAGATACCCTGTTTTAAGTCTCGTGCATTACCCTGCAGTATGACACTTAATTTTCCTGGTTTCTGTCATTTAAGGACATTTCTTTGTTATCTCTTAAAAAAATTGTGCTGATCTCCTTCACTTTGTGGGCTGAACCAAAATGGAAGTTCGTAATAATCAGCTGAAATGAAGAAATGTGTGCAGGAGCTCAAGAACTCCTCCCTGTCAGATGAATTGTCTTAGTGCCCTGTCTAATCTTTCCTTACACGTTCTGTTTGGCCTCAACTTTCAGATAATATTAGTTGTCAAGCTGGTGTCTTTTTTGTGCAGGAAGCAACGTTAATTCATACTTCATGAGGAAGTATATATTTTTGCCTTCTGTTTAATAAAGGTCCCTTTCTGTTATGATGAATTAATTCTTTAAATATATCACAAAGGTAATGTAGCTTGCTTTTTTTGAAAATTATCCAAGGACTGTGTCACTAGCAGAAGTAGGCGGTTCCTGTATGCAGTAGTATTATATTTTGCTCTCAAGTTACTACTAAAAGTGATGGGTTTTTCCTTTCTTTGACTTGTGGGATGTCAAAAAATACATGTTTTTTTCTTGTTTTGTGTGTATTGAAAAATATGCATAACAACATTACTAAATTTAAATAATTATTAGCAAAGCTAAAAGGAGGCATGTATTTAGAGCTACTTACAAAATGAATTCATGCATTTTTTTTAATAGTGTTTCCGATAGCAATCTGAAAGAATCTTATACTGATGTAGATTTACTAAACCTGCACAGGTTTTCAGGGAGGTATACTTTTGCTACTTACAGAAGGGAATTTATTGTTCATATATTAGTGGGTTATGTGCCTTTCCTTAAACTGAAATGGATTTTGTTGTACCTAGCACTAATGCTATCCTCCACAACAGAAATTATTCTATTCAGTTTGGGTAAGTACATAATATCTTGATCTTTACATATATAAGGCTATGCAAATGATTTTGCCTCTTCTGTTGAACTTTTTTTGTTATGAAATGGGATTTCTATATATACATATTCAGTAGTTCGGATTTTCAGTGTAGTTCATTGTCTTTTTATTTCAGAATCCAAACCCTGAAAAGGAAAACCCACCTTGTAATGCACAAGAGTTAGAAGAATGTGATGCTTTTCTTGAAGACAGTGCAAGCTTGTGCAGATTTGATGGTGATACCTTGAAAGTCACTCATGTAGTAAGTGCTGCAAATTATTCCAGAAATATTTTTAAACATTTTTTTTATGATATGCAAGTTGAATTCTATTATCAGAACAAAAATCTGTGCAAACTCTTGGAACCGCATAAATTTCTTCCATAATGTAAAATCACAGTAGCAACAGAAATTATCAACCAATATATGTTCTTCAATGTCATTTTAATGTAAAAACAAGGCTCCTTTTATTCTAGTGTAAAATATATATATATACTTTCACAAGTGAGCCATTTGAGAAAGCCAATTTATGTCAGAATAATGATAAGAAAGGGGTCTTTTTAGTGGCCTAAAATTCTTGTAGATTCCTTAGCTTGCATTTTCTCAGTAGCTTTTCAGATAGCCTGGTAGAAAGTTGACCCTTTTTACTAAGGAGCTGGAGCATAGGTCACTTGATGATGCTTGTTTGCCAATCACACTGGAAATAACAGATTGTAAGCAAAAATGCTTCAATAGGAGGCTTGATCTGGGTTGTAAGCAACCTTGACTAACAGCAAGTTAGGACTTGATCTGGTCCATTAGCTAAAGCAGGAAACGAAATAGCCATATGGAAGCATCATAGATTAAGTTGTTGTCTTAGGATTTTTGGGAGGTTGGGTTTTTTCAAGATGTCTCTACTAAGCTTGTAATAAACATTCGTGTTTTGCCTGATCGCTGCCTTGTGTCACACAAAGTACATAGAGGATAACCTGTTTTGTACAGAAAATGTCATAGTTATTCTATAAGATTTTGAATCAGTTCGTAATTTCCTGTTTTCTCAGAAGAGCTCTAGAAGCAGTCTTAAGTCTTTGTCTTACAGATCTTGGTCTGTTGGGGTCTTTTTTAAAAAAAATTATATCTTTTTTTTCCTTTGGCAGTACAGATACATATGTATATGTCTCTGTGTGTGTGTGTATATGCCTGTACATATGTACATGCATCTGTGCTGCCAAACAAAAAATAGATTAACTTTAAAGGCTAGCATGCTCCACCAAAAAAGTCATCTGTTTTGTGGATACAGTGTGATAGGTAACGTTTGTCGGAAGATCAAGTCTGTAATGGGTAGGAGGTCATTTTATAGCAACTCAGTTCAAATGGATTTTAGCTGTTCAGGGATGCATGATAAGTGAACAAGAGACAGCAGGCATAAGTAGAAACAAGGGGTTCAAACTGGAGGGAAGGACAAGCTTTTACACCGTGATTCTAGCATGGATCAGGTTGCCTAGTAAGGTTGTGCAGCCTCTGTCCTTGAGGTTTTGAGACCAGACTGGATAAAGTTCTAAATAACTTAGCCTAAACTACTGCTTGTAGCCCTGAAGGATCAGCCGTTTGTGTCCCAGAGACATTTCACAGACCAGGAGGAATATGACACTATGGGATCAAGACAGGCAGATCTGATGTATACTGCTTTCTAGCAGGCAGCAAGACATTGTGGAGCAAGTTTAAACTTCAGGGTGTTTGTAAAGAGCTCTTAAAAATAGGTGGCATAAAAGTAATCCAAAGGCTAATGTATTTAAAGCATTATTGTCCTATAAAGCAAGGACAATTACTGTAGGTAGGAAATTTTCATGCAGTAGCAGGTCCTGCTTTGGGTAGGGAGGACTGGACTAGAATATCTCCAGAAGTCCCTTCCAACCTCAGTTATGTGATCTTGTGTTTTTCCTCTTTGTTGGAGGACACAGGAACATGAGTATTTCAGTAGATTTTTCACTATACAGGAATATATTTTCACTTTGATTTAGTTCTTCTTTCAAATTGAGGAGGGGGCAGTTTGTTAGCAATTCAGGGGCCTATTCCTTCAGAAGGGTGGCTGATACAGCTTTTCACCTTTGTAATAAATCATCATCAGTAGTATACAGTTGTATATGTCTTTTTCCTCTTAAGTTGGAGAGAACTTTGTGAAATGTGTGTCCAGAATCTTAGAGAATTTAAGACCATGAAATATTTATATAGGAACATTTCCCACCTTGAATTATAATTTAAGGCTATAAAACATTGATGATGTAATGATATCTGTTCTGTAAAGAGACTTGATTCTATTTTTCTTGACATTTTCTAGTGCATTTCAATGGCAATGATCCAGCTGAAATAAAGAGGTTTGACAGGCAGCAATCTTTGTGAAATATATTGCTATACTGGCCTGTTCTTGTGTGGCAAAATGACATTTGTCTCCTCTAGCTCAAATGCAGTTATTCAGTTTCTCCTATAGAGAAACATTTGCTCTATGAATATAAATTCTTTAAGTTAGGTTAACGGTGGCCTAAACTCCAGTGTGTTGTGTTTCCAAGCCGTCAGAAACTAGAGATACACAATGGACAACATTTTTTGCTGTGGAGGGGAGGAGCTTTGGTCAGGTGAAGTACGGGCTACCTAAAAACGCTACCTTGTTTTTGGATCTGTTTGCTGTAGCATTTACAACATAAAGTTTGCTTTCCGTAGTTATGTAGATTAATACATACACCACCATATGCTTGAGTTCTGTATTATGCATCCTGTTAAAACTAGTTGCAGGCATGTATGATAAAACGCACAAAAATTAGTAGTTGAAAAAATGCTGGAAGATGCCTGAAGTACAAAGTGGTGTTGTGTGCTTGCAGTGGGGAAACCCAGGCACCCCCATACTTAGCAAAATTGGGATGGCTTCAGGAAAGAGACGCTGCTTGTTTTAGGCAGCTTAAGGACTACTTATTTTTAGATACAAAAGAAGAGAGTATTCCCAGTGTGTAGCCAGGACAAAATAGGAAATGGACTATGTAAACCTAGGTCTTTGAATAGCTAAATGCAGTAGGTAATTTCAGAGAGACTTTTCTGGTTGATAGGTGGATTATGGAAACACAGCAGAACTACTTCCATTCATTTTCTACTAGCTGACATATAGGGTCACTCTTTCCTTGCTCGTATGCCTATATAGAAGCATGAGTCTGCCTTCTCAGTAGGTGCCACAATGACATCTGTTAACTAAAATGGCATGTCATTCTGTGAAATACATCATGCTTACATCTGAGCTACGGGAGTGTGGGAGGCATGTCATGTATTTGTGCATGCCCATTGGAGTGGAGGTGCTGTAGTGGTGATAGACAAGAGAAGAGGCAAGGTCTTCCTCAAGAGTTTTTCTGGTTCTGGATACTTTGCCTGAATAACTGCTTCAGGTTTGAATGGTTCTTTATTGTAGTTGAGTTTTTCATGTTCTGACAACACTCACGAAACTTTTTTTTTTTTGCATTTGTCTGTCCAAGTGATCCGTATCTCTGTTGTGTGTAAAATAGGCAACTAACCCAGCTTAAATAAAATCTATTGTGTTTTTCAAAACACTGTCAATTACTTCTGGGGTGAAAAATGTAATCAAAGGCCAGAATTGCTTCACTGAGGTGCTGTACGTTTAAAATATCTCTCTACACAGTCCCCAAACTTACTAAAACCTGGAAAAAAAACTTAATTCCTTAAGTCTGTTCAAAGCTGTTTGTGATGTAATACTTAACAATAGCTAAGTAACGTGACACTTGTATTTATCATATATGTAATAACGTTATTGTTAAGACACATGTAGATTCAAATTGCATGTTGGGTGTTTTGAGGTTTCTTTTACTTAACTACAGATGTTTATTTTTATTAAAACCAAAATCTTGGTGTTTGTAAAGCTATCACATTCCTGACACGGTACTTCTAAAAGAATATTTTTTTTAAATTTTGATGTGTGCTGTACTGGATAAGGGATTTACAAAATACTAAGTGCTTGACCCTTAAAAATACGTGTAGCTGCTGTTGAAAGATATCTACAAATTACTCAGTGCTGTGTGCTCTAAGGCTTACTTCTTGTCATATGTAAATACTTTAATTTATACACTGTTGTACCTTTGGCTGAAAAAGGTGATTGCTGGTGACTTCAAAGCTACTTTTGTCCTAATGTTGGGATTTTACTGTGGTGTTGTAAACACTTGCGTGGTTTTTTGATTCTCTGTGAAACTACTTCCTCAGTTCAAAGAAGTTTCATAAAAGTTGATTACTCCGAGTCCAACCCCCTTCCTCAGCCAAGGGACTGGTACGTAATGAAATGAGCTATAGTTGGGAAGAGTGCTCTGTCTGTTATCCATCTGAAAGATGCTTAATTTCTCTCAGTTGTTTGAGATACCGTAAGAAAGAGGAGACATACATACCACCACAGCTTGTAGAGCTGTATTGGGTATCCATGTCGAGGTGTTGGCAGCGGGGTGGGCTGCAGGGGTGGCCTCTACAAGAAGAGGCTGGGACTGCCCTGTGCCAGGCACTGCTGGTTCCAGACAGCTCCAGTGGACCTGTTGTAGGACACAGCTGAGCCCATCAGGGGTGCTGATGTCCCCTCAGGGAAAACATATTTAAGAAAGGGTAAAAAAAAAATGCTCTACCGCAGCAGCGAGAGGAGTGAGAAAAACGTGAGAGAAACAGCCCTGCAAACACCAAGGTCAGAGAAGGAGGAGGAGGTGCTCCAGGTGCCAGAGCAGAGATTCCCCTATATCATACCATGTATTAGGGTGTAATCCTGCATGTTGCCGTTGCAAACGTAGCTTCTGGATATAAAAAACAGTTCAAATGTATTTGTTCATCTGGTAACATGAACAATGTAGATCAACTCTTGAGTACAAACAGGAATTCTGGGGTGTTCTTTCTTGATAGACCTTAAGGGAACAGATTTTTCTTTCCTCCTCGAGCATTTGCTAGTCATAGTGCTACATTAAAAGCATTGCTATTAACTTCTTTTGGAATGAGTCACGTAGCAAACTCAAAAGATCTGTTGTTTTATTGTTTTCTTACTATTGTTTATTCAGGTAGCAGGCTATGCCCATCTTGTCTTAGATAATTGATCATTCCTTGTGAAGAGAAATGGTTATTGAATGTTTTTGGTGATCTAGACATATTTGATGAAGAGTCTGCTTATCTGAAATTCAGTAATTATTTATAGTGAGAAAATGAAAAATTGTTGACATTTCATAATTTCAGTATTCTAACTAATCCTTGTTCCAATGCTTACCAACCTTTACTGCAGAGGGACAGCATTGCCTTCCCTGTTGGCACTGCAGCAGACCAAACATGTTTACTTAGAGAGAATCTTTTCCTAACATCAGAAGTTGTAGATTGGGATCCTCTATCCTAGAAAACAATTTCTACACAAAACACACATTCCCATTTGCTTGTATACTGGATATAATGTTTCCCTAAATATTATCCTAAGAAACTTAATTGAATCTGCTTGAAATGTGTTAGCTACCTGTAGTGTATTGAGCTGTTGATCAGTGGGATGCAGCATGATGTATTCAAACATTTTGTCAACTAACAAACATTAAGCTGTTGATCATCTACTTTTGGCAGTATGTGTGACAGAATCTGCTCGTTATGTTTTAAATCAATATTTTGTATTTTTGTTTTCAGATTAATCTTGGAAGCAACCAGTATCTTTTCTCAGTTGTTGTGGATCCCAGAGAAATGCCATGTTTTTGCTTGAGGCATGATGTTGATGCTCTTCTCTGGCAGCCCCACTCTGACCAACCAGAGAACATGTGGGAACACATCGCAACTTTTAATGCTTTAGGTAGGAAATTAACTTGTGTGTGACACTCCTCTATCTGAGACTTTTCTACCTGAATACTTTTAGTATGGCTTCTGTTGATATTTCACTTAATTAAATTTGAATTGGAAAGTACTATAATTCTGTTGATGGAAGCATGCTAGCTTAATTTTAGAAATATTGGAACACAAGAAATAAAATGTTTATGCCTTGGGCGGAAATTAAGCCTTTTCACAGCGCATACAGGATGCAAGCACAGTACTGCACAGTAAAAAGGAGAGTGCCTTGGATAAGTGAACTAGAATTAAAGACTTAAAAGCACAAGCAACACCTTACTGCTCACACAGATATCATCAGGGAAACAGCTGCAGTTAATTGATGACATGTCTAGATGTATATATGCTTACGGTAAAATATTTTAAATAAGTGACCTTTAGCGTTTTCCTATCTCATTGTCCCACATGACAAGTCTGAAGAATTGGAAATGGTCGTTCTGTTTCTTCTGTTATAAGAGCTACGAGCTGCTATATATAAGAGCTAGGAGCATCAAATGATGCTGGTACGTAGTAGGTTCAAAAGAAGCTAAAAGAAATACTTCACATATGTGCATTTAAGCTATGGAACTCTCTGCTGCAAAACTTTTTGGACATGGAAAGTTTTCATGAATTTGAAAATAAAATTAAATAAAAAATCATTGTGACAGGAAAAATCAATCAAGAGCATAACTGCGCCAACTCTGGCTCAAGAAGCCCCTGACTGTTTACAGACTGCCAGAAAAGTAAAAAATGTGATTGTGAAGAATCATTAGTTGTCACAGCATTCTTGTACTCGGGAGTAAGAATTGGGTTTTAGTCACTGTTGGAAACAGAATCCTAAATCTCAGAAGCAGAAAGTACATTGAAAAATATGGATGCAAGGGTAAGAATTGCCGTATGAGATCAAATAGGATAGTCCACGTAGCCCAGTATTGTACCTATCAACTAAGAAACAGATAAATCAATTTCATTAAAATTAGTCTGGCCCAGAATTTACTTCTGTGGCAGCTATAGTCTTCATGTCCTCTAGATGTTCTGTAGACCCACACCTTCAATAATGGTAGGAGTGTGACAGTTTAATCCCTCCCTCCCACGCCCAAATACAGTTGTTTGACCACCCCACTCTGGGTCCAAAATGAAAGGAAAGGTATTAGCTGTTTTACAGAGCTCACATAGGTTACCATAACACATAATTGGTTTTGTTCTGAGTTTTTGCAATTTATTTAGTTTTGTAATATGAATGATTTTTTAATAGCCTGTTATTTTAACTTAATATCAAATTAAGCTGTAAGTATCTTAACAAAGTCCTCTAACAAAAGATATTACTTTCACAATTTGTTCTTTGTTTAGTCATTTCAAATGTCATTATGCTGCGGAAAAAAGCAGATGACAAGGATTAAGAGGTTTTTTCAAATTACTATTAGTTTCAAGTTTCTATGCTGATTTTGTAGTGCTGTTTCAAGAATCTGTTTCTATTGTTTGAAAAGAACAGGAAGGAAATTATGATATCAGCTTTTTGTACCTATGGTGATAAAAAACAACATTGTTACTCTACTTCTTTCTCTCTATTGTACTATCATTTTACAGTATTATATTGAAGTTTACACTTCTGTACTAGTCTAGTTTACCTTTTATGTGCCAGAGATGATGTAAGTCATTGGCTTGTTTATTTACAACCAAATTTAGAAGTACTTTGCAAGAGCTAGTAGTAAAAATCAGTATTTTCTAGATTAAAAGGGTAATTTTCCAAAACCTACAGTATTCATTGTATTGACCAAAGCAATGGTAGTAGCCCTATTTCCTCTTCCTCTGCTTGAACTTTTGGAATTAGTTTTTAACAAGCTATACAAAGATTATGATTGAAAAGTTAATATTTTTTCAGTTCAGGTCTTGAACTGAAACTTAGGAAGGAACCAAAGGGAAACTGAATGGACCAAACTTTTTGTTCCATGTATCTGTCCTAACAACCTTCTGTTGAAAAAAAAAAAGCGATTGGTCTTGAATAGACCTTTAGCTGCTAACTTCTAATGATTTTCTGCTGGTTGAAGGAGCAGTGTGTGATCTTGCCCATTCTTACCACAGTTTACTGAAGAAGCTTTCCCTTTCACTGACTACTCATTAATCTGGGTATGTTTTGCTATATAAATCCACTGTTCCTAACAGGGTTGTACCTATAAGCCAGAAAGATAGAGGACAGTGACATTTTCTATATATTTTTTAAAATAAATATCCTATCATTTTCTTTCTAGGAAATCCCATTTAAATACAAGCGCCCTGTCTCAAAGGCATCTTTTACCTGCAAGCCTGTATATAAATCTTGCTTTTATTGTTAGCGCCAGTGTTTAAATATATTAATTAAATTAATGAATTTACACTTGGAACGTTTTTCTGGCTGTCCTAATTATTTCCCAGTAGAGCAATCATGTCAATTAATAGTGTAGCTATATATTTACTAACCGTTCTGTGGTGAAAACTGTCAAGCTGGATTTGAACATGTTTTGAGGACAGTAAGCAAGCATTTATAAATTCAGAAGTCTTGGGGCTAACACTTGAAAAAAAAACAACCGACCAACCAAAACACCCACAAGGCATGAAAATGTGCTGTTAAAGTGTGATGGCACTTTTTTGGGTTAGCCCCGGTGGGCACCTAAGCACCACACAGCTGCTTGCTCTTCCTATTCCCATTCTCCCAGTGGGACAGGGGAGAGAATAGGGAGAGCAAAAGCAAGAAAACTCATGGGTTGAGATAAAGATAATTTAAAAGGAGTAAAGAGGAAGAAGAAAGGAAGGAAAAAATGCAAAAAAACCCCAAGTGATGCAAAGGCAATCATTCACCACCTCTTGCAAGTAAACCAGCCAGTCTCTGCGCAATGGCTACATTCTCCAATCCCCCCCCTCCACTCTTTTTATTTCTCAGCATGACATTATATAACATGTGACACCTCTTTGGTCGGTTTGGATCAGTTGTCCCGGTTGTGTCCACTCTCAGCTTTTTGTGCGCTTTTGCCCCAATCTACTGCTGGAGCCGGGGCGGGGGGGGAAGGTGGAAAAAGAGAACGCCATGACAATGCACAAGCACTGCTCAGCAACAGCCGAAGTCTTGTGTGGTACCAACACTGTTTTAGTCACAAATTCAAAACGCAGCACCTTATAGTCTGCTGTGAAGAAAATTAACTCCATCCCAGCCAGAACTAGTACAAGTACTTCAACCTCTACCCTATGATAGTAAGCTATACATACACGTGCATCAAAAACACCAGTTAGGAAGACGTACAGAAGAATTGTGTATTGGTATTAAATTGGTTAATGCATACCTCCAAAAACTATTGGCTTGTTTAATAACAACATAGGTGTCCTTAGTTCTTTTTTTTTGTTACTAATTGCATATTATTTTTTAAGCTAAGCTTGATTTTTGTCTTAGCCAGTTGAAGTGCTGTTGAAACCAATATATTACTTCTGCCTTCTACGTCTTTGTGTGCTATGCAGGTTACGTCCAAGCATCAAAGCAAGACAAGAAATTCATGGCTTGTGCTCCAGATTACTCCTACGCTGCTCTTTGTGAGTGCTTGCGACGAGTTTTCATCTATCGCCAGCCGACTCCTCTGTCCACAGTTCTCTACAACAGGAAGGAAGGAAGACAAGTAGGACAGGTTGCTAAGCAGCTAGTAGCAACCCTGGAAGCCAATGATCCTATCTTAGGCTTTCAAGCTACAAGTGAGAGATTATTTGTTCTCACAACAAAAACCTTGTTTTTAATAAAGGTGAGCTCTGGAAATTAATTATTCAGTATATTCTGCTGTAGTTTGTGTTAACAATTTGTTAAAGAATTGGCTAGGTAAATGGTCTGGGAAGTTCAGTACAACTTGCTGAAGTTTAAAAAGGAGGTATTTTACAGGGGAATCAATGTTTTTCATTAGAATTTGTAAGACAGAAAGTTTTTCAACTTTGCTGTGACTGAAGTGAGCTTTTTCAGAGCTATGGGAAAATGTCTTTATGCTGACAGCTTTCTCAAAGCAATTGTCAGAGACTGGTATTGCATAGGTGAATAGATTTATGCATTGTTTTTTTCCAAATGACTGTGTTTCCCACACTTCTGAGTTTTGAGAATTCCCTTCTGTTTTTAAATGCCACTTTACCTATGAAAGTAGTAGTCAGATAAAGAAAGCCTAGACTTACAAGCATATGATGTGCAAAGTAGTGTGTATCATAAAGAAAAAAATAATCCCAAATTCAAATACTGTTAACCAAAAAAATGATTTAATATTTCAATATCCAGTAGTTTGATTGAAATGTGAACGGAATTAATGGAGTGTACTGTTTCTTATACAGGTAATTAATTCAAGTGGAACAATTTCATTGTATATGCAGATTTTAGAGTATTGGTTTGGGACTCACTCATGCCTGCAGTGAAATCTGTTCAGATTTTAAGAGACACTAGAATAGCTTTTAGTAGCTTTTTCTTGAAGCAAAGTAAGGGTGAATGTATAGCTGGTGATTACATATTGAATGGTATTAGTCAAAGTCTAGTTATACTCTCAGTTGTGTCATTTTCACTTGACATTGTACTGTCAAGTGACTAAATTACAATTAGAAAATGGCTGACAGGAAAGCACCTGGATTGTAACCGGAGATGGGAGGCTCAGAAGTGCTGCTTCTGCCTCAGATACCACTGTAAATACTGTGTTAGTAGTTAACCATTCTGTCCCCCATGCACAAGTCCAAATGTACATGCAATGTACATGCAATGTAAGAGTACACAGGCCACGAGGAGGCTTCTGTTTAACAAACTGCCATGGTTAATTTTGTTGAAAAGTTGTATCTGAAGATTTTTGTTTCTTATTTTAAATTGACATTGTTAATACAGTTAAACCAAAAAAGGGTCAGTTGTGACAGCTCCACCCTGGGTTGGTTTTTTGTCATAGTTTGCTTACAACTCCAAAGCAAAGAGTACATAATCAATATATTGTGTACTGGCAGGAAAGCTGCTGTGATCCGTGGTACCAAAGTACTGAGACAGACACAAATACCACAAGTGGCCTAATAGTTTGCATCTCTTCTAATATTATTTCAGACCTCTGTAAGAATCTGTTGAGAGGAAAATATGTGTTCCTTTCTTATGGTCTAACAGTTTCTTAGTTGTGATTGTTTTGACTCTCCTGTAAATTCTCCAGACTTGTATTGGTGAAATGATTGAATAATATGGTGAGAATTTAAGAGGGAGACAAGCACTTGTGGCTTGCAAAAAATCCTTCAAATTCAGTAGCTTTTCAAGGAACCTGATTTTCCTCATCCTTACAGCAGTATTATATTGTATATCCAATATTGAAAAGCTTTTCCTTGTACCTGGGTAAGTTAAAACAGACTAGATTTGCTAACCTTCCCTTCTTATTCTGTTTTTTTTAAAACTGTTTTGGAAATGCTTTTTAAAAAGGCTCAGTGAATGTATTACTGTTTCATGACTGGTTTATGTCTAAATTTTCATTGTTGGGCAATAATGTCAAACAAGGTAGTAGAATTTGTGGAGAGGTCCTTTAGAAAAGATTTTACACAGTTGATTACTTCACAGCATAAAGTAAGTGCTTTGAGATTTATACGGATATTACTTAGTAACCTGAGATTTAATCTTTGGGAACACAGACTTAAGAACACATGATGTTTGGGGAATGGAGGAGGAGTGAAGGATTCATGGGCAACATGCTTTTGTCACCTCAAGTCTATTACAGGAAGCTTCAGTATAGATGAGAATTTCAGCTGTTCTTTGTCAAATTCTCCTTGCTGTGGGTTAGATACCTGGAAACATACTTCTGCTCTCTTCTGCAACAGAGGAAACAAAGTCAAGTAAAATAGTTACCTTTTCAGAGGCTGTACTATAGTATGTAATAACTAAAACTCACATTCTGCCCAAATGTCTGTTTCAAGGGAGTTCTTGTTTGCTCCTGGGAACAATTCAACGTGGGGAAGGGCTTCATCCCTTTTTCCATGTTACTCACCTGTTTGCAGTCATGGTGTCCTCAGACCAGGTATGTCAGATAGTCTCTCTTTTATTTTGCTTTCTGAGAGTTAAGGACAATTGTATTATTTGAAAGATTTCTTGCCTTGAGGAACCTTGTGTGCTGTTGCACAGCAAGTGTGCAATAAAATGAGTGCAAGCCACAGGGAGGCATTTACTGTTATCATTTCCATTTCCGTGTTCGCTTAATTTTAAGGCTTTTTTGTTTAGCGTATTGATGTAGCCTTATACAAAGAATAGAATGTGGATATTTAAGAGGTGGTTTTCTGAGAACCATACTTCAGGTTTTCTAGGATTTTATTTCTTGAAATCTTAACTTTTCAAGACACTGCTTCCTGAGACGTCTCAATCACAATCTGTTTACAGAATTTCTGAGAAAATATTTGGCTATTACAGACTTGCATTATTTATTTCTAATATTCTTTTTCAGTGTTTTCCTTGGCTGCATATTTGGAATGTATCATGTATTATTCTACAAGTTTAACTAAATGGAAAAAAAAATCTTAAATTTATTAATAAAGGGGTTTTTTAAATTATTTCAAAAGATTTCTGTTCATTTAAAACCTGCATCCTTCCTATACTACTGAAGCAAAATAGAAAAATAGAAACAAGACAGTCCTTAAAATAAAACTTTTTACAAGAAGGAGCTTTCTGTTAGGGCAAAGTGCTGATGGGTGCACTGCAAGGTCACGTCTGTTGCCAAGACATGCGCTATTGCACTCCTTGTTCATTTCTGTGAAAAACACCTCTGCAGTTGGGTTTTTTTTCATGTCCCATATCTACCAACATACAAATTTATGGAGGTATTTACTGGAGGGGCTTGATATGTATTCAGGTGTGTTCTTGTCTAAAATTGCACGTTGGTCCCATGTGAACCTCATGAGGTTCACCAAGGCCAAGTGCAGGGTCCTGCACGTGTGTTGGGGCAACCCCCAGTATCAGTGCAGGCTGGAGGACCAAGGGATTGAGAGCAGCTCTGCCGAGAAGTACTTTGGGGGTACTGGTGGATGAAAAACATGACCCGGCAATGTGCACTCGCAGCCCAGAAAACCAACCATATCCTGGGCTGCATCAAAAGAAGTGTGGCCAGAAGGTCGAGGGAGGTGATTCTGCCCCTCTACTCCTCTCTTGTGAGACCCCACCTGGAGTACTGCATCCAGCTCTGGAGCCCTCAACATAGGAAAGACATGGACCTGTTGGAGTGGGTCCAGAGGAAGGCCATGAAGATGATCAGAGGGCTGGAGCACCTCTCCTATGAGGACAGGCTGAGAGAGTTGGAGTTGTTCAGCCTGGAGAAGAGAAGGCTCTGGGGAGACCTTATAGCAGCCTTCCAGTATTTGAAGGGGGCCTACAGGAAAGCAGGAGAGGGACTTTTTACAAGGGCATGTAGTGATACTGTGAGGGCTAATGGCTTCAAACTGGAAGAAGGTAGATTTAGAATCGATATTAGGGGAAAAAAAATTCACTCTGAGGGTGGTAAGGCACTGGCACAGGTTGCCCAGAGAGGTGGCAGATGCGCTATCCCAGGAAACATTCAAGGTCAGGTTGGATGGGGCTCTGAGCAACCTGATCTAGTTGAAGATGGCTCTGCGCATTGCTGGGGGCTTGGACTAGATGACCTTTAAAGGTCCCTTCCAACCCAAACTATTCTATGATTCTATGAGATAGCATCCTCTCATCCTGTGTCTTTGTTGCGTATGAGGCCCACATGATCTGGACAAACCCATTCAGATGGAAAAATAGAAATCTCACATCCTCCTTCCCATACCTCAACCCAGGGGTGCTTTTTTGCAGGAGACTGAAGGAGAAAAGAAAGGATTTGGCCTGTATTTGTGTCCTGTGTCAAAAAAGTGGTTCTTCATTAGTTGAGCAGACCCTGTGAGAGTAACAGATAATATTGAAGCTTATATTTTACTTCGGTTTGCTGTGCTTTGTTTCAATAATGCACGTTATTACGGCTGTAACTTTGGAATTTCCGTGCCTTCTGTCAATTTATATTTTCTATTCTCATTATGCAGATTAGATGAACTTGAAGCCTGCAGTCAATCACACATTAACCTGTAATAACAATTTTTATTGCTGTCTGATTGTGCCACATAAAATACTTCAGATAGGTTTGGGTTTTTTGAGCTAAACTGTTAATCTTAATTCCCCAAACTTACATATCACTGCTTGCTAATGAATCATACTGTTATAATCACAGTTGCAATCTTCATCCTCTCGTTCTTATTTCAAGATTTTCGTCATTCTGTGGGAGAATAAAATGTGTGTGGTCACCTTTCCGATAATGGAGTCAGTGGTCCTAGATTTTTCATCTTATTCCACCTTCTTGCTGGGTAGGGCAGATACACATAACTGAATTGAAGTAAGGACTTACTCCCCTTGTCACAAAAGGACCGTGGTCGTGTATACCCAAATACGAGCTGCATCAGGTACTAACAACAGCACTTTGATGGGTAGGATTGCTTTTACAAACTGCTCCTGCAGTTTGGTTTAGAATTTTGTGCAGCCAAGTCTTACATGCCATTCATAACAGCTTTCTGGAAATCTGGGGAGATTTGTTTCCCAGCCTCCCCATGCGAGGCTGCATTTGTGCTATGGATAAAGATCAGCAAGCTCAAAAGGTAACTTAGCTGCAGTCTTTGAGGTAGAGAAACCAAATATCAACCAAGTCTTTTGGTCAAGACTATTGCAGTAATTTCAAAATCAAGGTTTAGTACTACTTTGCTTGGAGAAGTATCTGCTGAGGTAGTTTTTGTTGCTTTAAAAAAGGTTTAAGCTACTTCTGAAAAATTACTTTCTTTTAAAAAAGATGCTTACTGTGATGTGGTAGTTGGGTATCAATTAAAATCTGATGATAGATATAATTAATGAGTGCAGATGTAGACCTGGAAAATACACATCATAATCTTTACTGACCTAATGCTGTAGACAACATAGCCTATATAAATAATTCCAGTGTGTTTTTGCAATCTAATAAAATTGGCACTTGCAAGGAATTGTCAAGGACAATGCAAGAAACTCAAATTTAAAAAAGGAATCATTTTAGAGTGTCACTGTCGTGCTGTGATGAATATACATTATCCACTAGCTTTTGTTAATGCATTACTTGCATTCTGCATGTGCAAGAGTTGTGTGTTTATACATTTGTATTTTCAGCTACATCTATATATGCGCACACATGTATGTATTCATACTGCCTTCAAGTATTGGGGGAGATGGGGTGGATGCAGGAGAGGAGACTTTTGATGTTACTGACAGCAAAGCGTAGATTCCTCGTTGACCTGAAGCCTTTCCAAAAATGCATTGGCTGTTCATGAGTCTCTGTTGATTTTGCTGTATGCTAGCACATGGATTTACACTGGGGAATAAGTTCTTGAATGTGAAGAAATCTTGATTATTAATTCAAAGGCTCCTTGGAATGTGTATTATATTTTTGTTTTTTCTTTTCTACTGGTTTTGCGATGAGTTTTCCTGTGCATGTTGTGCCACGTAAAAATGCATTCTGGTATAAATGTGTTGTAATGTCATGATAACTGCTTTATGTGAGAACATCAGTTATGAATCCTGTGGAGTTTTTCCTCTGCTGAAGATTCGATATATGATACCTCAGTATTGCATTATACCCAAATTTAAACCGCTCAGAGGCGAAGTATTGAGCAGATGCCTCAAGTTGGAAGAAATGATGCAGGAGTAGTAAGCATTTATTTTTATCAAAACAAGTGAGGTTCAGTGGGAAAAGAAATAAGATCTGCTGAATACTAATTCAGTCACTTTATCACAGAAATTGCTGCTGATTGGCTTTTAATGATTTTTCTCTTTGAAGCTCTTCATTCTCCCTGTTCCATGTGTCCCCTTTAATAAATATAGAGTACCTTAGGGTAATTTAAGGTCGAACAATTTATTGGAATTTCCTGAATAACTGAATTAGGCTTGCACGTGGGCTATCTAAAATATGGGCATGAGGTACAAGATGGATATGTCTAGCCGTAAAGAGACCAGAAACATTGGCTCTTGATTTGACGAAGAGCTGATGCCCATCTAAACAGAAATAAAAACCCATGCTGTGAAGACATTTTCTTGAGTTGCAATGTTGGATTCTAAAAAGAGTAAAAACGTAGGAACCTGTTCAGAATAAGCTTGCTTAGGCAAGATGAAGTATACACAGTTTACCTTTTAAAACCTCCTAGAAATGTATGCAATACTCCATTCAAAGCAGTTGGATCGATCAGAAGGAGAACATGCGTGTGATCAAGACTTCCTCTGTTCCCATTTTATATGCATTTGGCAAAGGTAAGTCATCCGCAAAACTGCCTGGGTGCCGACGTGATCGGCGTTCCTCCCTTTGGGCCATTTCTTGCCTGATGTAGGTGCTCGCTGCTGTCTGAAAAATTCACAAGTGTGGTAGCTAACAAGATATTTAAATAAAAAGGTATGGGCTGCTCTTAGCAGTGCAGTTCTGAACCTCTTTGGATCCAATGTGACATCTGTGATAAAATCTGCCTTTTCACACGAAAGCTAAAAAACCCTAAAACTCGCTGCTTTATTGTTTCACTGTGTTTTCTGGGAAGTACATCAATAAGTTTTTCTCTCTGTTCTTAGAAATCTGTCATGTGCTTTAAAAAACAGATGCAATATCCTCAAAGTTCGAACCTGGCATGTTTTAATGCCATGGGGACATTAATGTATCTGGCACTGACTCAGTCTGTGTTTCAGAAACAAATCAGCCTGCAAGTTGCTTGAACTGCTCGCTATTCTGTCGGGAAGTGGAAAAAAGCAAAGTCGGCTTATTTTTAATAGGTTCACCGTGGCTGTTTACATAGCTACAGGCTTTGAGCTCCATGACATACTGGAAGGTCTCAGGTGCCCAGACAAAGGGAGCTGTGGGCTGCCTATCAGACGTGAACACATCTGATGTGTCTACGCAGATTTTGGGGCTCTTACTGAGTTATCTCATCTCACAAATCTCTCTTTTCTATGAAACACGTTGACTTGCGAACTGACTGCAGCGTCTACTCGGCAAGGAAAGAGCACAAAGTAGGCTCTTGGAGATACATTGCTATACCAAATGCGATTTATACCGTGACAAACTGTTTATGTGGGTTTGACTTTGAGTTGATTAATGTTTATAATTAATGAATTCCCACAAGTCAGTTTTTCTAGTGGAATTATTCACAGACCTGTAGGTAAATATAAGAGAACATGAATTCAGAACTGGAGATAATTAGCACTTCTCATAAGTATTTCATTTTCAGTTGGTTACTCAATATGTGAGTGAACTAAATTTCTTGAAACCTATAAAAACTAGTTCACTTTGCAATTCTTGAGTGCTGCTGACTGAGAAAGTGGAACTTTGCCTCCTAAGTACTGTCAGTGCTCAGAGTCAACGAGGCCAGAGAGGACTAGTGAGTACTTCACGGGGCTTTAAAAGCATCCTGTTAAAAGCAACCTGCCCGGGCAAAGGGACCACAGCTGCTTGGATCCTACCATTCCTGGATGTTTCTTGAGCTTAGCAGCCCTCGTCGTTCCCGAGCAAGTTTATAGCCTAGGAACGAGCAAGTTGCCAAACCCATCCCACGCTGCCTTACAGCTCTGCAGAGATTCTGACCGTGTGGAGTTAAAACAATAACGTACGTGTACCAGTGATGTCCAGCTGTGCCCGTGGGCGTGGGACTTTCCTCGGAAATGCAAGGTGGGTGTGTGGTCAGGTTTGAAATATAAAATGTACAACGAAGTGGTCAGGCCAAAGCTCAGTCTTTCTGTCTTTTACGTTCCTTAAGCAACTGCTTTTGGGGAGGTGACTCTTCATCGGTTGTTAGGAGCAAAGCGGCAGCAGTGCCCTGCTGCCCATAGCCCTGGGCCCCTCAGCTTTGGGGTGGCACTGGTACGAAATGGCACAGCTCCAGTTTTCCTTCGAATCTGCCAGGTGACGCTCAGCACTTGGGGTCTCTGCCGTTCAGGTGGAGGATACCATTGTGCTGGGTTAAAACCACACTCCTCAACCACCCCTCGCTGTAGTCCTCTGCCTTGTGTCGTTCATGGCAAAACTGAGCCCTCCTGGCCTTCAGGACAGGGGCGCCTCTGTCCAAGCGTGGACAGCCCGGAGGAGGCTGTGGAATTGTCTGCTGGAGGATTTCCCCATCTCCGTACACAGGTAAACTCCAAACGTGTTCCCAGTGGCAGAGGGGGCAGACTAAATGATGTTGAGGATGGGGTTGAGGAGATGTTAGGAGATGGGTTTAAGTGTAGCACGACGGGTAACGAGCAGGTCTGGTCCCACGGGCTGCGGGGAGACAGTACCTGTTTCTGAACCATGGCTAAACCGTGTTGCTTTCGTGTCCTTTCTGGGCCACCTCTCTCTTCCTTCTCTATTTTAAAGGAGGAGACTTTTGTGCCCTTAGCTGTGGCGTGGGTTAGAGTTCCTGTGACAACAGCACAGAGCCCGAATTCAGAGAAACTCTTCAAAAGGCAGGTGAAGGAAGGTGCGTTGCTTTTTAAGCTGAAATTTTCCCATTCAAACGCTTGAGAGGAAGCAGGTTAGGAGATTGCTGCCAACTGAGAAAAACACTCAGAGGAAGCTGAGGGTATATTTTAAATAAATAGAGTATCATATGTGTTTATATGTATGAAAATGTGCACAGAAGATGAGGAGAGAAGCGAGCCATATGGCGGTGGGTTACCAATGGCTGTAGTGCTTAGGGAAATTAATCACTCTCCGCATTGATATATATGAGCTTGCTGGGGTTCAGATGTTCACACGCTGCTGCTTCAAGAAACTGGCTGAATCAATAAGCAAACATTTGAAAGACAAAAAACAAGGCAGCATCCAGCTTAAAAATTCAGAGAGAAAGCCCTTAAAAAAGACTTAAAAAAAAAAAAAAAGTCTGGACTTCTTTTAAGACTGAAATACAAATAAGATTAAAAGGAGATGGTTTATTTTTATATATTTGTGCTGCCCTGTAGCTAGTTAGAAAACATGTTTCCTGCTGTTTACAGGTTTTTTTCTTAGACTCTAAAAATATTCTGTTAACATCAATTTTATCTTAATTACTGAAACAGAATCAATAAAAAATTCCTTTAGAGCCATCACACTTACTTATGGAGTTCAAAATACATGCTTTCTCCCTTTCTAAAAGAGAGAAAGTTTTTTATACAAGATTCCTCCCTTTCCTCTGTGTCTTTGGCAGAAATAAGAAACTTTTATCAGAAAAGAAACACACTGGAAGCAATGCCCAAAGGTAAGTTCAAAGCAAGGATGTTTGGAGCTCTCTCTTCAGGACACCTGTCCACAGCAACAGGGGCATGTCAAAAGATCGTTGAGATGGGGTTTGGGCGTTCTTCTAGCAACGTTTTGGTTTTCTTTTTGTGCCAGAAGAAAAATACGTTGAAAACTTGATTCTTTCTTCTGCCTGATGTGCTCTGGTGGCCGCTTTCCCTGAACTCCCACGACCGGTTAGCTTCTCCGAACATCTTGTGAGGGATGTGATCGACTCTGCCTTGGGGGCTAATGTTCTCCCTGGGGGAAAACGTTAAAATTGTTTGTACAGCACCAGGATGGGAGCTGTATGGGGAATGTTCCGGCTATCTCTGTAACAGAACATAAATGACCGGGCAAAGCTGCCGGAAGCGTGCTGTTTTCACTTCAGCCGAGACTTCACGAGGCCTGTGTGCCCTAACCCGCACGAGCTGGACTTCTTAATATCGTGCTTTCCTAGAAAGAAAAGAAACATACATAGTAAACAGTGATAATGCGTCACACTGTTTATTTAGATTTACTCCGCAGGAATATTAGAAATCACATCATATTCATGTGAGAATGGTATCACTGAACTTATAAGGAAATGCAATCAGATTTTAGTTAAATAAAATTAACTGACAACCGGCAGCATTCGGTGTCTCCAGCAATCTGAACAAACAGCTTTAGTAAGCATGCTGATGAGCTATCAGTGAAACTTTTTCTCATGTAGCATGGGAGGACCAATGTCGGTCTGGCCGAAGGTGTGGAGGGACGCTGCGGAGGGACGCTGCGGAGGGATGCCCGGCCCCGGGCTGCCTTGCAGGGCTGAGGCAGAAAGGCAGCCCAGGGGCTCACTCAGGGCTGGCACCTAGCTTGAAAGCAAACGCAGAGCCACCTCCTGCCAACCAGCTCCTGTCCTACCTCTGAAAGCAAAATTCAGCCTGCGATTTATCGTCTCTTGCCTCTGCCAACTTCCCTCATCAAGAAAGTAAACATGAGTGAAGCAAGTGCAAGTGCCCTGTCTGAGCATCCCTGCGTTTGTTTCCTAACACAGGAATAACCCTGGCTGCTGTGAATCCGTGGCAATACGGTTCTTTGATCCCTGTGCAGAGAAAACTATTTCAACCCAATATGCTGACAACAGGTTTGTATTTTTAATGGCTTTAGTTTTATATAGGTTGTATTTTATAACTTATAGCTGATTTAACTCAAAGCGCAGGAAGATTTTAAGAAAGAAACGAGTGTTATATCCAAATGTTCCTCAACTTGTTTTCTGAATTCTGTTTCCCGTTTTCTGTTAAGCTCTGGAATGATTCTTCACCTTTTGTTACTGCTTCTAAGTTTGCTCTGTGTTTGTATTCAGAACACTACATCAGTGAGCATTTTTACACCGGTTTGTTGGATTGTTTTCTATAACTCTTATTTTTATCTTCTAGGAGGAAATGTTTTCACGTGAAGAACTGTGGCCAGAGTCTTGCCCTCAGTGAACAACCCCAACAGAGCTACTGATGCGACTGTGCTCCCAAAACGCACGGGAAGGGAGCAGGAGGCTGAGGGTTGGTTGTGTGAAGCTGTAGGTCCATTGGGGCTGGTGCTCCTTGCAGTGGTAGGAATGAGTAAAACTTTGACAGAGGAATGAACGCTGACTTCTTAATGACAGAAAGGTGCAGTGAAGGGGCTGTACCTGTGTGTAATAGCCCACACCAGCTGGTGCTCTGGTGCCGTCAGTGGAAGGCTTTGTCTCACGTGCTTTGGGAGCTGCCAGTTGTTAGATTTTACATACATTGCCTCTCCAGCCCTGATCATTCCTTTTCGTTCTGTCACCTTGGCAGGCCTAACATACAAGATGTCGAGGAACATGCCCTTACAGACAATGAGTGGTCTTGCACTGTCAATGTGTCGCTGCATTCACTGGAAATTGTCTGGGCTCTTGCCACAGGGACCCTCTGTTAAAGGGTAATTTAGAGTTATCTTCTCTTTCAGGGCTCTTTCCCCTTTCTTTCCTTTCTCCATGATTCTCATCATAGATACCCGTTGGTTTTCCTTTCATTTCCTTCTGTATTGTTGTTGAAACATCATTCCTTGATGCAGAAATTGTCAAGGCTTTTTTCAAGGTTACTCATTTTTATTGCACCAGCTTTATAGATTCTGACTTTCTATGCAAAATTTTGTTCTGGTTTTACTATAAACTAAATTGTCCTGGTGTCCTGAAAATCTCTGATTGCGAGCCAGAACTGTGACCATGCTATAACGTATTTCAAACTTAGAAAGTCTGTTGCCTAAGTGAGATCATAGAATCGTTTAGGTTGGAAAAGACCTTGAAGATCATCAAGTCCAACCATTAATCTAACACTGCCAAGTCCAGCACTAAACCATGTCCTAATGTCCTGGTTTGAGGTAAAACAGGACCAGTTTTGTTCAGTAACTTTGCTTCTTAGCTGGGCCTCTTCTAACTGCTGAAATAAACAGCATATTGTGCAGATAATGTTCGCTCTCTCAGAGTGATGCCCAGGCATGGTATGCAGAGGGGCTCTTGCTTATGCTTATTGCTATAACCCCCAAGGGCAACCAACTTTGTTATTTGC
>RSEF01000002.1:143439286-143453458 GCA_003993805.1 Himantopus leucocephalus
GGGAAAACGGTCCCTCTCATTAAACAGTAACAATCTACATAAAATAAGAAGAATATAAAGTTCAACCCATCACCCAAGGGGGCCACTCAGCTTGTTTGAGAAGCTGCACACCTCAGCTTTTCTTCCTCAGGTACAGTGCGGGGGGTAGAAGCATCCCGGTTGGCAAAGCCACCCTCGGGGGTGCCTTGCGGTGGCTGCCGAGGGCGGCGAGGCAAGTCGCTCAGCGTGGAGCACTGCTTCCCGATGCTCCCATCAAGCTGCCTGACCCCACCGGCGCCTGCTCCCCAGGGCCAGCTGCGAAGCGATGCACCCCGCGTTTCTCAGCACTGCACCCGGCTGGGCGACCTGCTGCATGCTGTGTGAGTGTGAGGCAGTATGGTTTATCGCAAATAGCCAAAAATTAATCTAATAACTGTATTCTACTTGTATAATCACACATTGCGGCGTACATGTCTAACAATATAAAAAGAAGCTAGTCAAACCTGTGCCACAGTTTTGAGCCATCAATACATAAAAATATTTTATAGGAGGCAGAATAACAAAGATACTTAGCATTAACAAAGCATTTTTATATACAGACTTAAGCTGAAGTGGACTTTTCACAGGGGAATGAGAGACGGGAAAAGTAGCAACTTGGCTGCATTTGCAGAGTGACACAGTGCCTTAGCTGGGACAAAATCTCAAGCCTCCTAAATTCCCAGGGTATTTCCTTCTCTTCAGATCTCAAAAATAACTCAAGTCACTTTGTATATTTGACACATTTACTGACAGACTGTAATATAAGGAAACTACAGTTTAAAATGTTTCGTTCTTTATTGACAACTCCTAATTTCTTTTTCATATAGGAAATAAAATAATATTTGTTTTTCAGTCCTTGCAGTGGGTAAAAACGAATAAACAAGAAAAAAACCCAACATATTTATACATATGTGTATACATATCACAGGATTTCAGCTTGACTACTTAGCAAAAAGGGAGAATATGTTTTACCCCCTTCCACACATTTATACTCGTGATCTCTAAAACAAGTGGGTTTTAGGTTTCAGAAAGCCATTTCAAACTGCTGCTCCTACCTGCCTTCGAGAAGCAATAGTGCTATTGAAACTCCTGTTAGTCATCTTGGAATTCACAGGCTTGCTTTGGCGAGCCACGTCATTCCTCCATGTCTTAGAGTTTTCTTTTGGGTCCGAAGGGATGGGGTTCAGGAACAGTATTCTAGCAATCAGGCCATAGAGGACAGTCGCCAATACCATTGGCACAACATAAAATATACCAAAGTCCATCATGTAGATAGGAGAGTAATAGCTCCTGGAGACCTTGTAGCCACAGGACACAACAGTAGTGTCTTTGTAGGCTACTGTGTTAAGGTCTAGCAAGAAAAACCAGAGCATACAGTACATGGAGGTGAAAGCCCAGACAAAAATAATGATCTTTTTGGCTCTTGAAAAAGTGCATAGGAATTGAGCTTTGATTGGGTGGCAGATGGCTATGTATCTCTCAATAGTGAAGGCAGTGATGGAAAAAGAAGAAGCATTGATCCCTAGGTACTGGAGATAAGTGATGCAGAGACACCCCACGTAGCCATACACCCAGGATCTATACAGGCTTTCTGTGATATTGGGTAGTCCTGCAGCCACAAGCACCATGAGATCTGCCACAGCCAGACTCACCAGATAGCAGTTAGTGGGAGTTCTCATGTGTTTGGTTCTGAGGACCACCAAAACCACCATGATGTTGCCCACGATGCCCAGTCCGCAGATGAGGAGGACCAAGAGGATGGTAACCACTTGGTATTCAGCTGTAACGATCTCCTGGCTTGATAGTGTCAGCCCGGTTTGGTTCTGCTCGTCCCCTGTGCCATTCTCCATCTTCGCCAGCCCACTGCTGCTTCTGCCCAGCACTCGGTCTCAGCACATGTTGTCCATGGTCCCCTGCAAAAGGGTGAGTGGAGCAGAGCCTGGGTGATCTGTAGCCCCAGAGCACATTCTCTGTGTAGTCACAGTCCCATTCCTCTACTGTCCTCCACTCACTGGAAAGCACCTGGACTTTCAGTCTTTGTAAATTCAATTACCAGATAGGTTAATCCCTCTCAGACTCCGGCTCACTCGCACAGGTTAAAAAGCTGTTTTCTCATGTGGAGATGGGAGCTTTCCCCCCTGCAGAGGAGGAGGAGGAGGAGGCGGTGGCAGGGAAAGCAGAGCCCTCCTGCACTGCCAGCTGGTTAAAGCATTGCACGGGACTGAGCTGATCTAGTCCAGGCAGACTTGAGCATCACTGCTTTCCAGGAGGAGTCACAACGCACCGAGGGTGGAGACAGCAGCGGGAGGTGAAAGGAGGGTGATTTGTAAAACCCCACAGGTTTTCTGCTCACGCTGCTTTCCCTCTCTGCTCTCAGATGGCTATCATCTTGCGTATCGATCATATTGATCCGCCCTGGCAAACAAGGGGGAGCTTGACTGGCAACAAAAATACACCAATTTTGAAAATTCTGACTTCCCCCATGTCCCTGTCCTTGTGAAAGCGATGGTAATTAACACTTGCCTCCTGCTTTGCAGGGAGCTGTAAGAGTCCTTTCAGAGCTGACAGAAAGAAGCGTATCCCAGGTTTTGCAAAGAGCAGGAAAAATTGAGCTTCTTTACTTTACTTTATAGACAATTCTATTCAAAACCTCAATTGTTATTGCTGTCAGCATTCCTGAGCCTTTTCAGCTCTTTCATGGATTGTAGCACAGCAACAATAAAACCATCAGAGCACAAATTGCTTCTTAATGAGATCAGTCACACACACATGCACATGCACACACACACACAGAGTGTTACTAATCCACCACCGTTTCCTCAATGACGAGTCTTCCCTGGTTGAATAAACTCCTCCTTGTTCAGTCAGGTTGTGTAAAACCACAGACAAATCAAAGACTGGTGGAAATAACTGCTTTGAGATGCACTGATGAAAGCCCCACAGATGCAGCAGCAGTAGTCACGAGCCCAGCTGCACTTGGAGGTGGATGCAGAGCTTTCCTGTCTCACTTGCTGGTGATCTTAATGCCTCAAGTGAGAGAAACCACAGCAAACCCTTCTGCAGGGCTCTGTGAAAGAGCCCATGCCGACTCCCCATCACAGTGTTTCAACCCATTGTTTCTCCTTATACTATTGTGTTAAAAGGTTGAAGATTAAATCTGCTTTAAAGCGCCTTTTTTCCTTGATTTAGGGCAATTTAAGGTTCAAAAAAATAATGTGTTGCACAACTGGGGAAAAACAACTTGGATTTCAAAACAGATTTTCATGTTAAGAGAGAGGGATTAGCATAGGCACATGATGTAATGTTTGCAAAACTAGGATTTAAAATAGACTGAAACAGCAGGTGGTGAAAAAAAGAGAGTATCACCTGAATAAGAGCTGGAAATTAGACTCAAACAATTTCAGAGGTTTGAAGCCACTCGGTTAAGTTTTCCAGTCATTTTTTCCATTTGCCTGTTTGCACTTCAATTGTGGTCAGATGCTTTTCATATGTAGACCCCAAAGTACTTAATGAAGTAAAGCAAATTTCATTATTCCTATTTAACAAATGAAGAAACAGGGATGAAAAGAATCTGATTCATTGCCAGTGGCCTAGCAGTGGCCTGTGGGAAAATTCAGATTACTGATTACTTGACCAACAGTGTATCAACAGAATCCTATCATGGGTCTTGTTGAGATTCTTCTCCATGTGATCTGCATATCCCGTTATTCTGGACATAGCCGAAAGAGGAAGAAGGCCAGAGATAGTGTGATGCCTGGGTGTCAGAAAAAGGATTCCTCTCAGCCCCCTTCATACTCCACAACATTTTGTCTTTCAAACTGAACAGATTGCTCATTAGCAACGTATGCTTTTAAAGCTATGTGGCATTAGTGGGCGTAGCCCAAGATGCTCAACCCGATAGCATAAAACACACCAGGAGGGAGCCCGGGAGTGAACTATCACAGATTTAGTGTCAGTAGTCAGGGACCCAGTAGGGATCAAACCCAGCAGGACAATGAACCAGAGTTCATACAAGGAAACTGAGTTAGTTGACAGCCTGGATAAACCCCTTAACCCCCAGTGGCTTCAGCTGAGTCTGAAGTTTTTGGCACCTCAATACTCTGATTTCTCTTTCAGTGGTGACTGACGCCTTTCTGCCAAACCATCCCACCAAGAAGGCTTCTTCCTTACGTGTCCATGTATTCTCCTAGCTTATTGTAGGCAATGTGGACAGTCTGAATTGGGGCTGAAGAACTAGTATGTCTGACAGTACGTAAGTGTTTGCAGTACCAGAAGTAATGGCTGAGGACACAGGATGCAGAGAAGCTGGAGTATATTTAATAGCTCACATGACTTTGAAGTGATTATGGGAAGTCTGGAAGATGTGCAAGAAATGTATTATCTGATGATTGCCTCATTCCTCTGCGTCTGCTACTGGCCTGTATCAGAGATGAGAGAGACCATCTTGTCTCAGCCAGTAGTACTCTTTTTATGGCTTTTTGCAAAGTGTTGCATTCTGGTAAAGAAAAAAGTATAGAGTTGACACTATAGGGCTACAGGGAAGTATAACTACAGGAGGCATTCCGAGGATTTTGATAGTATCGATTAACATCCTCTACGTTTCTTTCCATACAGTACTTCCCCAACCTACAATATTTCTGTAAAATCTGCAGTAATTGCAGAAGGAATTTCAAGACTATATATATATCTGTTCTATGTAATTAAATCATCTGGTGTCATGGAATTGGCACAAACATCATGTGATGTACATTGCCCAATACATTCAAATTATCCTTTTAACATGATCATCAGTCAGAGATCAGATGCTAAATTTGGGAATCACTAAAAGATCACCTTTTTCTCCCAGTTAATGCTGCGTTAATGCAACCGTCAAAATACACTGGCTAGATTCAAAAGCAGTTCAGCATTAATACATGCAAGCCCGGCAGCTGTGCCAGAGAAATTTTGAGAGCAGATGGGCCAGAGATCACTGTGAAACTTTTACTGCATATCTGTTACTCCATTTTATATACATACCTGTTGGTCCAGGCATCAGTTGACATTACATGAACAAATGAGTACAGATGCAGTTAGCAAGTCCACAACAACGGGTAGGAAAACAAACCCCTGAAATGTGCTGACTCTTGCCAATATATTTCCATTGGTACAACCTTTTGGGTAGGAGGAAGAGGGGGAAGCATCGTGTTGATACACCCTGTGCTGTATACCGCTTAACCAACAATATTCTTGTCCAATTTTTTTTCCCATTTGTCTCAATTAAAGTGCGTCTCTGCTCACTTGAGGCACAACAAACCCATAACAAACTGTCTCATAACATTAAGCACATGCTGATATGGAACAATGAATCATTATAAACACTTCACCCCACCAGCTATAAATTATTCTTAATTCCGTTTCTCTAACTCAGATCACTTCCCCAGCTGGCCTTTTCTCTTCTGAGAAACGACTCTGAAAAAATGGCAATTTCATACTTTATTACCTGTCTGTACTCAGAGTTCATAAAAAATCATAAGTCACTTGGATTCTTTACTCTGTGTGCACCTCTGAGGGAGTGCCGAGCACTTACTGCTATAGAAATGTCTCCAAGGCTGCAGTTTGCAGACAACAAAAGTCACCATCAGTGGTGTAACTTTAGTACTATCCAAAGTCTGGCTTGTAAAGTTGGTAACTAACTACTAGCAAGATCAGCTCCAAATGTGTTCTGGATTTACACTAAATGTTGTAGTTACTGTGGTCAATTAGAATTTATTCTCCTACTTCTGCTGCACAACATAGCCGTGGTTTTGTGCTAACGTAGTGAGCCTGTGGCAAAGCGCTTAGTTTGTGGGACAAATCTGCACCTGGAAAAGCCTTTTAAGAGTAAAGATTGTGAGGGGACCAAACACCTTTTCAGTGAGATAAATCTCATTACCCAAGGCACTGATCCTTCTTTCTAACTAATTTTTTGCTGCCTGTCACCAAAGAATATATCCACCGAAGTACTGCTAAAAGTCTGGGTGGGTTTTCCAAAAATGCCTAAGTGATTTAGTGCTTATGGTAACTTGGGGCTTCCTACGTGTATCTGACAAATTCTAATTGATTTAGGGCCTTTTAATGTGCATGAGAGTGCAAGTCCTGTTTCAAAGGTGAGGGTTTTCGTATCATCTTTGTTTTCTTTTAATCTTCATGTTGCACTGGTGTTGGCTGTTAGTTCAAGGCAAGTAATAAGGAGTTTTAAACGTAATTGTTCTAAAAGCCTAATTGTCACAAAAAGTAAGAAAAAATGGATTTAAGCAGTCAGTTGCCTCACCTGGGAAATTTGGTTTATCTATTGCCTGTCAACAAGGTCACTGGTAACTATGGTTTGTTGAGACAGATTTGGGATCATGTGGCAAAGGAGCCTGGAAGGACTTTAAAGAGGTCTACTCTTCACTAATTTCTGTCAACTCAGGCAGAGACAAACTGTTACAAGAACCTGATGAAGCAGAAGGAACTTTTCCAGAACAAATGCAGAAATCCCACAAAAGAATGGGTGAGGAATACTACTTTCAAAGTTTTTTGATTTTCTGAATTATCTGCATTCACTTGGATTTACCTCTTAAGACACTATCAGTTAAAGTCAAAATCATCGCAGAAAAGTGATCTGAAGAAAGAGGGAGTGCAGTTCAATAGGGGCAAACACTTTAGCAGGAGCAAGCAGGTCCACAAATTCAATGTGTGTTAACTGGCAGGAGAACCGTTCTGTAGCTCGTCTGACCCCAAGCCATACATCCATCAGTACAAAGTGCCGATGAGAAGCTGTTGCGAAATCAAACTTTCATCTGGAGCACGTCAGCAGGAGTATAACCAACATGATATATGACCTCATCTCTCACTGGGCTGTGTCTAGTTTCGGCAGGCACCTTCTGAGATGCAGACACAACTCAGAGAGCTAGAGGAAAGGTCTATGACAGCACGACCAATGGGAAAATAATGAACAAATCTAGGCCATCTGCCCTTCAGAAGAAAAGATTGAAGCTGCAAAATAAAAATGAATAATCTATTTTCCACATCTATGATGGAAATAATTATCTGAAACAGCAACAGAGAAGATTCAGGTTGGTAAAACCTTTTACCTGTAAAGATTGCATAATTTGCCAGTAAAGAGGCTTTGGAACAGACTGTGTGGGGAAGCTAGAGGCTTCAGCGTTAGGGATAGATAAAAAGCCACCTGTGTTTGATTCCGCCTGGGAGCAGTAGGATGGGCTGGGTGCCCTCTGATTCCATGACTGTAACCCCTGGGCATACCTGTGTTCATTTGCCTTGTGCCTTCCTAAAGAAGAAAAGTGGGACACAGAGACTTAGGTTTTCAACGGGATTTGGAAGATCCTCAGGTGAAGGTTAGGAAAGACAGAACTACCGTCAGGACTCCAGTAACTGGAAAAAGGTTCCTGCTATCTGATGAAAAGCTCAGTCATAACATTGGTGCCTCACTGTTCAAAGCAAGGAGAAATGTCTAAACTCTGCCAGCCTTGCAAATTATGGGCATGCGCTCTAAAAACTGAGGTTCCCTGTGCTGGGAATTTCAGTCTTGAGAAATTCAGTCCCTTTCCCAGTGAGCCAGAAAGCATCCAAAAAGGGAAGTTTGGACAAGTCCCTGACAAGAACCACAGGGCCTCTGCTGAACTCTCTGCTCTGCCACGGTGCCGTGGGATGGGTATCTACATTTCAGTGGCACAGATATAAACCAGAGCAAGTGAACAATAGCAGAAGAAAGAGTCATGATACAGTAAATTCACCACCCTTTTAAGGGATTAGTGTTTTCCAGACTTTTCTGCAAAGCTCTATGCCCAGTGGTGTTGAATGCAAGTTACAAATAAAGTTTACAATCAAGGATAATGGATTTTTTGCACATCACATTTGTTATCCTGCTGTTTGCAGCCCAAACCTCTTGTCTGAGTATGATCATTACAAGACTTGCTGTCTAATAAAGCAGTGACCAAAACAAATGTACTCATGACACTTGCTTGAATACTGGCCACTAAGCTCTGGGAGAAAATTTAAAGCAGAGAGATAATCCGCCAGTTAATTTTAATAGGGCTGTGTTCATCTGAACAGCCTAAGGTCTTGAACCTGCCTGTTTTCTCATTTTGGAAAGCGTTTCTTGTCTGCAAAGAAAAAGAGACAATAGGTATCAAAATGATATTGTGATTTCCAGTAACAAGCACTAGAAACATAAAGAAACTGTCATTTTATAACAGTGACAAGGAAGAAAAAATACCTGCCCTGGGATATCAATTATATAAAGGAATATAGCTTAAAATGTACCAGAATATATTTCCTTTCAATATCTTTAATATACTGAGTACTGTATAGATCACAGCTTCTTGCCAGAAAAAAAAAGCTGATTGATAGCATTTCTATAAATGTGTTCAGTTGTGCTGTGCATGGAAATAAATGCTGCAAGCTCCAATGGTAATTTAATACTATTTTAAATTAAAGAGGATGCCTAGGATTTCACTTAATATACACACATTTTCCAGGTGTGCTTAAAAGAGCTATTAGCTATATAGGCTCAGCATACTGGATGCAGATAAAAAGGGTTCTGGCACTACTAAATGATGACTGTACCTTTAGCTTTAGCACTCAGTTGATCTGACAACTACAAAATAGTATTGACCACTAAAACAAAGGGGTATTTCTGCAAGTAAGGTACGATTCCAAGTATTTTATGTACAGATGATTATTCTCTATAATGACGTATAAAGAGAGCATGAAAGTTGCTTATTAGTTTGGATTTTACTATTTTTACACTGGAAGCATTGTCTCATACTGCATTTCAACAAATGCTTTGCACAGCTGTCAAGACAAGCATCTTTATGCAAGAATAATATTTTCACTCTGGAGCAATTTTTTGAAGGGATTAATTGGACGATAACGAGCCACGCTAAGAAAAAGGCATGACTTACGACATCTAAAATGTGCACATGTCAAATGTTGTAGACAAAGCACTCTAATTGTGCAATTTCATGCTCTTTGGGGTCTCATTTCTTTTATTAAAACTGAGATGAGGTTAGCAGCCATCAATGAAATTTAAACTCAACAGAACATTACTCAGAGCTCATTGTTACATAGATAAGCAGCTGCTCTTCTTATTCTAATAGTTCCTTCAGAAATCAGTAAACTCTTTATATGCATGGTGTAGTTGGATTATCTTTTCAAGACCCAAGCAGATATATCATAATGATTATGTTTTAAATAATAACTTATCTGCTTGTAAAATTAAGTTCCATTTCTCTTTCCACGTACTTCCCATGTACTTCCCATGTAGCAATGGACCACTCTGGATAAGTCACTGGCTGGACGGTCGCACTCAAAGAGTTGTGGTCAATGGCTCCATGTCCAAGTGGCAAGCAGTGACAGGTGGTGTTCCACGGGGGTTGGTACTGGGACTGGTGCTGTTTAACATCTTTGTTGGTGACATAGACAGTGGGATTGAGTTGCACCCTCAGCAAGTTTGCCAACGACACCAACCTGTGCGGCATGATTGAAAAGCTGGAGAGAAGGGATGCCATCCAGAGGGACCTGGACAGGCCTGTGGGCCCATGTGAACATCATGAAGTTCAACCAGGCCAAGTGCAAGGTCCTGCACATGGGTTGGGGCAATGCCATGCACAAATACAGGCTGAGCGGAGAACGGACTGAGAGCAGCCCTGAGGAGAAGGACTTGGGGGTGTTGGTGGATGAGAAACTCTGTATGAGCTGGCAATGAGTGCTCACAGCCCAGAAAGCCAACCACATCCTGAGCTGCATCAAAAGAAACGTGGCCACCAGATCGAGGGAGGTGACTCGCCCCTATACTCCACTCTTGTGAGACCCCACCTGGAATATTGTGTCCAGCTCTGGAGCCCCCAACATGAGAAGACATGAACGTGTTCGAGCAGGTCCAGAGCAGGTCCACAAAGATGATCAGAGGTCTGGAGCACCTCTTCTATGAACATGACAGGCTGAGAGAGTTGGTGTAGTTCAGCCTGGAGAAGAGAAGACTCTGGGGAAACCTTATAGCAGCCTTCCAGTATCTGAAGGGCAGCTACAAGAAGGCTGGAGAGGGATGTTTTATGAGAGCATGTAGCAATCAGATGAGGGGTAATGGCTTCAAACTGGAAGAGAGGAGATTTAGAATAGATATTAGGAAAAAAATTTTGCTTTGAGGGTGGTGAGGCACGGGAATATATTGCCCAGGGAAGCTGTGGCTGCCCCATCCCTGGAGGTGTTCAACGCCAGGCTGGATGGGGCTTCGAGCAACCTGGTCTAGTGGGAGGTGTCCCTGCCCATGGCAGGGGGTTGGAACTATAAGGAACTTTAAGGTCCCTTCCAATTTAAACCATTCTATGATTCTATGATACTCACACCCAACTGACAATCGGGAGACAGAGCAGGAAAACCAACAGTACCTAATCCTACTCCTACAACACAACAGTGAATAACTGCAGGGTGGTTTTAAATTTTGACTCACGCATTTCAAGAAAGGGGGAGAAAAGACAAAAGAGAAACTAAAGACACATGCATTTGACAACAAAAAGTCCCAGAAAGAAAAACAAAGGACAAAACACTTGTCAGTTTTGAATCAAACAGAGGAAAAAAATTAGGTTTTTTTATTTTGTGCTTTCAGCAGTGCATCAGAAAGACTTATGGTAGAAGAAAAACACCAAAGGAGTTGAGGGACAAACCCAGTGATAAGATGGTGACAGAGAGAACATCACTGAAGAAAACCAAGAGGCTGCAAATCTGATTTTTTAAAAAGAAACACAGAGCCATTGGGAGAGAACCTGGAAGACCTGTGTCAGACACATCAGAAAGGGGATTGAAAGAAACAACTAAAGATTAAGTATCTGTGTATTTATCTGTCTCTCCTCTCTTCCTGTGTTTGCCAGCAGAGCATTTTCGAGGCATTTCAAGGCATCACACCAAAGCTCCCCATATGGAGCGAACTTCAAAAGGTTTTGCCCCAGTACACAATTTCTCTCTCCACATTCTGCCTAAGCTCAAGAACCAGTGGCACTTCTCATAGCAGCAGTAAGGTGTAATGGTGTGGCAAATGCCATATGGAACATTTTATCTTTGGGAAGTTATTCAAGTGATAACTCATCCCTACACCTCCCTGGGGAGGCAAACAAGGAAATTAGGTGTGCAAGCTCAGCACTCAGTAGAAGTCAGCAGGAACATCTAAGCTTGGGACAAAAGATTTACTGATCCTCAAACCACTGCCTTAACCAGGAGAGAATACCAATTCTTCTTGAGACGATTTATTCCAAATGCACATCACTGCAATAATTTATTGGGTCAGTTCTGGCTGCTTATGGGCGTATAGCAGATACATCACCAGTCTGAGGATGTAAGCAATGTGGTATGGGTGGAAGAACAAAGTCAGAAATCATGGCTTGGCTGCAAGCTAATCATTGCTATACCTGATTAGGTAAATGTTTAGTCAGAAATCATGGCTTGGCTGCAAGCTAGTCATTGCTATACCCGATTAGGTAAATGTTTCAAGTCATTATGGCAAGTAATAAAGGGAAAAGGATGAGTCACTTTGCTAAAATGATACTTGAGTACAGAGAGTAGCTGGGCAATTGGGTTAGTGTTATCCAAAGTTAGTTAGAGATCAACCTATGAATTTTAAAAGTTTAGTTATTTTGAATTACTTCAAGGTCAATCACATTGATTACTAACGATGCAGATATTTTTCTTGAAAGTCTTTCCCTACTGTATCCCTGGAAGCAGATGCCGGTATACAGCATCTCATTATGTGTTGGTTTTTCTGCAACACTATTTATCAGCTCTTGCAGGTAGGAAGGTGAATAAGCTAACTATTTTAGAAGGTAGTTTGTATATAATAAACAAAACTTTGGCTTTTGTTTCACACTTTAAAAGCAATCACTGTTCTTCCTTCCTTGAAGCGCTGAGATTTTAGAACAGTGTTAATTCAATTCCCTCTTGAATATAGGCCACCTCACTTTTAAAAGTAAAAAGGTTTGTAAAATTGTATTTAAAATTTTATCCCATGTCTGAAATGAATGTTACCTTGGGAAAATGCTGGAGTGGTGGTGGGAGTTCACAAGGGAAGGAATGGCAACATCTAGAATTGGAGTCAGCTGGTGGACATTCTCCTCTGCTAAGCTGTCAGCATCACAGAAAACAATAGAAACCCCTACTTCTCCTACATGGGCTTTCTTGAGCTTTCATCCCAAAGTAACACTGCAGAAGCTTGACATTCTTCTGGCTTATATTACATATTTTCATCCTTTCAACATTTATCAGTGCTATTTGATAATACATAATTTCAAAGAAGAAAATGTATACTGTCAAAGTCTGCTTTATTTCTTATATATACTTTGGATTAAAGTTGTTGCACATATTTTGAAATATACACTGGAAAGCTTTTGTGATTATGGGTAAAAAGTAGACTATACTCCCAAATTATTAGTAAAAATCAAAGTGGTTTATGATTATGCTGGAATCTCGTACTATGAGGCTCAGATTCTATGAGCACATATGTATAATATAGGCATTAACATTAACTGCCTATAAAAGAAATCCAATATTTGAAACAAAAAAATATAGTAAATGCCTGAAAGATGAAAGCACAAATCTTGTCTTTGGTGGTTATGAGTTTTAGATCTCACAGATCCCATAGTTTTACTTCAAGGGCAGAACTTCCTAGTTTCTATGTAAAACCAATTTTCTATCATCTGCTTTGTGTCTCTAGAGAACCTCAAGTCAGGAGAATAAACATTAGTTCTACCATGATTCTGCATAGAGTTTTGTCATAAAGAATATAGTTGCTTGTCTATTATTCTAGAGGATAAAGTAATGAATAATCAGACAGAATTTCAGGACATTCATTTAACTTTGCTTGTAGTAGAAAGACTTATCGTAATGCAGCACACTACCAGCTCCTTATGCTCAGAAGAAATGCAACACAAGGATATTAAATCATTCATTAAGATACTATATTTTGATAATGTTTAATGCAAATTCTTCCTTGCTGCGAAAATTACTCATCTCACCTGAGTACCTTGATTACCAGCAGGCAGTTTGGTACATCCATAATGACACGCTCAGCAGGTTCAAAATGCTAATCTGGTAGCTGGGAAGAAGGTTGACTCATTTGGTCTTGCAAAGCAATTGACAGCTAAGCTCTTTATTCCTTGCTCAATAAATAGCTCAATAAAATCTTAGAAAAAGACACTAGAAAAGAACATCTGAGAGAGCAGCTCTCAGCTGGTGTGACAGATGAAGCACAGACCGTCAGCTGCCAAAGTATGGACAAGATCATCAGATTGATTTGAGGTTTATGGGGCCAGATTCCAAACTGATGTAAAGCTTGGTAGCTCCTTCCTAACTAGCAGTGAAAAGTGAGTTATGCCAAAAAACATGTAAGCATCTGGTGTTTGACTAACCAGGTGTGCTCAGTTATTTGCTACCGATCGCTGTAAACACTATAGGAGAGACCCATGTGGAAGATGGGAGTTTGTGATGCCAGTGGTGTCTTTAATAGAATGTGGTAAACAACTTGCTGAGAATTCCGGCAGTGGTTGGTTGTGGGTGCCTGCTTCCTCAGCTACAACGGGGAGCAGACCGAACGCAGTTAGTGTAAGCATATGAAAACAATATGCTGTTCTATGCCCTTGGCTTCATGTTGTATGCTCTACTAATGCAAAGGCAGTGGAAAACAGGTTTGTACCATGACTTCTGGGTGACCACTTGGTGGATAAGGAACTGGCTGGATGGCCACACTCAAAGGGTTGTGGTCAATGGCTCCATGTCCAAGTGGCGAGCAGTGACAAGTGGCGTTCCCCAGGGGTCTGTACTGTGACCAGTACAGTTTAACACCTTTGTTGGAGACATGGACAGTGGGATCGAGTGCACCCTCAGCAAGTTTGCGGAGGACACCAAGCAGTTTCGTGAGGTAGACACGTTGGACGGAAGGGGTGCCATCCAAAAGGACCTGGACAGGCTTGAGAGGTGGGCCTGTGCCAACCTCATGAAGTTCAACCAGGCCAAGTGCAAGGTCCTGTGTGTGGGTTGGGGCAATGCCAAGCAGTAATACAGGCTGGATGGGGAATGGATTGAGAACAGCCCTGAGGAGAACAACTTGGGGGTGTTGGTGGATGAGAAACTCAACATGAGCCAGCA
>RSEF01000002.1:143453558-143471466 GCA_003993805.1 Himantopus leucocephalus
GGTGGATTCCCCAACATTGGACACTTTTAAGATTCAGCTGGACCATCTTGCCTAGACTGTGCTTTTGCCAAGAAAGGTTGGATCAGATGATCCTCGAGGTCCCTTCCAATCTGGGATCCCAAGCTTCTATGAGCTGGGGATCTTTTTGGACTTCCCTGTGAAGAAGCTGCAAGGTTCTTTCCCCTATGCACAGAAGGGAAAGAGACTGATTTTTCTACCATGCCTCCGTGCATTACTTAAGGAGTCAGTTCAGAGGGAGAAACTGTCCTCTGAGCTGTGCAATGCTTATGTCTGTAATGGATGCTCTTCTTCCACTGCAAGTAGCAAAGCAGAGTGGGAGGCAAAGATGAATGTGCAAGATGTGGGGAGCCAGGAATCCACATGAAGCAGGTATTCTTACAAATTGCTAGTATAGGCATGCATTATTCTCCTTGTCTCTCACTTTCTCAACACTGAAAGAAAAAAAATTTAAATCAAAACATTGAAATTATAATAAATTTCATTAATGTATTCATTTTTAATAGGGAAAATTACCAAAGAAAATAAAATTTATAATTATTTTCATTAATGCATTTATTTTTTAAAAAAAAGTAAAATAGAGTTGAGAAGGCTTTTGTCTTTCCTGTATTACACCGATCAGCTTCAGTTTTGTGTAAGGCCATCCTGGGTCCTCAGTTTATTTGGCACTGCTGTTATCATTGCTTGCTTGACTCAGCTCTTATCTTTTTGGAGAATTGGAGTGGAAATGTTTGGTTATATAATCTACCTGAACTTGGAGGCAAAGAAGGTCATCCACTTTTAGTGGATAGCGCAGAAGGTTTTGAGTGTACTTGGAAAACAAGGAAAGCCATTGCAAAAGCGTAACTGTTCTGTACAGGAGAGCAAAACACTGTGTCATGAATTCATAATTATTACATTAATGGATTACACTTCAATTGATATATCTAGCCAGAGATAGCTGAAAGCGTCATTTGACCTAGCATTCATATTTCCCCAGGAGTACAAAACACTGTAAGATGTCCTCACACCCTGTACCCTGAGTATGATGAGTGGAGCCTTTGCGGGAAGACAAAGGGCACAGAGAGTCAAGAGGATGATGAGCAGTGCAGCTCGCCTGGATCCTGGGCTGCCAGACTCCAGCTCCCATCACGGCTACAGTACAGAAGTAACCAGTCACCCAAGTAGCCACCGCCCCCAAGCAATTTAATGAGGCTCTTACTCATCACTCTCTCAAGCGTAGAGGCCAGAAAAGGTGTACAGAGGTGCATCGTAGGTCAGAAGCATCTCATTATGGTTTCAAGTTCCCATGAAAAGCAGGACTGTTTGCCCTTACATTTCAGATTATTCTTTCAATAAAATCAGCTTCAGGCCATCAACACTCACGATTATACTTTGGAGAAAGTATAATGGAAAAATCGCTAATAGGTTGGGCAGTTTTCTCTCTGGAGGAAACTATATTGCTTCTTGGCTTCTCATACAGCCACGAAGTATAATGACAGATTACTCTTAATTTATTAAGTTTGTCTGTAAAACTACTAGACATTAAAATTGTTCTGCCCTTTTCAAAGTACACCTGTAGCGTTTGATGTAATGTTCTCCTCCACTGGTGAAGTTAGAGGTTAATCATGTGCAACATAAGGAGATGTTTCCTTTCATTTCTCTAAATGTGCAGGTCATCAATTTCAACACGTTTTGGGGAGTGCAGGGGAGGCAAGTAGGAGGAAAGAAACAAATCCATCATTTGTGACACAAGAGAAATATTTAACAACAGCTTAGAGATTCAGGAAAATCCAATATTCTGTAACCTTGCTGTCTTGGTTCAGAAAATGAATGAAATCATTTCAGACAAAATGTGGCAATAGCAGGTGTTTGTGTGGGCTGGAAACATGCTCCCTCTGAGGGACGACAGAGACACATATGTTGCCGAAGCATGCGGTACAGTAGTTATATGCTGGACATTGAGCTGCCCTGTAAAAAACATACACTTTCACATTTGCCTGCTAAAGCAAGTCCTGAGCAAAGCCTTTGCCCAAACAACAGATAGGGCAGCCGAGAGCACAGAGCGTGAATGAATACAACTTCTGAGCGTTTGACATGACATTTGATCTGACTAAGCAGTCTGGCCAGCCTGCCTACAGCCTGGGGGCAAATGAAAGCCCTTGTTAAAGAGAATGACGTATTTTATTTGCAGAACTTCAACATGATCAAGAAATTCCCTTCTCCCTTCCCCTGTTTTGCTTTTTTAATCAGTAGGTGATCAAAGCCTCAACCCCTATTCAGTGTGCTCTGAGAAGGATGCTGCACAATTTGCCAAAACCCCTTTGTCTCACACGCAGCCAGCTCGCCTGGGAGTTAGCTTGCAGGTGGTGGAGTTTGCTCGCTTCAAAGCAAGGAAAATCTGTTGAGAACGTAAACCCCAAAAATATTAATATTTCATTTTACCAAGTGCTAGGTTTGCCTGTAGCACAGANGTGACATACTCGTTATTACAAAAAAACCCATAAAGAAGGTATTTTGGGGGGCTATAGTAGTCAGTCACAGGTGACAACAGCTCAGTAAGGAATTGCTGTATGTTGTAGCCATCATGTGTTGCTTCACATTCTCCTCCTTGCCATTTGGGACTTGAATGATCTGTATTTAAAAAGAGGACTGTTTTTAAATTAAAGAGACTAGATAAAATTCTAATAAATTAGAATACCAATCTAGTTTATTTTGCTTTTTTTTTTACAGAAATGCACAAGGCCACAATGACATCATTGTCCATTTTGCTAGCAAAACGTGGGTGGGACAGGCAGACATGCCATCTGCAAACCTGTGCTGGTTGCAGGCAGCTCAGCACTCAGGTTTTCAATATCCCTCTGCCATAGGTCATTCTTCCCTCCAAGCTGCTGGTTGAGACGTCCCTGTGATGGTAACGTACTCCACTCAGCTGGGGGCACATCTGCAGTAGCTGCTCTGCTGGGTGAGCCAGCAACACTCCTGTTTGCCCCTGTTTTCCATGCTTTGGGAATGGTTTTGGAGCGATGGGTTCTTTGTGCCTGAAACTGATTTCATCTGGATGAAATTAAAGCACGAGACACGCTCCAGGAGTGCAGCTACATCTCTCCAGCTGTCAGTGGGCGTTCAGTGCACAAGGTCCAGCTAGAGGCAAAACCTCCTGACAGTGTCCTGTAAAATTAGGATGATATCAATAACATCCACAATGCCAGACGCTTAATGAAATGTTAATAAATACATAAATGTCACCCTGTCAGTTCAGGTTTGCGTGCCACATGTATGGGCTGCTGTCCTGTCCCTCGCCAGCTGGGCACAGACACCCCACAGCACCCACAGGGACGATGCTCTCTCTGGCCTGGGCAGAGGTGGGACAATTCCTGGCAGTGGCACACCCAGTCTGATTGCAGCTCTGTACTCTCTTTGCTTTCTCCGTCACAAATTTTCATGCACCTTTCCTATCTCTTTTCCGGGTGATTCCTTTGTGCCGAAAGTCATGCATAATTCCCTGGTTGCTGCTTCATCTGGCTGATGGTCATCTCTCACTTCAACGCCATCAGCTGGGGGCTGATGGCGTCACCCTCTTTAATGTGATCAATTTTGGGCAAACACCTTCAGGGCAGCGTTGTGTATTTGTTGCACGCGCACACTGCGTACGCTCACATTCGTATCCGAACACGCGGTGTTAACCAAGGCATTGCTGAGCAGGTGCCGCAGGGGCACCCCCCAACAAGGCACAATACACCAGGGAACCGAACACATGGGAACACTTTAAAAGAAAACGTGCAGGTAAAACACTGCAACAGGAGCAAGAGAGAGCGACGCACCCTCACAGACAAAACTGCTCACTGTTTCACAGCCATCTCCAGAGTTAGAAAATAAAACATATTCCACCGTGGGACACTGCAGTTCTGCTGCAGGACTTGATCTTCTCTTTTCCGTTCCAAAATCTGAAAAGACAAGTTAAAGTAATCAAAACATTTTGTTGGAAAAAAAAGAAAAGCAATGGAATTTAAACCTGGAGACCCAATCTCTGAACACCACGTTAACTATAGTAGGTCTTCCAGGCATTCAGCTCCCTGACTGTCTGCAAAAGGGCTTCCCCCAGGCCAGAACAGCCAGCAGAGAGGTCCCAGGCTCCCTGCCACCAAGTTCAGGGCACCGACTACAAAAGCCACTAATAATATCCCAGGATTTCTACCAACAATTTCTCAGCCAGGAAAGCTGGAACACGGGAGTCCTCAGGTCTACCCCAGGAGCTGGTGGTTTTCCAATTAGGCTGAAATCCACTGATGCCCCACCTACGTTTAACCAGAAATTTGAGGAAACAGATATTTCCATGAACTTGGAACTACCTCCCACCCAAAACAGTAGTTTCCAACAAAATCCAATGTTTCAGTCCAGCGCAGGCCAGCTCCTGATAAGCTTTAGCAATTTGTGTGACAATCTTCTGTCTAAGAGTAAAAGACAACAGGAACAAAGTCATGATTAATCCCCTTAACTACCTTGACCTGTTCACTGGTTTATTTGTTATTTTTCATGTTAACTGACTGCTACAATATGTATCCTTCCTGGAAGGAAAAAACCAGAACGGTAAGTATTTTAATTTGTTCATGAAATACTTTGTCTAAAAGATAAACCTGCTCTAACCTGTTCTACCGCCTCCAGCATCCTGCGTATCTGGCTTATTTGAGTCGTCAACAGCTGTAGCAGTCCCTTGTTTATATGTTTTTCAGAGATGTGGGGTAACATGTATCCCTCAGGTCTCAGATTTCAAGAATGGTTTTTGCATTATTTATCTACGCGATAAGATCAGAGAGAAGAGATATCAGAGGTAAGAGTCCCATCTATTGGCCAGAAGAGGAAGATGATAACCAAATGCTTTCTCAATCTTGAGAATATCCTATCTACTATGAAAAATTACCAACAAAGAAAAATTACCAGGAATAAGGAATCACCTGAATGCTAATAAAGGACATTAGGAAAGGCAGAAAATAAGTTGTTCTTTTAGAGAGGAAAGAAAAGGAAAACCATCTATTGTTTGGGAGAATTACAAAGGGAAGAAAAAGTACTGAAAAAGTAGCTAAAATGCACATTATTCCAAGAAAAAAAAGCGCAATAGTTAGGTGGCTTTGACTCCAGATCGGCAGGTCCCAGACCCGAGTTAAAGAGATTTTTATCCTTGTTTTCCAAAGGGTAGTCTTTTTGCCCTTGAACTAGGGTTGATCTGTCCATAGCCTGCCATTTTTGCAGCAGGCGGCACTGATCGCTAGCTGAAGGGCCACCCTTGTGTTTTCCTTCACTCTTTCCATGCACGTGAAAGGGTCCAGATTCTGCCCTGTGAGTGGAAGACCACTCGAAGGCGTGCCTCAGGTTCGGGTAGTTAAAGGTTGCTTCAGGAAGAAGCAGTTGCAAGAGGGACCAACCATTTTTCAGCCTTGTAAGCTTTTAAACACACCTGTGCCTGTGCTTCTGCGCTTCTGCTCCCTGCTCTGCTCTCCTGGTACCCGAAACCCTTTCCACAGAGACAACTAACTGGCTTTTAACCATCACTAGTACAAAATCTGACCTCACCACTGCAAGAATTTAAGATCTTAGGATCTAACTTAAAAGAAATACTTAATAGTAATAGTACACGAGTCTCAAAATGATTTATTACTGTGTCCCATTTCTCTGTTTGTTACTCTAGAGGTGAGATTTTTTTCTTTGGCTTGTAGACACATATGTGTTTAAATATAGGACGTACATGTGAGCCAGGCATCTAAGCTCCTGCTCCAGTCAGTGGATGCCATGTACGGCTGCCTAATGCCACTTGGGATCTCGTTGGGTACCCAACAGCTGTCCCAGAGGACCATGGGACTTCCTGCAGGTCCTGCAGTGCCCTCCTAACCGCCCCATGCTGAAGTCTTCAGCAGCCCGGGTCATCTCAAATAGCACTAAACATCGATGCTTGGGGAATGGCAGCAGCCTCTAGCTCATAGGAAGACACTCACAACCAGAGATCTGGAGTTGAGAGTGTCTGGTCCAGAGTTGAATCCATCCCAGATGATCCCTAAGGACTGAAGAGCAGCTCTGGGGCAGGGCTGATTTGCCCCGGTCCCAGCTCAGTAGATGTTAAAGGTGAAGGGTTTCACTCTGGATATTTTCACTCAAAATCCTGCATTGGCTCAACTCAAACTCAGAATTACTCTGTTAGCTCTGTTAACATTAAATTTAGATCACAGTATGTATTCACTGCCAGGAGAGAACACTATCTACAGTAACTTGGGATATCGTATCCTGAAATGTAGATTTCTCTAACTGCATGAAGAACTGTAGCAAGGGCAGGGTGAAAGGGACGCCTGTCTCGGGCAGCCTCCGAGGGTTTCAGGAGTTCCAAATGGGGGTCATACCTCTGCACCGCTCTGCCAGCTGCTGCTGCCATCGCCCATGAAGAGGGGCTGTGTGTCAGCAGCAGTGACAGCCAAGCCTGGCGGGGGTGGGAGGTCAACAGGGGCCTTACCTGTGCTGGGGTAATGGATGAGGGTGACCCCGGTGCCCAAGTGCATCACTTCATCTTGGTGTACACCGCTGGAATTTCATGTTTAATTAACAGCTCAGTCCTGACGGTGCACGGTTGCTGAGGAATCACACTGAACCTCTGACTAACCCTGCTCCTCCAGTGCAGCTCTGATTAGTCGGACCTTTCTCATCCAGTAATCCTAATGGTTAAACCCAAGAACAAAGAAGAGAGAGATGTTCTCTTTTTCAATTCAGAGAAACATTTATATTGATTCAGCAATTGCTGAGTTCAGTCATTTTTCAACGTTGTATTTGCAGGTATTTGCAAGGTCAAAAAGCAAAACCAAAGTTAAATTAATAAGCAGGAGGGAATCTTTGTTACCATTACTTTGATTATGCGTGCAGTTGGGATTGTTTCTACAGGAAACTCCTTCTAGAGGAACAGTGACTTTTTAATAACTTCTATCTTTTTCCTTGAGTTTCAATTCAGGAAATTTTATTCAAAGCAGTGCCATGGTCTGTTGTTTATGAGTGCTAGCACCATCTCATCACTCCAATACTTAAGAGAGTTGCTTTCCATAGATTTTTAAGTGACACAACCAAAATCTATAAATCCATGTTTCCCGAAGCTTACCTCAGAGAGAAATGTTTGTTTTCCATGTAAATGCCTTAATTTGGGAATGAACAAAATTGTTTTGTTTGAGCAGGCTGCTGCTGGGTTTGGATTAGAGCAAGAATTCCCAGGGATTTTCTTTCCTTTTTTTTTGTGTGTGTGCTGAACACCACCACCAGAACACAGGTGACAGCAGCTTCTTAATTCTAAGCCAAACCACACAGTGCCTGGAAACCTGGACTTGTGCAAAGCATTTGATACTGTCCTGCACGACATCCTTGTCTCTAAAATGGAGAGACATGGATTTGACAGGTGGACCACTCAGTGGATAAAGAATTGCCTGGATGGTTGTACTCAGAGTTGTGATCAATGGCTACCTGTCTGGGTGGAGACCAATGATGAGTGGTGTCCCTCAGGGATCTGTATTGGGACCAGTATTTTTTAACCTCTTTGTTTCGGCTGTGGACGGTGAGATGGAGTGGCCCCTCAGCAAGTTTGCAGATGACACCAGGCTGAGGGGTGTAGTTGATACTCTAGAGGGAAGGGATGCCACCCAGAGGGACATTGACAAGCTAGAAAGGTGGGCCCATGCAAACTTCATGAAGTTCAACATGGACAAGTGTAAGGTCCTGCACCTGGGGGGGGGCGGGGGGGGAGGTAACCCCCAAAATCAATACAGACTGACAGACTGATTGACTGAGAGCAGCCCTGCAGAAAAGGACTTGGGGATACTGGTGGATGAAAAACTGAATATGAGCCAGCAATGTGTGCTCGCAGCCCAGAAGGCCAACCACATCCTAGGCTGCATCAAAAGAAGCATGGCCAGCAGGTTGAGGGAGGCCATTCTGCCCCTCTACTCTGCTCTTGTGAGACCCACCCTAGAGTACTTGGTTCAGCTCTGGCGCCCCCAACATAGGAAGGACATGGACCTGGTCCAGTGGGTCCAGAGGAGGGTCACAAAGATGATCAGGGGACTGGAGCAACTCTCTTATGAAGACAGGCTGAGAGAGTTGGGGTTGTTCAGCCTGGAGAAGAAAAGGCTCCAGGAATACCTCATAGTGGTCTTCCAGTAGGGGCCTAGAGAAAAGATGGGGAGATGGGGAGGGACTCTTTATCAGGGAGCGTAGTGATAGGACGAGGGGTAACAGTTTTAAACTGAAAGAGGGTAGGTTTAGAATAGATATTAGGAAGAAAATCTTTACTATGAGGGTGGTGAGACACTGGAACAGATTGCCTGGAGAAGTTGTGGATGCCCCATCCCTGGAGGTGTTCAAGGACAGGTTGGATGGGACTTTGAGTAACCAGATCTAGTGGAAGGTGTCTGTGTCCATGGCAGGGGGGTTGGAACTAAACGGTCTTTAAGGTCCCTTCCAACCCAAATGAATTCTATGATTCTATGATTCTATGATTCTATGATTCTATGAAGCTGTTTCCTATGACTCCCTCCCTTAGGATGGTATAGGACACTCTGCTTCATGCTCCTGCCAAAGGTCCTTCCTCTGTCTTAGAGTGGCTCTCCAGAACGTCCTCTGTGCAAGAACATAAGAGCAAACATTGGATCAATCTAAAGGCAGAAATGGATGTCTAGGCAAAAGCACAAGAACAGGACAAACACATATGCCATGACTTAGGGGTCTTCTCCAGTCATTTGCACCTCATGAGCTTCACAAATCTTGTGATTTCTGTGCATTTAGGAAACCCCAATGGATTTCTCTTCCATGAAGTTGTCAAATCAAGCCTTAACCCACATAAACTCTTAGCATCTGCAACAGCCTGTTGCAAGGGCTGCACATAAAACTCTGCTTCCAGGATGCTGTAAGAATATCTTACCTTCCTTGGAACTTTCGGTATTTTAGTTAGGTGTTTCAAGTGGTCGGATATCTTGAAAGCACAAGACCTGTATTCTTGACTATCTTTGATATTCTACTAAAAAGCCAGAGTGAAGGAAAAGGTGCTTGGTCTTAAGGAAGTTTGGGTTTTTATTTTGTTTTTGGAAATGAGATTACACTAATGGAAGCAGTTTAGCACACAATGGTTTGGACATAAAACTTTTGTGGTGCTATATAATGTATATGTCCTGCTCTCCTTACATCCAGGTGAAAGCCCTGGGGGTAAGTTGCAGTGCTCCAGTAAAGACTGTTCACTGCAATTACAAAGCTGTACTCTGGTATCCTCTTTTTCACATTTTTGACCAAAAAACATTCACAAAAAAGCAAATATGGAGCAAATAAATCAAAACTGAGAAGGTTGTGTGTATAATGTCAGTGCATGGAAGTAGGGGGAGAAAACCAAAGTCACTGAAGCTCCCTGCTCGGGCTGACTGGCGGTCCAGCCTGTGTCAGGAAGCTGTCATGCCTACGGAGGAGAGGGATAATAAGGTAAAAATTGTGGACAAGCCCACAGCATAAATATCACGGTGTGCTGTAACCTTGTCACCCCTTACAGACCATGCCCGTGGCTCTGTCTTGCTGAGAGGAGTGCCTGTTTCAGGCACGGCTGAGAGGACCGTTTGCTGCAGGTGCACTCTCACCAGCTGCAGAAGGCATCCGAAACTCCTGTTTTACACAAGTGATCTGTACCGCCACAGAGCCCAGACATGTGATATGGAGGAAAATAAAAAAAAATAATGGTTGTTCTTTTCTACTTATGAGCACCAGAGCAAGAAAAGGCAGAGACTAACACTCACCTGAGCAGTTAACTTGGTCACAAAAATGTAGTTGTAACATTTTCCATCTTAGAGGTTGCTGATTCATGAAAACCTGAACATTTCATTGTGATGATGAAAAAACCCTCCAAACCCTAAAATACTTCCTTTTTGAAAAATTATACAACAGAGCTAGCAGCAGCCTGTTTAGTACTGTTCAGTACAGCAGTGCTCAAAACAGGAGGTGCTGCATTATGGATCTCTGACATCTTCCTAAGCAGCAAGGAACAAAATGTTTTTAAAGGTAATGTAACAGAAATGTGTATGCAGAAGAATGCTTTTAAAGGATTTAAATATGTATGTAAACAGAGGGTTGACCTCTAGTTTTCCATGAAAATTGCCACAGCTGTTTTCTCCAGAAGGCTTATTAAAATTGCATCTTTCTTGGAGAAAGATTATGTTTGCTCTTATCCTGATCATACGATATCAGGTGACGTAAATTGATACAAAATCCAATGCTTGGATCAATACTGTGATAATAGTGCTAAGAGAACTGAAAAAATGGATAAAAGCATCACTCTCCACAGAAATGTTGATTCACTGACCATCTGTCTTACTTCAGTTAAGTGCTTCACCACTTTAGCTTGGCATTAGACAAGTCAGCCCATAAATTTAAAAACCAAAGTCATACTATAATTCTTGGCTACCCTGGTCTATTTTTTTAAGCTGTCAACATCTAAAATGTCACATGTATTTCTTTTTGGGTAGATAGTGAGCATGTGGCAAGTCTTGCCTACTCATCTTAAGCACAAATACAGACAAGCAGCAGTTACAGTCTTGGTTTCTATTAGTCACCCAAACTGAAAAAAGAGCTCTTCAGAGTTTAAAGATGTGCATTAAATACATTTCTATTTATTTTCTTACCTACTTATTTGAACAATGTCTGACTAAAGACACCTGCAATATGCATATTGAGTTACAGGAAAGTGTTAGCAAGAAACAAGTTCACTTGACATGTTAGAGCACTGTGCCCATATTCTGCACTCAGCAGCAGAAGCAAGAGAACCCATTAAGAACTTTAAAATATCACAATAGAAGGTTCATTTTTACAGGCCATTAGGATTCCATTAGTCTCATCTATTTGTTTCCAGGCTGCCCTCAGACTGAAAAGTGAGTATCNGTATCAACAAGAGCTGCAGGTATGTATGTCTTCATTACATAAAAAAAAAAAAAAAAAAAAAAGCAATGAGATTTTAACAAAGAGAACACAGTGGACAGCTGCTCACTCAGCTGGAAGGCTGAGAAGTTCAGAATGATGTTCATACATGTTTTGGACAAATTTAAAGCATATAGTGCAGAGAGTGACATCTCGGATAGACAAATATTTCAATGATATGACAGAAGTTATATTGCTGATTTTAAAGTAACAGTAGCTGTTGACATATTTTACACCCTCGTTGTCTGCATAAGGAAGCTATACTTACAGGAGAGAAAGGTTTATGTTATTTTCCTAGATGACAACATTTCCATGTTGATACCTTAAATAACACCAGAGAATGGCCTAGATCAGATGCCAAAATAAAAGATTAAAAGCTTGCTGCTGGAGACATCAAAGCCTGCGGCTCCAGTCCAGCAAAGAACATAAGTAGTTGATTAAGAAGAAGGTCAAGTTTAAGCCTTCTCATCTTTAGCAAGCTGCACAGGTCTGTGCCTGGTGGGATCCAAGTGCGCTCCTGCAGTTCAGCACGTGCTTAAAGCAGTCATTTGGCAAAGCATGCGATGTCCCTCCCCAGAAGAATTATGCAACCTGTGGAGAAGTCCTTGCTGTCAAGCCCTCAGCGCTATTCTTAGCTCACATGACCAGATTTTAACACGTCACCCAGGCATGGGCTGTATCTCCATGTGCTGTGCACCCATACGAGTAGCCTTAAAGGTGAACTCGTTAACAGACCGACAGAAGATTTTGTGTGTTATCCAAGTATGACCTCAGCAAGCTCCCAGGGACCAAGAACGAGGCAAAATGCTAAAAGGAGTTGGTAGTACATATAGTCAACAGGAATACTTACAGCTGTATGAGCCAATGCAAAAGGTGTTCTGTAAAGATCAGAAGTGCTGGCTTAGGGCTTAATCAGTCCCTTGTAAGGTGAGCATGACATCTTTTGGGGGGAATAGGTTTCCCTCTAGACTAGCAGAAGGTACTACATCTTTTCTTGAGGCCCGAGGAACCTCCTGCAGGCAGGCAGGAACAGTTCTGGTCATGGGCTGAGTCCTACATTCCTCAGCATAGGATAAATGCTGCGCTGGAAAAAAAGGGAATGGGCACAGAGACTGAATGCTACTCTCATTCTTCAGAAATGGTGCTTGTAGGAACAAGACGTAGAGGCTTCTTTTTGAAAAGTAATAGAACACATCAATAGATAAGTGAGAAGTTGGGGGCAAATAAACTTTCAAAGTCATATTGCAAGACAAAAGGGAAAAAATCCAGAAACTAACTGTGCTTTTTGGAGAAAAACAAGAATTATGATTCAGCATCAGGAGCAAAAAGCTTGGTGGCATACCAGTAAAAACATTTTAAATCCCACATTAACATGATGCATGATACATTGTCTGCATTTAACTGGTAAACCGATTTTTATTTCTACCTTTGGTAACCATTATAATTCATATAGGGTTATTCCCACGTAAGGGGTTTCTGTATTTACGGTAGAACATTAAGTGCTCCAGTATTTATGCTACAGCTGTGTCTAGAGAACAGGAGGTATACAGAAAAGATTACAAATAAACCCCCCTCGATATCCAGAGAAAAGAGAAAAGGGATGTGTTATTTCAAGTTGTGGCAGTTGCTATGAAACCAGCACTTGCAGATTATGACATCTCGTGGCATACCTGGGTAACTGCAAAACTCAGCGTTTTCTTACTTTATTTCGTGTCAGTTGTTTTGTTTGATTTACTGCATTTTATTTCTGAGGGGTGCTTGGAACCAACGTTGATGTAAAGAACAATATTTGTACTAGAAGTTCGAAAGTGGGAAGCCTTCAACGTACAAGAAGATCAAGTATACAGCTGAATGTCAATCTGGGAAAGAAATACCAGGTAACTGCTCCCATGCACATAGGTGCTGTACAAAATGTCTTTAATTGCACTGCAAAATACTTTCATCTTCACCATTTGTGAAATATCACATGCGTAGTTTTAGTAGTTCCTAAATCCACAGCTTTTTGATCGTAAAATCTGCAGTCTGCGAGTAGGAGTCTGTACGATCTATTGTGTGTTCAGAGCATGGCATTTTAATCCTGCAGACCTCCTGACTGTAAACACCATGTTGCACTTTGGGAGTTTGCAAACCGTTTCCTACCCTTCTCCACAGCATCTATGCCGTTGCTAAAATTTTAGGGCAGAGCCTGCCTGTTGCCAGCCACACAGCACAGTGTATTTCCCACTGGCTTCCCATATAGCCCAGCATAGCAACCATACATCATGCTTATTCATATTATACCCTGTGTTTGGTTATCTATGGATACATTGCTCTCCATGGATACCAAGCCATTCTTCTGCCTACTACCACCCAAATTTAATCCAGTGCTCCAGTTTAAGCTTGTGCTTAAATAGTGCAGAGAATTGGGACTTTATATTTCTTGCTCTTGAAAATGCAAAAGGAACATAAGTAATTATTGCTCTCAGTAAAGCACAAACATATTTGTTCACAATTCCTTTAATTTCTAAGAGATTTTCAGTTTCATTATTATTCATTGTTTCACCAGTTTTGTCTTTATTAGGCATTCATAAAAAATACTTCATTATCATCCATAAAGCACAGCTCATTAGCATAGCTGCTTTGTGAAGTCAATTGTTTCTTCATTAGCAACAGCTCCTCAGAAATTCAGGCCTTTGATGTTTGTTTGAATTACTTGTATCTTTTCATTTCCTTGGTTGTGTTTCTGAAAGATTTCATTTTTTCTACAGCTATTTACATTTATGAATATCCTTGTAAGCTCTGCACTTCTAATTTGTGATGTATTTTGCTTTCAACTACATTAGCTGTTCATACACATGCAATGGCATAGAGAGTTTATTCATGGACTTCATCCCGCCTTTGTAAGTGCTAATCTATTAACTCTCTCTGCTCCTTTAGGCAGGAATGAAAACATTTGTCCTCCAGCAGGCTCCAGTGAAGTAGGTATAATTTTGAGAGCTCCACACTTTCACTGCTCTTCACTTGGATGCCTGGCAAAACCAGTATCAAGAAGTAAACACGTGTAGGATGCACGAGACACAGAGACTGCATTTTGCAAATATTATCAAATGAATTAAATCAAATGACTGCAGAATAATTAAAAATAAAAAAAACTTTTTCTTTGCTTGAGTGTTGCCTTTCACCTTGCTAGATGGTGACGCACATGGCACTTTCCCTCCTAGACCACTGCCCTTCCCACCAGGCTGTGGTGCCCAGATGCTCCTCCTGCTTCATTGTCACCTGGGAGCTGGTGAGGACTTCTAATGCCAGAGAGGACCTCCAGTGTGCTGCACCACTGAACCGCCTTGGCCCCCTGACCTGCTGCTCTCACCTGCCTTAGCCTTGTTCTCCAACTTGCTGGCCACATTTCTTTTTTAATACACCATTTGCTTACAAATGAAATTAACATTTTCCTGATTGTAAGTCCCTGATCCGAAACGGACTGGAAATAGGTTTCTTTCAAGAGTTGCTGACCACAGGAAAAGGGCCTAAGAAAGGTTTCTGAGTGTATTTTTTTTTTTTTATCCCATCCCTCTTTTGGTATTTTTAAAGGCTCATTTCTGGAATGGAGAACATTTCTTATGGGACAGATGGTTCAAAAAAATCAGAATTACATAAAACAGGGAGGACAGATTTGTTGAACCTTCCCTCTATATGCATCTCACTCTTTATAAAGAACCTAAGCACAGTTACAGCTCCTCACACTCTTGGCTGTGAGATTGCTCCTCTTTCCTGGATACTACAGTGGCACGCAAACTTCAAATATATGCTTGAAGCCAAGGACAGCCAAGGCCAAAAGATGTTACCTATGTCCTCTGCTTATTACAAATATTTAATACAGGTAATATGCCTACCTTCGTAACAATGCAATCATCCTCCATGCAAACAGCTAAGAAAGTAATGCAAGCCGTTTACTTTCACCACAAACTCAGGCCAAGGTAGAAAACCAAAGCCAGCTGGCCAGCCTTCAAGAAGAGCTCACTTGCTGGATGGAAAGCGAGGAACTTTGTTGACATGGAAACCTATAATTTCAATATATATCTGTAATTAACAGATCAAATAACAAGGTGAGAAAGATCTCAAAAAGCCCTGACAACTGCAAATGTGAGAGAATTTTTAATATCCAAATATTAGAGGTGAAAGAGTAAAAACAGCAACAAGGAAGGTGTTAAAACAAAATGTTGTTCCAGGCTGGTGTTAGAGGGCTCAATGGGAATGTGAGAAATGAAACAACAGTAATCTGATGCTGGAGCATGTTTCCGTATCGGTGCTCTGCTGCTGCTATAAAAAGGAACTTCATGTGGATTTTGTCTGTGCACATTCAAAGGAGAGCTGCTGCCCTGAAAATTTCCAATCAGAATAGATGGCAGAGACGGGAAAAAGGGTAAAATATTTAAAAGGAGGTGCAGAGAGACAAAAGATGCAGCAACAATATAAATGCAGAGGTTGCACAACCACAGTCATATCTGATGACACAGGAGGATGCTGAATAGCTCCAATTTGGTCACAATCCTTGGGATAAGGAGGTGGTAACAAGCCTTTAGTCATCAGACAAATCCATACCAGAGATGACCTGGACCAAGCAGAAGGAATGAGACTTTCTGGGCATTGCTGTACGTGATAGGAAGAATTCTTCCACTATGGCTTTTCTCTCTTTCTGGGGCATTTCATGGCTACCAAAGACCAAGTAATTGTACAGGACACATCTACACACTGTGTGCATTATTAGTTCAGGTTTTGACAACACCTCAGCAATAAATCTTATTTCCTTGGAGAGAAACCTCTAAATAAGTATATGGCCCATGCATCAGTCAAAAAATAAAAAGGCGCAAATCACTAGAGCAAGGTAACATTTTCACGTTCAGAAGTGACAGGCTCAGTCCCTCTAAAGAGAAAATGAAGGTTGTCGTTATGCTATTATCTTTGCTTGATATTTACTGTTAAAATAATTTCTGGTCTTGAATTCAGGTGTTTCACTAAAAGACCTGGGCATGCAACATTCTTCACAGACAGACAAGCACTGTTACAGGGACAAGGGCAGAGATCTGACTAACTTTTCCATGTCCCACCTGAAAGGAGAAGGTGGAGTTCACAGCAGGTTCCATTTGTGGTAACAAATATTATCTGTGATGCAAAGTCATTTGTATTTCTCGACTCGCCAAGTCTGGGCAGAGCTGGTGATGAAAAAATAATAATAAAAAAAGAATCCATTCATTTGTGTGTAAATAAAGTAAAGACAACAAAAACTAGCTGGAGTTACCATCTGCTGCACAGCTTTTTCACATAGATATAGCAACTGCATGGGGGTAATGTAACTCATCCCTTGGTGTTTGATGGCTATTGGTCTAGTCACTTTTCCAAAAGTCATTGCAAATTTGAGGCACTTCAAAAGTTGTAGTAATCATTTGGGTTTTTGTATTCATTATGTGGTAGTATACTAGTGAGAGCCAAGGGAGAAGAACAAGATATATGTTTGAGAACACCCTAAGTATAATAAAACCCAGGAGTTAAATGACAAGCCCTATTTTATTTTGGATCTTTTCATTTTTAACTGCTCCTTTTTAATCTTCTCCCTCTCCTGTATTGTAAAATACGAAAGGCCCGAGGCTCCCTCACCAGGAAAAAAATTAAGTTCATTGTAACTGGATCGCTGATCTCTTCATCATTATTTTTATGGGCCTTGGGAAATAATAAGGAGATAAAACTGTGGGAAAATAAAATAACTGCCTTGCTTGCTTTCTGAGCACCTGCTGATCATCAGGAAAGAAAGGCACAATTTGCTGAGTATCTTCTCCCATTCCCCAGCTCACTACAGACCCCCAGGTGTGAACCCCTGGGCAAAAATGCAGACAACTGTCAGGCTTTTAAGTGTGGAGGGTGTTTTTAACACAAGGCTTACATTAGGAGAAGTTAAACCCTAAGGCATAAACACATCATTCTCTTTCACATCATTTAAGCTATTTGAATGCTTCTTCGTGCTCAGTAAATATAAATGTATTTTGCTGCAGAGCCAGAACATGCTGCAAAGAGGTATTGTTCTGCTTAGGATGAAAATCAAGCATGGATTTAAAAGTCTTCCTCAGACAGTCAGTCTGTTTAATTGGTAGAATTTACGTGAAGCCTAGGCACGTTTCTGCTTTCTTATTCACCGTCCACNGCACGTTTCTGCTTTCTTATTCACCATCCACCTGCTATGTACAAGTTTTCTAATCGTCCAGCTTAGAGGCTGTCGTCACTTCAACCACAGACTCCACATACTACGAAAAGCTGAGTTGGCCGTGGTTGGGCNGTCCAGCTTAGAGGCTGTCATCACTTCAACTACAAACTCCACATACTATGAAAAGCCGAGTTGGCCGTGGTTGGGTGAGGTGGTAGAGGTGGTGATGGGACCAGGAGGAGAGTAGCGCTGGCTCCATGCTCCACGCCAGGGTTATGAACCTCTCACTGTGTGCCTTCGCCCCTCTGCCTAGGCAGCCCAGCCAGCCTGAGCATCAGAAATGCTTCGTTTGAGCTACAGAGGTCAGAATATGATGAGAGACATCCAAGGCTAAAACCTGAGATGGTTACAGCTTCCTCAGTTGTCATTAGCTATATCTTGAGTTAATAAACCTCAGTTAATCCCTGGGCCTTAGAAGTAGCAGGTGTTTTAAAGCAAAAGTGGCAGCTATGGGCAAGCACGTACAACATTGCATGACTTCTTCAAAAAAATAATTGTATTCACACGTTGTATAACCATTAAAACATCGCAGGCACAAATGTGATCAAGTCCTCCAGTCTGTGTTGACTTTGTCTTCCTCGTCACTGACATGACGGTGATTCGTTAGTTGTGCCATCGTGGCCCAACAACTGAAACAGGCGTGGAGAGTGAATAGGCGTCAGTTGCTGCACTACAGTGCGTGGCTCAGATAATCTCTCTCGCAGG
>RSEF01000002.1:143471566-143514002 GCA_003993805.1 Himantopus leucocephalus
GACAGAGGATCCAAAAAAGGCCCACCCCACGCAAGCGCATTTTGAGCTTAGGCAAAAACACATTAACATCTTTTCCTGATCCATCCAGTGCCATCCTTTCTGTCATATGGTTCTTCACCCACATTTTTAACTGTCAGCCTGGGTGCGTATCGCCAGCCCCTGATGGAAATCTCCTCATTTGGAGTCAGACAGAAAATAGTTTTCCTCAAAGGGGTTATCTGAGGTGCCTTTTCTCTTAAACGCCTGTCTTAATAGCTGCTTCAGAGAGGGGTTTCTTGTACAGAATTGGAGTTTGATGATTTACTCTCTGAGCTAGTCAGCAGACAGACATTTCTGCCTGCCATTTGGATTATATTTCCCTCTCTTTTTTATTTTTTTTCATTTTGCATGCAGCATTTCAGGATAATCAGTTGTATTTGTTTATTTGTTTGGTTGCGTGATGCTTTATGCAGAATTCTGTAAGTCCCATTTCTGTGTTGGTGAAATATTGAGCAGGTGCAGATGTGGCCCATCTGTGAAATGTGTAGTTTATATTGGGCAGAGGGGGAGGAAGAGAGGAAAAATAGTACTATTTGCCTTCTTTCTAGGAGGAGGAGATAGAGCGAGTACGGAAGGGGAAAGTTAGTGCTGTAGCTGGGGCTGGAAGGCATGGATTTGGGCATGCTTCATCCTGAACATGTGATAGTCATGCTTTGACATTTTCTGACTTTGACAAAAAATATCAAAACTTTGCTATTCTAAGTGATCTTGCGGAGTGACAAGGAAAGACTATATTGAAAACTGCATTGAAAACTCAGTTATTCTTAATTGTCACAGAGAGCAGCAGAGGCCTGAGCTCCCACATAACCATGTGCATTCAGAGGACTGCTTTTCCTTTCCCGTGAAAACGTGGCAACAGGAATGTGCAGCAAAGGTAGCTAAGGATAAAAGTGTCCGTTAATGGTAAGAGGCCAAGTGTTCCTGCTGTGGTCCCTTTTAGGAAGCCCATAGACAAAATTTGCAGCTCGTTGTTCCCAGCAGGATCGTGTATGTGTGTTCTGCACGTTTTATCCCAGAACATGTATTGAAGTGGGCCCGGCGCTTTGCTCATCTGCAACTGACACATCAGTTTATGATGTGAAGAAGCACAACGGCACTCTAGCAGATGGGTCTAAGGATGCCCATGCCAGAAAATCAGCATGTGAAATAAGTTTGAATAAGACAAGTAGATCATTTGAAGGCCAATACAAACCTCCCAGTACACCCTGCTCAATTAGCTTTGAAAGCAAAAGCTGGTGTGTAAGATGTGCTCTGTCTTCAGGTAACTAATGCAGTTCAGCCAGTTCCAACGCTTTCAAGGATTTCTGTAGCATGGAAAGATCCTGTTGATAAACCCCTCAGCTAAACTTTGTTTTTAACTTCAGTGAGTGCTCAGTTAATTCATAGTCACGCAACATCCGTGTAACTTAGGCAATTCAGTAAACTTTTAGCAAACACTGGATGCTGTTTGGGTTTTTGTATCTGCCCCTGGTTGCCAGAATAAATGAACCTTAATACAAAACACTCTTAAAAATTTACCTTACAAGAGAGTTTAAGTACTAGGTGGGCTCTCTGAAGAATCTAAAACTGTTTGACGGCTGTCACTTAGAAAGGAAAAAACAACTTATCCAGCTACAGAAAATAATTTTTAGCGTGACAAACTTTTCTTGCTGATTTTTACAAAAAGAAAAAAGTGTTTTTTAATAATTTTCTATGATAAAAATGTTTCTCACCTCAAAAACCCTTTAACTTAACTGTAGCTTTTGCCTGAAGAAACATATATATAATTTCTGCTAACTATACTCAGATCTTAATTTCATAAAGAAAATTTTTTGTAACGTATCAGCACATTAATTTCTTTAAGCTGAAAAAGGTTTCATGGAAGAAATCATTATATAGTCTTCTTTAAAAAAAAAAATCATTTTTATCTGGAAGAATAAAAAAGGGATGCTGGAACTACCCTTGATTCCCTTTTGAAATGACAGTAAGCTGTGCATTTGGAGACCGTAGCACTAGTCTGAAAGTTTCCAGCAGAAATGGTAAGAATATCCTCTTGGCATCGATGGCAATACATATAAATCATGTCTCATATCTGACTTTGATAAAAGAATTTCGTTATCAATTAATTCTATTAAGGCACCGTTCCATTTTTTTGTCAGTGAATTACCTATAACTAAGTTGAAGTCATTACATTTTTCAGGCAAAATTTATTTATAAGTACTCACCAAGCAAACTAACTGAAAACATAATTAAATAGAGGCCAGAATCTTAAATAAATGACAGATGCTTACTCCCTAGATCAGGCAGACTAAGCAAGCAACATTTCTCACATAACTTTTCCAAATAGTCCCGTATTACCATTTTGCCCTTGACACTGACTACTGAAATTGCATCATCCTCTGAGAAAAAGGGGTATTTCAGTCGTGCTCAGGGGCGAGAGGAGAGCCCATGGTCTGCTACAGCCGGTGCTGGCCACTGGCTGGATTTTTGCAGCCCCTTGGCAGTCTCAGCCAGCGCCCCGCAGGCAGCGGGTGCATCCACCCTGGCACTGGCTCACACAAGGTGATGGACAATTTTAGCGTGCAGTGTCAAAAGCCTCCCACCCCCAGTTTGCCTCTGGTTACCCTCTGCTGTGAGTTTCCCCACACTGCAGAAGTCTCAATTTCATGCGCTTAAAGTAATTTTAAATAGCAGAGTCCCTTGGGAGGGGCTGGAGATAACAAACCTGCTCCTCTGGCCCTTGGAACAGCCTTGCCATGGTGGCACAGGGTTTGCACTGGACTGCATGCCGTGGTGGCGTGGCTTCGAAGGAGAGGCAGCGATTTAAGGAGATGATGGCTGGGAGTGATGGATCTGAGGAGACGATGGCTGGGAAGCCATTCCCTGCAGATACAACCCCGGGGCGGTGCTGTGCAGGATCCTGTTGTCCCTGCGGAGGCTCCCCGCGCTGCACAGCACCATCCTCCCTGCCGGCTCCCGTCATGCCAAGCTGGTCAGCCACAGCCTTGCCTGGGGATGCCCGTCCATCTCTCGGCTTTGGCAATGTAAGAACTAGACTTAAGAACTTATTTCTAGAATAAATGCTAAAAAAAAGTATAATTTAGCAATAAGTTGAATATTTAAAATAATTAATACATTAAATAATTAATATATTTATTTTAACTAATGAATATATTAAATAATAACTAATAAATTTAGTATTTCCACCCTTCCTTGTTATTTGCTGCATTTCTCAATATTCTCATTGCCTGAACACCTAAGTAAATACCAAAGGCTATTTCTAATAGGGTTAACTTTTTCAAACCAGCTAGTACTAAAGTCCATCATTAGCTTCCTAAATCTGCTGCCTTTCAGAAATGCTGAACCATGACAGCACCTATTAACTTCAGGTCTAAACGTGACAGTATTGTCCAAAATGCCATACGTATCACTCAAATGTCTGTCGAGAAAAAGCTTTTCCATAAATGAGATAGTGATGCTGCCTAACCAGCTACTTGCTCCAGAGCTGGAAGTTGAGTCCATGGACACCCCATCTGCTGTCGCTGCAGTGGCACCAGCAGCCACATCCCTGCAGAATGTTTGTGCAGAAATTACACGGGTCACTGTGCAGGAGATAAACAGTGACATGGTCATAATGTCACTTCATTCCAGAGTAAGTGAATTTCTAAACGATGACCCTTCTGATGTTTGTATGTGTATAATCAAAGAGGCAGAAATAATTGTAGCATATGTTCAAAATGGCACTGCCACCTAGAATGCCCTGTAAGTTCAGCTGGTCTATTATTTTGTGTTCCATATAAATTTATGCTAAACAATTCTCTTCCTCTCCAGCTAATCCAACGTGAATTGAATTCCTTGTCTCAGACTAGCGTTGAACAATATTGTGGCTTTCCTCTCCACCTTAGATTCTCTCTCCTTAGCACCATCCCCTACATACAGCTCACGGGACGCTGCTGAGTGTGCTGCATCCCCTCCCTAGCATGGAGCACAGTGAGCTCCTCATGGCACCCACTTCTGCTCCTGGCAGAGGCTACGAGCACACAGTGAAATCAGAGTGAAGCCCACCACACACAACAGGGACAGTGGAGCCCAGATGAAGCCAGCTGAAATCCTCCGGGAATACCTGTGCCCATTTCTTATTGATTGACTCTAAACTTTGTGAGGTACCTGACAGACATGGGAAAAAAAGGCTTAGAGACCAAGCCTGAGCCTGCATGTGTTCCGGATCCTCAAACCTTTAGAAGAAAAGCAGTCTCCGACGTTATCGTACAGAGCTCTTAGGGACAGAGCCCTATCTCAGAACACCTGTGGAAACAAAGCTGGAAGTTTCAAAGTAGTCTATTAATTCTCACAAGTGTCAGTATAGAAAAATGAGCAGGTAGACCCAACAATCTCTTCACTTTGCCGAAGCAATCTCTAATTTTCTGGTGATGTCTTGGGATTGCTTCACAGTGCAGACATCATCCCTAGAAAAAATGCAAGTTGCCCTGCAACCGCTAGGCATCCTCTTGTTCCAGGAAGACCTGGTTCTGCACTTTGCAGAAGCAAACATATCAGTGGAATAAAAATTCAAGCAATGGATGGACTCGAGGATTAGCAGAAAGGTCGACTGGTGGTAGAAGTACCACTGCTTCAGCATTTCTATTGCTCAGAGTGAATGTCAGAAGCATGTGTTCAGCTTCTCATTCTGAGCTGTTCAGAGCACCCAGTAACTGAAAAACAAAATCTTCCACTGTGAAAAACACACACTTGCCATTGCCGAATTAGAAGCTGGCAATAACAACGCTAGCAGATGTTTGGGTTTTTTAAATGCCATTCTGTCTTTTCTCTGATTAATTTGCTACCTGAAAAAATTTTAACATGAAATTTTCTGGACTAAAAAAAAAATCAAGCGTTCCAATACTAAACAGTAGTGTTGACATATCTTCTTAAGTGGAATAACATTCTTTTTCAGATCATAGGCATAAATGTCATTGTAAAGGATTAACGAGGATAAGGACAAGCACATCAAAATCAACATGTGCTTGAATCATTGGTAACAATAGCAAATAGCAAATATGTAGATTTAGGCTGATACAACTCAATGGCTGCAGTGAAATAACTCTGAATTTATATTAATACAGATGTGGTAGAGGTGAATTCTAAATTTTCTGTTAGTAATTTATTTGGGATTTTTTATTTGGGCTTTTTTATCCTGATTTGTCTTCATAACACTAAGTAAAACACAACCAGAAATCCATACATCAGTATCATAGCACAAAGATTACAAAAGCATAACCTTCGGCTTTTTGTATCCAAACTGGTAGTGGCACTGGAACAACCACATAACATTAAAATATGCATGTTTGCTTAATTCTTCCTTTTTTGGAGGAGTAGAAAAGCAAAACAGGATGATCTTTTGTGAAATGTAGTGATATCAGATGCTTACAAGTCTGGAAGTCAAATGTAGAGAGAAACAAGGAAAACATGACAGTCTGAGCAAGGGTGGAAAGGATATTCCTGTATAGATCATATTGATCCTTTCAGCAGTTACATGAATAGCTTCCTTCTCCCTTTGTCCCCATTCTCCCCTTCTCCCATCATCTCATTTCTGCCCAGATGAGGTGTCTCCAGCTACCACAATGACAGACATTGCCCTAGGTGATCTTCTGTGCCATCAGTTAAGCTCCAGTGAGGTTTTCGAAGCCACAGACTTTGGATCACCATTGCCGAAGATCCACTGGCCTTTCTCTTTTTCTGTAAGCAAGCATTGCTTTTCCGAGCCATGCACATCCAGGGAAGGACACTTCTCTGCAGCTTGTAAAGGTGCTCTTGGCTGTCTGATGCATCTTCTCCAGCTGGGTATTTTTTCCAGTCCTTCGCAACACTGATCATGCACATGGAGATCTTCACATCTGGCTTTTACCTGACCTCAGCAACCTATGTTGTGCTAGAGGAACGTATGGGTAAAAAAATATATTGTTTTTTCCACTTGGGATTTTTCATCTATGAGAAGACAGTGACAGTTAAGATACATATTCTGTGGGATATTTTTTTTTTGCTTTAGCATAAGAGGCTAGCGTGACATTTTTCCAGATGGCTTATGCTGCTTGTTCATGTTTATTGGAAAATCACCTCACTCCATCAAATAAGGTCGTGTTTACTTATTCATATTTTAAAATTCCATGCTGCAGAATGCCCAGTTAGCACTCTAAATGCCCTTGACAAGAATTTAGAAGCACAATGAAGAAACTTTTCATCCAAACAAAACAGCAGCAGCAGAACTTTTTCATAGCTATTCAAACCTTCAGCTAGATTAATTCCCCTCTCTTAGGTATGCTTCGGTCTTTTACTACATCAGCCCATTAGGAAAGTGAAAAACAATAATTTCTGAGCACAAGGTTTGTTTTCTCCCCATCTTATCAAGGAAATAATTTAGGATTCTTCAGGAAATAGAGATATCTTTGCTCTGCAAGGAAAGTATGAGCACATTCAGGCACCCGGTGACAATGGCAGGGGATGCTATCGAGGCCTCAGGCACGTCTCAGTCTTTTGCATCACTGGTTAAATGAATCTTTTGGTTTTACAGCCTCCAAATTTCCTCCAGCTATTCAGACAACGATAATCATTTTGACACATGATTACAAGAACTTGTTTTTACCTTGAGCAAAAGAGCTCTCCAGTTTGAATGTGCTCTTTTAGCTACTTAAATCTGTTTCCTAAACTGACATTGGAATATTTTTATCAAATCAAGGTAGGCTGTCTGGGTGGGATTCAGTTGCTGGAACATGGGTGTCTAGTGCCATTTTAGATGCTTTGAGGTGTTACACCTGGCTGTTGTTCTAGACAGTTAGGGTTTTGCTGTCATACCTGCTAGTCAGTATCTAAAAAACACTAGAAGTCTGTATTTAGATACCTGAATGATTCATTCTGTCCTTTCCCTTAACATCATCTTGAAAGATATTTAAACATCGCTGTAAAGTTATTTTAACTCTGTATCTCTGTATTACTGTTCTCTTTCTTCTGCTCTGCATAGTATTGTTTCATTTTATTTTCAGCATGCCTCTCTGTGAAGGGTAAAAACCTGGTTAGAGATCTCCAGTGGAGCTCTAACTGGAGAATGGTTACAATTTCCCTCCTTTATAAAATATATTCTCCTTAACAACATCTAAACACAGGTATCCCTTCTTGAAAGAAAGAATTTAAATTTAAACATCATAAAAATCAATTTTAAATAACTTTTTAAGTGTCCAAGAGGCTCGAAAGAATCATAGCTTACCATCTCCCTAAATATATGATGGTCATTCCTGAAAGTTTCTACAGAAATTTATTTTCTGAACCCTCAATTATTTCTCCAAATTTTTGACATCTCATGTGACAGACAATACTGAAAGAAGCGTGGTCCAAAAGGAAGAATTCAAGGATAGTGGCTTAATTTCATATTGAAGTTTTTTCCAGCTTGCAATTTTAGAAATAAATTCCTGCAATAAAGACTGAACACAACAGCACCGTGTCTTCAAACAATATTCAGATAACCTCATGGCCTCAAGATCAGCTTTACTTAGCAGCATTTTTCCACAATAGCAAATTAATTTATTCTCAGAAGAAGAATGGATAGACATTACACGGAGCAGACTGGCGGAGGAGCAGACTGGCAGAGGAGAATGATGCGTCCACTTCACTACCTCTACTTTCTAGTTATTAAGCATTATTTGTGAAGTTAAATTCAACAGCTGAAAGTAAGGCTATTTTCTCCAGTAACTGGTGTTAGAATGGACCCTGGAGACAGATGTTAAATCAAGCTGCTGGTTTGCTGCAGCCGAAGTTGCAAACAGCGTGTATTGGAATGAGCAGGCATTTGGCATTACCTCCAGACTAGGAGAAAATGAAGTGTCTGCATTTCTAGAAATGCATAAATCATCCTTGCAAAACCTGCAGGAAAACGCATGCAGGCTTAAAATGAACATCAATATTTATGATGCGACATTTTCTATAACAAACTACATTCATAAGTCATACTTCCCAAGAATAATTTTCAACATTTTTTTACATATTCTTGCCCCAAACAAGCTGCAAGATGTGTGCATGTTTTCAGTATATCTCGATTAAATCACCATTTGTCCATATTTACAGAAAATTTCAGAACAAGCTTCAGTATGGCCTGGGAAGTAAGTTTTATGCGGTACTGGCCCATCAGTATATATCAATAATTAAAAGCAGTAATTTTTAATTTTGGTTATAGGAAAAAAACAAAAGTTAAAGATGTAAGCAGAAAAAACATCATTAAACAGAAATGTAATTTACTGTAAGAAAATATATTTATTATGAAATTTAATTTCTAGGCCCATATCCAAAAGGCACCTTAAACACTTAAGTAGAGTGAGATTATACATACGCTGGCAGCTATACATATGTTTTAACACCTTGTCTAATTGGCAACCTCCATTGCTACGTCTCCACATCTGCACACAAAATTCACGCGCTCATTTTAGTTGTAATAGCAAATAATGCAAATTTATAGTTGCATGTACTCTGTGAGAGAATTGATCACCATCCTTATTAGCTGCCTCTGCACTCTGCAGAATAAGGATCAAACATGGATGATGAATAAATATAAACCTACAGAGCAAAGTAGTCAGGTAGTTGCCCTCTTTCACCCAACCACCCACCCTACTTTTAGAGTGGGATGTGGACGATGAGGTGGATGAGGAATAAAAACCCTACACGTGTCCTGAGGAATTTACAGTCTCAACAGGTGAATAACAGGCAGTGAGTAAGACACAAGTCCTTGGTCAATAAAATAGATTCACTCCAAAGCTGTGAAGCTACTATTTCTTATGCATATTTCTAGATTCTAGAGGAACTGAAACATACCCATTTCACCATTGAGCTTGTCCCTTACTCAAATCAATGCTTCAGATACTGAATCTAAACTAAGTCCAGCAAAAACATCTGTCCTGCAGTGGTGGCTCAGAGAAAAGAAAACATTCCTTCATCTCCTCCATAAAGTCATATTCAACATATGAGGGAAGCATGGAAGAAGCAGAGAGGAGAGTTACAGGGAAAAGCAATGAGATGTGAGGAAGAGAAGACAATATATGAGAGACAGAGAAAAAGAAACCTCCTCACTCCAGATCTGGCATAGGGTTTTTGGGGCCTTACTGAAAAGCAAGGAGGTAGCATTTTTAAAATGAGATTGTTACAGTAATCCCACTGAAAATCAATGACAACTGCTCACTTAGAGTGGGATCAATCTAAACTCACGTGTCTACAGTGGGAATGCCAGTGTGTGACAGAGCCAATGTGAGCAGCAATCACAGCCAACAGAGTTTAGAGCACAATTCACCTCATCCAACAGTAAATGTCTACATTTGGTCAGATGAATCTCATCTTAAACTCTGTTGGCTGTGTAGAATTGATCTTCCTGGTTACAACAGTAGCCAAGGCAGCTGGTTCAAATGCAGACATCTATGTTGCATAGCTCCACATTTACTCAGATGAATGCCAAACATGACTCCATTGGATCCACTTGAATAATTGCAACGAAACAGAGTACTTTTGATGTGGAGTGTTCGAGCAAGGCAGGGAAAAATCTAAACTTAGAAATACATGATCAGAAATCTGGAACAGGAAAAAGAAGACAGTCTTAGCTGTCTGCACAGAATGAAGATACCCAAGGAGGGAGAAACATCTGGACACCACAGGAACATCTTGCACTAATCCATAGAATACATTTCATGGCTTTAAACATGCTAAATAGACACAATGTCATTTTCAAACTTGAATGATGTTATGAATAAAATTAGATTTTCTCTTGAACACTCATTGTCTTGATGCTTGAAGTAGGTTTCCTAAATTTAGACTTTGCCATAGATGTTGTACTTATTAAGTTATTTAAGTAGTGGTGTTAGTGCAGAGTAAAGAAGTAACTTCATAATAACCTAAATATCAGAGCCATAATCTTTTCTACCCCTGCCCCAGCTTCTGGCCAATTTGGGAAGTGATTCACTTTAAGCCCAGATGTTGTCTCATGCAGCAAAGTTAGCATCCTTTACTCACATTGAATCAGTTAGCTTCCATTCCCAACGGGAGACATATGTTCCCTCCGCCTTTGGTTTCACACTTGCAGAGTTACTGTTTGCTTGTTTCTCCTCCACCATAAAAAGTGTATTATTTCTGTTTAACTGTGAGTTGTCTTTTTATTCTAAGTACTCAACACGAATTAAAACATTAATAAAAGTGTTAGACAATCCATGTGAGCAAGGAAGAGGACAAGATAGATTTGTATCAATGAACAAAACCACAGGACTTCATTCCAGGATGTAAAAACATCCTCTCAGATTGAAACTCATGATATAAGTTTCAGCAGACAAGAAGGATATGTGGATATACATGGATAAAGAAGTATATATCTGTTCTGAGATAAATTTAATAAAATCTTTCATAGTCACAAGTATCCTTCGATTTCTCCTGTCATCCAAAAATGTAAATGCTCTTGCTTTAAAAATATCACAAGAAAACCAGATGAAGAAGCAGATCAGTAGTTAAAAAGTGACAATATTTCTCAAAGATTGCGAAGCAATGCAATTCAAATAGTCCTCACACACTTTCTATTTCAACTCTTCAGAAGACAGGCAGCTAACTCAGTCTCCAGGGTAATCATATGTTTTATTACTTTCTGATGCTCAGGTAGCCAAAGGGGTGTCCATTGTAAATGGACAGACAGCTAAACTCCTATATTATATTCACCAAAACACCTCCTTGTTTCCTCCTCAAAGGTAATTCTTATTATTTGATTAGGTGGAAAGAATCCATCATTCAGAATACACGCAAATTTTTCTTCATCTTCTGTCATTATCCTTTCTTGCTATCTCTGCTTAAAGAAAACAATTCTTCTAAATTAACGAAATTAATCCATAAAACTAGATATAAATGTTTTAAATATTTGTTTCTCAGTCTGAATTTATTTTTATTAATCCCTGGTAGATGCTTTTCATTAATCCTTTGGAAGGATAACCATGGGTATTTTTTCCCCTGCAGGATTTTGCCTTTGAACATGAAGAAATTGTTGGTCTCTCCATTCATTTTTTATTTTCCACGTTAATTAAAAACTTGTCCAGATGGCACTGTACAAATGTCTTTCATGCAGATTTTTGGCTTTGAAATGCAGCTACCAAGCTCAAAATACAGCATTTCCGCCTGCTTGGGAAAATAGCTCTCCATGGTTCATGTTATGTATGGTACAGTGAGAGGGATAGAGAGTGTCACCTGGATTAAAAGGAGGGGAGGGAAGATTCACCTCCAAATCTTCCACTTTTCATGAAAATTTCCATGTAACTATTTGTGTGTGCATGTGTTTTGTGTGTATGTATATATATGTGTGTGCGTATGCACACATAGATGCCTCAGAAGAATTATCAAAAAATTCATATTACCTTAATATAATGTCTACATACAATCCTCAGCCAGTTGATTAATGAGAGCAGAAACCAGTAGCATCAATGTATTTCACATCTCTTGAGGCAAATGATTAAATCAAGTTTTAAATCCCCACCCAAGAAGTGCCAGAAAATCACATGCCCTTGCTAGGTCCAATTTCCCCACTCAGAAGGACTCTGGGAAAGCATATAAGCAACTAAAGCTTTATTCGGGGAAAGACAAAATGGTGATACATTTAGCACACCGTAAGAGTAAATCCCCCTCCCCTGTTCACCCCGCTGAAGGTGCCCCTCATCCAGGAGAAGCTATCTAGGTGCAGGGATCCCTTGGTGCCTGCAAGCTGCCTGCTCAGCCTCACCAGGCGCTGGCTGCCCTGTCCCCACCAGCTCAGGGACTCCCCCATGGGCACTTGGATGACTGCAGTCCTCTCCTGGGCAAGGTAGGTGTCCTGCCACCCTCCACACAAATACATCTGTTTTGATTGCACTCAAGGAGGCCTCACACTAAGGCATTTCTTACCAAAGAGCCTGCTACGTGTCTTTGTCTCTTATATTGAAATCCCCATTGCAATGGAAACAGCATTCGGGGCTGTGTAACGGAGACCTGCTTGCCCAGGAGCAAGGTCTTTGCCACAAGTTAAAATCACCTTCTCTTTTTCAAGAGCCAACCTTCCTGCAGAACCCAACCTGTCTGTGGTGGCTCCCCAGACATTACCAGAGGAACTGTTGCTAATTAGTCAATGTAAACTAAGGCCTCTATGGTTTTGCTTTCTGCTTTTCACCAACAGTGGGATAGAGACCTCTTTGCTTTCTTGAATGGATAGATTGACATGTATATGTAGATATTACAAACAAATATTGATTTCCTATAAATAATGCATTATGAGCTCTTCAACTGCTCAAGTAAGCAACTGCTTTTTTTCATACTGTGCCCGCAGTCCTGTCTGCGTGTCACAGATTTTACCATCATTGCAGTTCTGTTGCATGCATAACATAGTAACCAGAGAAAAATGACTCTGATGTGTCAAGAGCAGAAAACCGTAAAACATTTTCTTTAGCAGCATGTGAGTCTCTAAGATTTCTGTTTGTGAAAGAGTCAACGCAGTGTGCTGTCCCTGTTTGAATATACGGCTTCAAAACACACTGCAATTACAAGCTATAGGAGAGCTGGTTTAACATAGAGGATGACATCATGTTTCCTTCCATTCCTCCTGGCTAAAGAAAAACAAAACCATCAGGCCAGGTTTTATTTTCTTCTATTGATTCCAGATATCTCCATTAATCCCAGACTTAAGAAGAGTCGTTACCTCCTCCTCCAAGGCTATCAAAGGAGGACAGAAAATAGAAAGTCCTTCAGAATATGAACAGTGGCTATGTGACAAGAAGAAGGTTAACAGCCTTAACCATATCTGATGAATTAGATGTTTACTGCTCTGTGGGTGTTTGGTCTGCAATGCCTGCCACTGCTATCAATAGAGGTCTTGTTTAAAAACCTCAGGTTGCATTCTCAAAATTCAGGGGATAGGCTGGACTTTAAAGGTTTGACTGTTGAAAAAGGTGAAATATTTTTCCTTCTAGTTTCACTCTGATCACGCCCCCTTGGAAAGCAAACAGGATCAAATCTTAGGGTCGGACCTCAGAAAGAAAAATGCCTAGATAGATGGTCTAGCTCATTTACGTGGCCCTGTGAAGGATTGCTCCTCACAGTTTATTTTCCAGTACTTTGTTCAAACTGTTTTTCAATATTTGAACAAGAAATGTTGCCCTTTGGAAGAGTTTGCCAGGTCTGTCAGGGCCTGTATAACTGTAATTAGTCTTGCATTTCCCCTTTTGTTCATCTACCCCAGGTTTTAGGCTGTTGTATGCCACCGTTTTTTTTCCATTCCTTGCAGAAAACATTCGATAAGGAAACTCATTGCTACTAGGAGCTGAGGAAAGGCAATGAGAAATCCTGGTCTGTTTAAAGTTGATTACAAAAATGCTATAGTGATTGTAATGGGGCCAGAAGTAGACATATGGGCAAGGCTTTGCTCCACGCAGAAATTCAGCATGATACTCAGCTTAAGGCACTGGTGGAGAGAGGAAGAGAAAGATGAGAAAAGCTCTGCCTTGTGCCCTCTTGAATCTGGGTTGTTCTGGCTGCTAATTTAGATACAATTGCCACCATCAGCAGTCTGCACGGACCCTAGCACTGCTTTGAAACCCTACTGAGATACCTTCCTGGCATACCTTACTCTGATGCTATGACTTAAGAGCTTAATATAGCTCCATGGCTCTCTTCCCTCATGCCAACGGCTCTCCCCCAGCTGGGTATAAAGATTTTAGTTCCCTCACAAGTCACCACTTGCCCATTTCAGTTGGCTAAAAGGGGTGGCACAAGGAACAAGGCTCAAGCCCCTATTCCTTCACCTTAATTTTGGTGCCTTGATTTTGGTGCTAACGTGTTGTCTGGCTTATAACAAATTATACAAGCTCCCCATGTTCCAGCTTCTTTGCCTTTAAAATGGGAATAATGATTTCAGCTTTTTGATGTACTTTGAAACGTGTGGACATAAAGCACTACCAAGAGAAGAAGGTTTTATTGTTTTTTATATATTTTGTCTTTTTAATACAGGATCAGTCCATAAATTATCAGCATTACCTCTCTAATGTGAACACATCTTCATTGTTGTTGTTGAAGATACTCTTCAACACTTTGCTGATAATATAGAAGCTCTGTCTACTATTCCTGATAATTTCTATAAAACCTCATTCTGTCACCAGCAATATATATTTTACTGAAGGCTGTGTGTCCTTGTCTTGTCAGAAACTGCAGCCTTCACTTTCTTCTTTCACCCACAGTTTTATGTGTACTGCAACAGTCATGAGTTTGTTTCTAGATCCAGAAGAAAAATCACTAGTTTATGGGACAAGCTATTATTCCCTCATATTACGTTACACTCCCCTTTTTCTGCACTTTCCTCTGCCCTTTAAATCCCTTGCTTAAAACCTCCTTGGTGATTTTTTTATTTCTCCCCTAAGCAGCCTCTGATTTTCAGGTCGGTTTCCCTGCAGGGTAGTCCATCATCTCACTTTTCCTTTACATTCCTCCATTCCATAATCAGTATTTTGCAGTCTGCGCTGGACATCTGGTGGACTACAACTCCCAGATCTCATGTGTGATCACTGGAAGTGAATCACTATCTTTCCATGTAAGTGCGCAGGAAGGTGATGAGACTAACCAGCCGGGAAAGGGCCGGGAAAAGGCCTAGAAAAGGCGACGACAGGAATCAGTCGTGTGCGTGACATCTGGCACTCAGCACCCACAGAGCACTCAGAGCTGCAGCTGCCGGCCTGTGGAGGGGACCCACGGAGAAACGTGTCCTTAATGTCCCAGGTGTGGCTGTGGTGGGAAACGAATGGAGACTTTGGCTCTCGCAGGTGTGACTGACAGCGCAGTGCTGGTATTTCCCCATCAGTGGGCATATGCCTGTGGGAAACTGTGGTGGCCCCAGGCCCACGGCAGGGAGGAGGTGTTTGGGCTCTGCCACGGCTCCTTCAGAGGACGCCGCACAGCTCTGTTCTCAGCCTTGTGGAGGTGTGCAGGGAGGCAGGAGTCCTCTCTACCACCCCAGTGTTCAACCGCTTAGGCACATACAGTGGTGTCCAGGGGCCTGGCAATAGGCAGCCAGTCTGCTGCGGACACAGCAAGGCCAGCTTGGGTATGTTCCGCTGTGCAACCTGAGCCCAGGCTGCTGAGAAAGAGCTGTGAGAAAGTCAGTGGCACACTGGAAAAATGAAGTTATAGTCAAGGGTAGAGGTATTGAGATGGGGCTGGTCAGGTGCGCAAGGATTCAGGAGGGAAAATGGCTGAGTATGAGTTCCTGAAGGAGGAAAGCATGGAGGCTGGTCAGGATGAACGGCAAAGCCTGGGGTAGTGCTGGTCAGGTCACCAGCTCAAGTCACTGGTGTGGGCAGAGTGGGTGGGAGACGGCAGCTCCAGGACACCCAGTCCTGGCCCTTCCCCTCTTGGTGCCGCTGAAGCCAGCAAAGGCTCCACGGGTGCTGCATGGGGAGCAGACCTCAGCCTGGCAGCCTGTTAAATTCTGCCTGTCCTTCATGTCTGTCAGCTCATGAATTGATTTACACTTCTAAGGTGTGTTTCTACATAGCTAAAAATCTCCAAACAAGCTGACCCGAAAAACTGGGCTATAGCACCCGTGTTTTTCAAGTGGTGAACAGCCCACTCTTCCACCCCTGCTCCTCCAGGTGACCCTTTGCTCTAAGACCAAGGAGTGACTTCTTTTGTTCCCGCTCAGGAGCTCTAGTTATCCAAACCACGATTTCACATACTCAGACATGGGAAGCAGAAGACTTTAGCAAGGATTTAATCACCACTTGACAATTCTGGTACGTCATATCACACATCTACAGTTTCTTCATCTCTCTGTAAACTTATTTAGTTATTGTGTCTTTTATTAATGCACAATGGATGTGCATTAGTGAAGCAACCAAAGTAGAATTAAATTGCTTTTCTATCTACTTTTGCTTTATAAATCAATAGATCTGTGACAGTAATGTGTTTTAAACACACAGAAATGCTGGATACTTCTTTTCATAGTGAGTTGTCCAAATATTTGCTTGCTATCCTCAGAATACTTACATTCTCTAAGCAAAAAAAATTATATCACTTTTTCCTTTTGCACTTTATATTAAAGCTTAGCTTTGCCTCTTCATTCACTTCTATTACCTCTGTTATTTTTCACCGACCTGTACACAGGTCCATATATTTCTTTAATAGGTTTTAAATTTTACTGCAGCCCCTTGTTATTGGCTCCCTAGCCAATTCACTTTACTCAGCAATATGATCTATTTGAGTGGAAATGGGAAGTTTATGCGATAGTCTCCCTAGACTTGTCTGAATATATTATGGTCTGAGCCAGCCAGAGTGCACCTTATGTTAGAAGCTATGCAGTCTTGCGACACTTGCACAGGGACCACCGCAAACCCAAGGTCCCATGACCACGTGGGGCAAGGAATTGAATTTTCTGTGAATACAAGATCACTAAAGGATTCTGTGTACATGCTATTAAGCTGAAAAGAATTAAAAGAATAAAAATATTTGGGGTAATGCTCCACTGAGGGTCACATCCAGCTGGAAAATTTCCTGGACTAGCAAGAGCAAGCAGAATATTTCTATACCCGTTCTTCACTAGCCCGTGATGGGATGCACCATTCAGAAAACTGGTTCCAGTTTTGCCTGGTTTCTCTGATGTCTTCAGGGCTGGCCGAGCCCTCAACAAGGCTCTAAATGCAAGCATAGGTAGTGTGAAACCACTTTTAGATCACACAAGCCTCCTTCCCAGTCTCATGCTGAACATAGCTTACTGGGAACAGAAAAGCTGTATACATCTAGCTTATACAGTCATTTACAGTTGGGTCAACTAGAAGAGAGCTTCCAAGCAGCTCTAGAGCATGGTTTAGATTTAATCCCATATATCCCAACTGAGAAACCTTTATCAGTCTGCTGTCACATCCCATATTATGACTGTGTTGCTACTATAGCCCTGTTCAGTCTCTGAAAGGACTGTATGATGGGGTAAGCTGCAGCAGAGAGAACAAGGCTCATCAGCCCTGACAGTCTACTCCAGTCTTTTATTCCTGTCCCATTGTGTGTCCATCACTCTGTTTTTAGCTCTACGTAGCCATTTTTTTCTGTGACAAATGTTCTTGCTTCCTGCCCTTGCTTGATTAATCTTTTCACCAGCTGTATTTGTGTTTGCAGAGTATGTGTTGCTATGCATTCATTTCACCACCTCCACACCTCAGAGCATTGGCAACAATCCCTTACATTCTTTAAACAAAAATGCTGTTAACTCTTTGCATCCAAAGTAAGAAAAAGAAACGTCAGTATTATGGACTGTGACTGGATAACGATTTTGCTATAGGAGTCTGTGCACTGCAGGAGACGAAGGAGGGACAGCATCACCTGGGAAGGCACATAAGAACAGACAACATTTGGCTTGACGGAGTCGTGAGTCCTTCTCTGTTTGCTCCTTACTTTGTGGAATTGTAATTATTACCAACAAATTAATATACATGCCCAACACAAGCTGGCACATAATGGGGAGGAGAGCGGGTGGCAGAGCGGCAAGATGTTTGTGTGTGGTTAAATAACAAGTAAGTAACGTTCTAGCGAGCGTTCAAGAACACATGCGGTAGCTCCTGGGTTTTGAAAGATCAATGAGATGGCCATTTGTTGTGCACTGACAACAATTTCCTGCCTTTGTATCAGCTATCGGAAAGAAACTGCCCACCCAAGGCCTTGGCAGATTGTGCTGGGGCGCAGGAGAGGCGCTTGCTTTCTTCCAGGCTGCATTGCTGGGGCTGAGCACCATATTTTGTCCCGTCAATCACTTAATTAAGACTTGTCTGTCGGATGTGGCAGGTGCAGCTTGCGGTGTCAACGGCCAATATCTGTATGTTCCTGTCCTGCTGCTTCCCAAATGGAAATGTGCAATAGTCTTAAAGAGAGTTAATTTCTGCCTTTGCTTTTGCTTTAAAGTATGTGAACAATTTGCAGATAGGCTTTTTTTGTTGTTTCTTTGATTAGGTTTTATTTGCTCCTTTATACTTATTTCAAAGAGAGCATTGTTACAAAAAGCTCCAAGGACAGTCTGTGCTGTTTTCCCTGCTCCATAATTTTCTCCTTACAATTTTTCTTCAAAGAGTGAATAATACACCATTCAATGCATTGAAACTGCACTCTGCTAATGGAAACGCCGCCTGGAGCTGCTTTGAAACGGAGGTCCAAACCAGCCCACAGCACTGAACAATCTGTGAGATGGGCACTGGGAGTCCCCTGGTATTGCCGCGTCCTGGCAAGACATTTTGGCATTCATGGGAGATATTGCCACAAAGATTTGAATCTTCTGTGCTGGGTCTTTCACGTCTCAGCAGGATTTGTCTTTGAAACTTTGACTTGTTTGCCTCATGCCATGTTTCAGAACTGGCAGAGAGTCCTTACACAGAATCGCCCTGGCCTCTGACGTCAGGGCAACGCCTTCAGACAGTCTGTCCTTCTCTCTTCTGCCTCGTTTGGTTCCTTCCCAGCTCCTCTTCCCTCTTGTGCCCCTGCTTTCCTACCCGACAGCCATGCAGCCATGTGCTGCTCACTTCTGCTTCCTATGGGGACCCTCATTTCAGCTCCATACTCTTTGTGTCCCAGAGCCTGGTCTCGTCCCAGCAGCACAGTATCCATCTATCATAAATCTCCAGTTCTTCCTCCTCCAGAATTTCTTTTCGCATCGTAGTTTATCACTTCAGAGAGAGAAAGCACTGGCAAGAAAAGTCAGTGAAGGTTCCTACCAACTGGTCATTCATTTTATTATGTACTTTTGGCAACAGTCTTTTCTTTAATAGTCATTTATGCCTGCCAGAGAAAGTGTGTGGAGAGTCTGCCAACGTGGAGTGAGATCCTGAGATTTTGCTGTATGTCTCCTGCCGTGAGCACATTTCTTGAAGTCTCAGCTCTGGGAACGCTGCGATCATTTGAGAATCTGAATTTATCTTTCCGTGGAGTAAGTCGTGAATCTCCCGTGACTATGAAAAAAAAAAAAATAAAAAGCCTGGGTGATGCTCGAACTAGACACAGGCACCAGAGCAACCCCACAAGGCTCGCTTTATTGAGGCTCCTCTCCAAACCCGTGTCAGGAACCCGGGGCTCGGAGGGGACTGACTGGTAAGCCCCGAACCCTGGCAGCGAGACCCAGGAGGCGGCGGCTGGGTCCCCGTGTCCCCCCCNCCCCCCCCCCCCCCCCCCCCCCCATCCAGGTCGCCAGCCGGGGGGCGCCGGGGGCGGCGGCGGCGCGGTCGGGCGCGGCTCCTAGCCCTGCCGCAGCGCCGCCGTCGCCCGCCGCCTGCGGACTACAACTCCCAGCGTGCCGCCGCCACCGCCCGCCCGCCGGCACAGCCCGCCCGCCCGCCTCGCCGCTGCCCGGCTGGGCTCGGCTGGGCTGGGCTGGGCTCGGCTCGGCGCCGCCCGGCTCTGCCCCGGGGCTGTGGCCGGCGGCGGCGGCGGCGGTGGCGGAGGCGGGAGGAGGTAGGTGTGCGGGGCGGGCCAGCCGTGCCGGGCAGGTGAGAGCCCCGCGGGAGGAGGAGGAGGAGGAGGAGGAGGCGGTGGTGGCGGCGGCGTGGCGCTGCCTGGCGGGGTGTGCGTGTGTGTCTGTGCGCCTGTAACCTCTGTATCACTCGGGTCACACAGTTGCGTGTGGGTCCAGCATCTCCCCGCGCCGGCGGGGACGGCGTTTCCTAGCGTGGCCGGTTCCCGCTGAGGTCCCGAGAAGAGCGTGAGTGAGCAGCGTCTGTTACCGATCACGTATGTGCTATAGGCGCACATGTGTTTTCTACGCAGGCGACACATTTATTGGGCTGCAGGCTTTTCCTAATGACACCGGGCAGTCGGCCTCGAGGGGGGATGGGGCACAGAAGAAGGGGGTAATAACGAATTAATTGCAGATGAGAAGTAATATCCGCCTTTGAGTCATCAGTCTTTGAGGCATAATTTCATTCCGAAAGCTCTTAATCAAACTGGAGATCTGCTATAGGAAAGCACTGCTTTTCCCATAGGATTATCAGATTTCCACCAGAGAATACAGATCCTGGATTATTGAGCTACATGGGATTTGCGTGTTTCTTTCTAATTAGACTGAGAATCTGAGTTTAAAATTCTTTATTTGGGGTGGGGTGGGGGAGTTACTTGCTTCTAAAAGACTAGACGTCTCTTTTCTCTGACATTTTATGCAGTTATTCTGGTTATCCTGTGCTCTGTAGATGACTTACTGCCTTAATTGGATATTGGTGTCAAAGGTTGATTAGACTCCCTAATAGATTTTGGATCTGCAAGAGGATTGCAGTTTTAAGTGCGTGGTTAAAACAATCGTGTTTGCCATCTCCCTTCAAACAGTTGAGAGGAAGACTGATGTATTACATTTGCGTTATCTTCTCTTTGGTTTATTAATGTATCATCATGAGGTTGTCGGGTTTGGTTTTGTTGTTGTTGGTTTTTTTTCCCCTCTGCTCTTTCATTTGCAGACCGAAAAGAAATGAATGTCAGAGAGGATTTGTTTAATCATTTAACAGCTGACACAAGCCATGTCCCTAACAAAACGTTGGTGAAAGAGTAGAAGAGCAGCTCCGGTACCGTGAAGCCGCTTCAGCGGGTCAAGGGCAGCGTTTGCCGAAGGATGCGGTAGCCCAGGAGTCGGGGCTGACCGGGACGAGGTCAATGGCTTGCATGGAGCTTCTCTACCTGGCCGAGGAGAGCAGGCAGGCGCCCCTGGGCACCGCCGCCGGCTGGAGCCTGCCCTCCCCTCCCTATGAGCAGCAGCAGCAGCAGCATGAGGGGGGTGAGGTGGACCCCAGAGCAGCCGCTGCCGTGGCAGCCCTGCGCTGTGAAAGGCATTGCAAGCCCTTGCAGAGGGGCCCTGTGGCTGAGCCCCCGCCAGCACCCCAGCCTTCCCCCCGGGGCACCTCTCCCCAGGAGCACCCTGCACCCCCCGGCACCTCCCAGCCCTGCCACCTGCCCGAGCGCTTGCCCGGGGAAGGGGACGGAGAGAAAAAGAAAGCCTGCTGCTGTGCCCAGGAACTTGAGACATCATTCACCTACGTGGATGAAAATGTGAACCTGGAGCATGCAAGATGTCCCCCCAGTCCTACAGGCGGCCGCTGCCAGGATGTCCCTCTGCAGCAGCATTCCTGCAGGGAGCTGCCGCCCGAGTGGATGCACGATTCTCCTTCCCTGGTCTCCGAGGAGGACGATGCTGCCTCGGAGGCGACGGCAGGGAAATCTGTGGACTACGGGTTCATTAGTGCCATTTTGTTCCTGGTTAGTGGCATTTTGCTGGTGATCATTTCCTACGTGGTACCCAGAGATGTGACTGTGGATCCCAACACCGTGGCTGCCCGGGAGATGGAGAGGCTGGAGAACGAGAGCGCCAGGATTGGGGCTCACTTGGACCGCTGTGTTATCGCCGGGCTGTGTCTCCTAACCCTGGGGGGAGTGGTGCTCTCCAGCCTGCTGATGATGTCCATGTGGAAAGGGGAGCTGTACCGGAGGAGCAGGTTTGCATCCTCCAAGGAGTCTGCGAAGCTCTATGGGTCTTTCAATTTCAGAATGAAGTCTGGTGCAAATGATAATATGCTCGAGCTGTCGTTAGTTGAGGAAGATGTGCTTGCCATAGATAATTAGTGTGGTCGTGATTTTTAAGGCAGCATTTCAACAGGAAAATGTTTCATTAAAGAAAACAGATGCGACTAAAGATAGCTGGTGATGCAGTTTATTTGTCTTACAAGAACATTTTTTTCTAAGCTCTATAATCAAATGTTTGCAGTATATGAGCACTTGTTGTAAAGGGAAAACGTGCCAGAGAAAATGCAACTGATATAAAGTAATGAAAACCACTGAATAAAAAGAGATTTGTGATAAGTAGGTTCCTCAGATACTCCTTTATCCTAATATAAAACATTCCATTGGTGTCTTGCCTATATAATTTTCTTATTACTCCCATATAGAACAGGAATGACCTTGACACTTTGGAAGCTGTTAATTATTGCAGCCTGCAGGATTATTAACAGTCTACTTGGTAGACTGTTAAGAAGCAGGACCAATAATCAAATAGCAGGGCTAATATTTAATTAAGAGAGATGCTTTTTTATCCTTTTATTTTAAGCGGATCCCTTCTCTTCTGTTGAGTGAGAGCTAAGGGAAAAAAGAATGCCGCTCGGTTATGACTTGCCACAAACCTCCCATATTTTCAAACAGTTGTACAATTAGTGATGATTATTTAAAATATAAAATGGGAGGCAAAGGGCAGGGAACCATATGGCTCATGGCATTGGTAAGAGACAAAAGGCTCTTTCAGCTTGAGGTCAGTGGCTCCATTTCAGTTCAGATTAGCAATGACTGATAGTCATTAACTTCTGATAGCTATAGTGACCCGTATAAAAGAAGTTTAGTTCCTGGTGGACAGATGTCTTTGTATGAAAACTGCCATAACTTGAATTAACTGACGTCTTGTTTGGAGTCTCAAAAGACTCACAGAGTGAAAAAGCATGGGGATGCTGAGACTGAACACTTCTCCTTCAGTACGGATGCCAGAAGAAAGTCAAGCTCAGCTGGAGGGCTTTGCTTACACTGGGGCTGTCTGCGTCTTACTCGTCCTTTTTGAAACTTCAGTTTTATGTCGCTAGGCTGTCAGCCTTCTCATAACCAGCAAGGGAAGGTCAGGAAGGAGCTTTCTGGGGCTCATTCAGTAAAAACCAATTTATTTGTAAAAAATAAATTGTCAGGAAATACAAAGGTTAAATATCAGGTGGTTTACTGGCTGACACGGGGCTCACTTAACGTAGGGGATGATCAAGGGTACATACTGTTATTAATCACAGTTCTGTGGCACAGTAGCCAAAAACCTGTACCACTGATGCTATTTACTTTATTATCAGCCAGTTTCTATGGAACATGAAAGTTGTGTCCTTGCAGTGCTGAGAAAACCAGCCTGGATTGCTGTATGCACCGCTGTCAGTTCTTACCGAACAGTGGTTAATATCTATATATTTCTCCTGTTAACACATATATGTATGTTAATATATATATATATGTGTGTGTCCCTGCCAAAGCCAAACATGAGTGAAGAGCTCTGTCTGTACAGCCCCTGGCTGCAGAGTCTTAGTAGAAACATGTGATTCACTGTCACAGCCTTGTCAGTCGTGAGCTAAGTCTCAAATATCAGGAATATCAAATATTTTTAACATGATACTTTTTTTCCCACTGTGACATATCTGAGAAGAGTTCTCTTGGGAAGGGGGGAGGAGATCTTTATGCCCCCTTTACCCAGGAGTATGTGGCAGCGCAAGGTTCAGAATAACAAGTGGCAGATGGAAACGTGGGGTCCTCACATGGAGAGACTGAATGCTATTTTGCCACCTGGTTCTTCATTGCCTCTTCTCTGGCTGTTCACGTCAGGAGACATGTGCAGCACCTGTGTCTGGGACTCACCTGGTTCAGCCCCTCCTGCTTGCTGGCCATGGGTGCTCGCACGGGCACCTTCAACCGAGGGCCCGCGGAGCTGCACTGCTCCAGGTTCATGCCTTTGGTCACTGTAAATAGCGTGATGTGGTACCCAGGCTTTAATGTTGGCCCTGCAAAAGAGATGCTGCTTCAGATGTTATCTGCTCTAACCACTGCTTTAGTTCAGTGTTACTTGGTAATTAAAGGAGCAGCCTTATTAAGCAACGCTGCTGCCTAGTAGATGATTTTCCAGTTTATGTCATGATGCGGAGAGTGTTTGCGGGCAGGAACTCAACAGTGGCCAGCATCTCCACAGTCATCTTTGGAGGGCTTACATCCCTGTGGATGTGTCATCAGGGATTTGGGATGGAATTTCTAGGGTAAATAAATGGAATAGCTTCCAGATGTGAGGAGAAGCCTTCAGACTGTTGTGATTGGTGAGAGTGAGGAAGGAAATAGCCTGAGAAGCAGGACACAGAGGAGGAGAGCTCCTCTTTAGCTGGCCTTTTCCTGCTGGTGGGTACGAGGTCACTGACTGCAGGGCCTGCCACCGGCTCGAGGTGGGGCAGTGGGGACAGTGCTGCCTCCAGTCCTGCCCGGAGGATGGGAAGGGACTGGCCGTGGTCTCCAGAGGTCCAGGGAAGCCCATGCCTAGAGAGGGCAAACGGTGCTGAGCTGGGGGCAGCAAGATGGTGTGGGGCAAGGGACGGACATCGTGGGGGATGAAAACCCTTTCACCAGCCTGGGTCCCTAACGGGAATCGCTGTACTCACCTACACGGCAGAAGCTCTAAAACCGAGGCTGGTGGTCTTGAGAGCCATTATTTTTATTTTTTAATGATACATATGCATAAAATTGGAGTACATTCCATTATTGCAGAAAGATGACAGCTAAAGCTGTAAGGATCACAGATTTCTTGTAGGAACCGTGGCATGCCTTAATGCTGATTATTAGCACTAGAAAAGGGAACGCTCCCCCGACTGTCAGTATGTTATTATCGAGTGAGAAGTTTTCTGGCACTTTGTAAAATGCCTGTCATAGATCATGAGCCTGCAATACTTAAATGAACCCTCAGATTTTCCCTGAGCATTTTAAGGAAATGTAAGTCAACCTAATAATCTAAATATAAATTGCAGAAGTATCAGGAGTAAGAAAACTTAAGTAACAGGACTAACACAGTTTCTTTTTTTTGGTGTTAGTGTGTGCTATGAAAGAGGCGAAGGAAGGCCTTCTGAGTGCAAGAGTTTAGCAGATAAAAGCTCTCAGGACATTTCTCTGACCACCCAACAAGATACCTTTACAAGATACAGGACTGTGTGGGTTGGTGGTGCGATACAAAATCTCTGGACTCTCAGGTTCTTGTTGCTGTGTGGTGCGACCGAGACCAAAACGCTGCTGTCTGGTGGAAAATGAATGTATTAGCCCGCTGCCCGGTGAACGAGCCGTCGCATCCTTCACCTCGCACGAGGCGGTACCAAAGGCTGAGGCCAAGGGAAATTAATTGCCCTCTCGTGCACCCTCGCAATTTGATTTCCCCTGCTCAAAATTTAAATGCTTTAAGGGTACAAGTGTGAGAAAAATTGTTGGGTGGTTCTTTTTTTTCGTTGCCTGGGCTAAAGTTGTCGCATGGATAATTGGAGAGCTTTCTTCTTTGGGGATCTAAAATTTGGGGTGTACCAGGTGGGTTTTCGGTCCCCCCTGGAGTACCCCGGAAACGTATCGGGATTTGTGCCGTCAGTCAGTTCATTTCTGACCGACCCTAACATTGAAACGTGACACTTTCCCATTTTCTACCTCATGAAGTGTCCCGCGGGCCGGGCCCTGCCCTGCCCTCGGCCTTCCCGCCGGAGGGACCCGGAGGCCTGCAGCCATGCCACGCGCGGCCAGGCACCGGCAGCCGGCAGCTGCCTCCCCGCTGTTCAAACAGCTCCCTGCTGACTGATTTGCTCAGCTCCTTTTTCTCGGTTAGGCGTTTTTTTGGCCGAGGCTGGCCGTTTGGGAACTGCCTGGTGCCTGCCGGGGACTCTCACCGAAAAGGAGGCCTGTTGCCGCGAGCTGCCGGCCCCGGCGAGCGCCCGGCGCGGCCCCCGGGCACAGCCGGCCTCGTCTCCTCACTGCCGGCCCGACACCGAAATGCCTGAGACTTCTCGCCTAGGAAGCTACGCTGGGTTGTTGCTGGTTTTGATATGTTTACAGTTTTTTAATCTTTGTAATTCTTTTAAAAATCTGTCTGTAATGAGTATAAAGTTTACTGCCTTGGGAAAGCAACTGATTTAAGCTTGTAAAACTCCTTTTCGACCCACGACAGGGCAAAACGTCACAGTCCATCATGAGCTTTTCAACAGTGCATTTGATGCCTTATTATAATAGCAACGGCGTTCTGTATGGATTGAAAAATAAAAGCCTGTAAAGCTGAGCGCTGTCGTCCTGGTCCTCTTTGCTCCTTACCGCTGGGCAGCCGGTGGCAGTGCTTGGCTCTTCCCCTCCATGCCACGGGCACAGACCCTCATCCTCAGCCACCGAGAGTGGTGGCAGGGCCCATGGCGGCAGCAGGGCCACGGCAGCAGCAGGGCCCACGCCGGTGGCAGGGCCGCCTGGCGAGTGGCAGCCCCAGATCCAGCTGCGCCAGCACACCGAGCTTGTCCCCAGCTCCCCCAGCCACCATATCCCCACCAGCCAGTCCTTCCCAGTCAGAAACTGCCAGACAGCGCAGGCTTTAAGACTCCACTGCGCCAGCGTCCTGCCTAACTCCATATAACCGAAAAACTGAAGAGAAAAGGAGGGTGAGACCAGCCGGGGCTGCGTGAGGCCAGGGAGGTGCTGTGGCGGGAGGTGGGTGTCGAGCCCCTGCCCGCCATAAGCACGTGCATAACCACCTCAGTTCCATGTCCTCGCCCCGGCCTGGGCTGGACGGCAGCTAGAGCTGGGTCCAGTGCTGGCCACAGTGGCAGCGAGTGGACACGGGGTCACTGGGAAGCACCGGTGGCAGTGGGTGGTGCAGGGAGAGGCAGGAGCGGTGCTCCTGGAGGGCAGCGGGCCGGGCATGGCCACCTCGGCTTGCCCCAGGGAAGAAGTGGCGGATTCACCTCCCCCTTCCAGAAGGGACACGAGCATGCCATGGCTGTACCAGAGTGGGGCAGCGATGGGGGGTGCTGAGCAGGATCTCCAGGGAGCCCGGGTTTGCTCCTGGCCCGCGTTTTTTTGTTTCTCCCAGATGCCCAGTGCACGTCAGTTAAGCACCTTACCCACCTCTGACAAACCCTACTCCCCCACCAGATGCGCTACGAAGGTATGCCGTGCCTTGTAGTGTCACTTTTCATTCCAGTGTGATGGGATCAGACCCTTTCCTGCCGCTGTCGCGTGAATCAAAGCGTGGGTGGGGGTGCCGTGGTGGGTGTGGATCCAGGCTGGGGCAGGGGCTGTCTGCTCTTACGGTTTCCACCGTACCGGGTACAACAGGGCCCTGATTTGCAATTCAGGTTTCAGGCTGTTACTGGTATAGCGGTAATAAATGTGTCCCTGAGGTGACCGAATTGGCTGCAGTAACATTGCACTGGTGCCAGATGTAGCCTATAGCGTGCAACCGATGGTTAGTAAGAGGTTAAGAGAGTAGGTATATTTATAGATATGACAATCCATCAGCTTAAAGATCTGGGAAGCTTTCTGACTGAAAGCCAACACTAAATTCATTGTTTCTCTTTTTTTACAGGATTCTTCTTAATCTTGTCTTTTTAAAATTTGAAGGATTCATTGTTGTGTACTATATTCACAGGGACTTTTTACTCCCATATTTATAAGTCCTGGCAAGGTCAAGAGTCCTGTAGACTGCAGGGAGGTGAAACTTCTCTGATTTTCTTATCAGTTTAAATTAAATTCTGGCTATTATAAATTTGCATAAAACCAGACAAGACAAGAACCTCTTCTTTGAAATGAACCTGGTTAATACTTGTTTGTGTAAATGTAAATGTGGTGCCCACTGTAGAAACTGAACCAAATAATGCACATTTTTATTAGATTTTCAATACAAGTCCACAGTTAAAATACTTCTGCAGACTTGCTGTATTAAGGACTTGCAAAGAGTGTTCTGCTCATTTATGTGCAGATTTGTCCACCTTTAGGTATGGTAAAAATACTGAGGTATTACCGTTACCTGAGTTGCACTTCACGGGCATTTGGTCGTCGCTGTGAACAAGGGCGTTGCAGTCTAACACACACATGTATTTTTTATTCACCTGCACCCAGAGTATAACCCGCAGACCAGCACTGAAAGTGCTTCCATCGGCATCTATGCAACCGCTTGAGAAGTGAGGTATCATGGGCCACGATACCTAATGTTTACAAAAAACCTCCTGCACATGGATATCAAAGCGTTGTATAGAGCATGTACTGCCCCCATTTTACAGATGAAGTGACTCACCTCCTTTGCCGAGAGAGCCGGTTGGAGAGCTGAGGACAGAAACCAAGGCCTCTTACGTCACAGTCCAGCACTGCAGAAAGAGCTTAATTATTACAAAACATCTAGAAGAAATTAATACAAAAGGGATGGAAAATATGTTTTTTTTCTGAAGAATACCATCAAAGTTTAATTTCAAGTAATAGCAAAGTCAACCCAAACTAAATTTTGCTAATATTTGCAGGAATTTAGGGAAGGTTTTGCACATTTAACTAATTTGTATTTCAGTAAGCTTTTTTTTAAGGTTTCAAAAAAATCAATAGACTTCTGTTGAAATAATAAAACAGATATCTTTATATCAGCACAAAAGGCTTCTCTTTTCCAATAATCTCTGCTTTGACAGATGTGTACACAGGGAAATTTAGCTATTGTTGAATAAAACATTTTCAGAAGCAAAATTGATTAAGTCCCTTTTGTAGAGGAAAAAAAATCAATTCTTCCCATTAGAAGTATCTAAAAGATGTTGACCGGCTAGAAATGTAAATAAAGTCCTTTAATCACTATTCTCCAACTGTGGTATATCCATCTACAGGAGATTGTGTTTTGTCTCTTTATAGCTTAAAATAAATTTGGTTCAGCTTTAACATGAAGCAGCTTCTGACAAACTAGCCAGGGTAACTGTGCTTGGAAGTAAATAATATCAAGTAGCTATCCTGACATTTTGTTATTGCTTTTCTCAAGGATTAGCTGTTCATGAAATGAATGTGTACTTGATAACAATATATCCAAGCTGGGAACAAAAAAGTATTCACTGAAAGGCAGAGTAGTAGAAAGTACGTGACTATTTTTGGTTTCTATATATTATCTTCTGATTTCATGTAATAAAGACAGTACTTTCAAGATCTCTTGATTACTAATTGTTAAGGGCTATTAAGGGTCACGGAGGGCTATTAACAGAAAGATGCAAAGTCTCTAGTTCTGTAAGTCCCTAAGCTTCTGATTGCTAGGAGTGGAGACAGTATGCTGGTGTGTGCTTGCCCTACGCTTTGTTTTAGATACAGCAGTATCTGCTGCAGGCTACTCTCTGAAACAATTTTGTGATAGATGGACCTTTGATTTGACCCCGTGTTCTCAAAACTTTATGCTTTGCCTATAGTGAGAATACCAAGTAGTTGCTTTGCCGCTGTGGCTTCCCAAAGAAGGAACTATGGATCAATAAGTCACAGTCTTACTTTGGTTTTCCCTCCTTACAGGAATGGTAACCGTGGCTGGAAGAGCTCTTGAGAGGTCATTTTCCAGTCTTCTGAACTTCATTCACCCTCCATCAGTCCTCAAAGATAATTGCTCATGGCTGCAAAATTGCTTTACTCAATTCCCTGAGCACTCTGGGATGAATTTTATAAGGCTCCCATGATTTGAAAATATATAATGTAGCCTCTTTTTCTGCTCTCTATCAGCCTAAGTTCTTAATATGTTCTAAAGTCTATGGATAGTCTGAATTGTTTTAGGTTTTTTTTAATGAGGTAAAGAAAAAATAATAGACTGAAGCACTTCAGCCTTCTCAGCGTCATTTTCAGTTGTGCTCGTCTCTCCTGCCCCACAAAGCAGAAAACCCATTCTTTCTTTGTCTTTTTTCTTTCTGGTATATAGAGCACTTCTGGTATATAGAGCACTTCCTCATGACCTTTTTTTTCTTTTCCAGCAGGATCTCACTTGCTGTCCTTGCCTGTTGACACCCCCCCCCAAAAAAAAATATTAAATATATGTCCCAGTGGGGATATTTCTTGAATTTTAGGTCACTCTCATGATTAGCCAAACCAATGTTTACAATGCTTCTTTTTCTTTCGCATTTTCACATTTCACATATTCTTGTTTCCTTAATTTTGGTTAAGGATTTGCTAAATTTCCTGAATGTCTTTTTCCTTTAAACTTCTGTTTTATGGGAGCGCACCAATTAGTGCTTTGAACTTACTGAAGTTTCTTGTTCCTTGGCACCCCTTGTCTGGAGGCAGAAATTATCTGCTATACCAACTCTATATTGTGATGGGGTTTTATTTTGGTACAGGTTTTGTTCGATGAGCAGCCTGGTGACTGGGTTCCCCACTCCAGCCCACCTCCATTCATTCCTCACTCAGCCTTTCTTGCATGTGGGCAGCAATGGTCCAGGGTGGAGATTTTGTGGCTTTTTGAGCCAAACCTTATTACTAAGGAAAACACTACTTGCTTATCTATGGTATCAAATGACAACACACGGCTATTGAGATGGGAAATATCTTCACTTAAACTTCACAGGATATTGAATCCAGTCTTAGCAAAGAGGCAAGTTAGAGGCAAAAATCAATATCAGACAGTGCTGCAATGCCTCTGTTCAGCTGCTGTTTTAAGTGGCTTGTGCAGACCTTTCAAATCATGTTGCTAACAAATGGAGGAAATACAGCTTTTAAAAAGTCAGAGAATTATTAATAGTGTGTTTGACCTCCAGCTCTGCACAGTCTACAAACAGAGTATCATTTGTCATATGCTGCTGCCTTATGCCTAGTTCTGCAGCCCCTGTTGGGAAGCAGTTGCACACAGGAGAAGTGCATTGCAGAGAGTGAGGGTCAAAGCTTTAGATCCATGATGGACTGTGGGAAGGGAGGAGAGAGGGAACAGCTCGCGGTCAACCCCTGAACAAAAAGGGAGGGGTACAGGAACCGTTCACCTCATACATCATTCACACGCTAATGGTATTTCTTGTCCTGGTGTGTGAGAGAAGAACATTGACTGTGCTGAGCTTACACTTTCAGCTCTCCAGCAGGGATAGAGAAGTACAGAGAGAAGCAAATGTCAGATGTCTTCACGAGCAAATGAGTGCTGCAGCCACCATCCTGGCGTCCGAGGAGTGATCTGGGGCCCAGCACCTCCCACTGGGCTCCTCAGCAGGCTGGTGTGTCGCGCAGCATTTGCAGCACAAAGAAGCAGCCTGAACCTTTATTAACTTTAGTGGCTGTCTGAGTAACCTAAAGTGACAATCCATCTCTCTTATTGCTGTTATTAAGTCAGTTTTGGACAATACCTTATCATCTGCAGAAAAAAGAAGAGGAGCTGTAATGCAGACAGCAAGTTTCTAGGTAAAATTAGTCTGTCTGAGAAGGGGAGAAAAATGCCACATATTGGGCTGAACAAATCTTTGCATTGATTTCTGGAACCAGCGTCCTTCTAGGAGCACCGCAAATGCACGTCTTTATTTAGTGCTCGGATTCAAAGAGCTGTCAGTCTTTCTCTATCCAGACAACTCCCATTTATGTTCGCGTCTGGGGTGGTTCAGGGTCATACATTATTTCTGCTTGTGCTATTCTTGCTTTACACTTTGATGCCAGCTCCACAGTCCTTCATGAGCCTCACATACACATGCACGCACACAGAATCACTTGAACACCACTGCCTTGGTGGCAGCAGGCAGCATCCGGCTGACACATGGCACCACCGCAGCTCCAGGAGTGCACGCGTGAGCCTGGATAATAGAATGTATTTCTGTTCTCACAGAGAGTCTAAAATATCCTGTTAAATGTCCATAGAGGTCTCATTTGTACATTTTCATCTGAGAGCCCAAATCTCGTCTATCAATGGACGTGCCTGTGGTGTGTGCTCTGCAGCCCAGCAAAGAACTGGTTCCTCCTCTTTGGCTGTCCTACATATGATCTGGTTCTGGGTCCAGTGCGTAGGAATAAAAAGGCAATTATTTTATATGTCCCCTCCAATTCAGATGGGATTAAGCCTACCTTTCAGCTGGGTGGCTGAGGTAGCCTGAGATAAAATTTGAGGCCAGTAATAAGTTACTGCTCCTGCACAGAGCTAAGATGAAAGGAAAGAAATTGTGACTCAGAGAGATAAACAGCTCCTGGGGATGCTCCACAGCACAGCGGTAATAGCTCAAGGCTGTGGCTCAAAATCACAGTGTTAACCACAGTAAACAGAACAGGTTTTAGTGGCTTTTTTTTTTTTACAGGGGTGAAGGATAGTATCGAGGCCATGGAGGACCGACAAGGAAATTTTGTACAGTATTTAAGGATCCTTCACTGGAAATGCCCCGCATCCCATTTAAACGTGCTATGACACACAATAACAAACTTACATAAATAACTGTAGTCATTTATTTACCCACAGAACGAGCCAATGCATTGCAAGTAAGGAGGTCTGTATCCAAACACCACAGGATGCAAATCTGTCACAACTCAGAGGGAGGGAGCATCGCTCTTTACCTTGAGATGAAGCCTCTGTTGTGGGATCCCCATGCTAATTGCTATGTGCATCCAAGGTGTCTACTGTCGTTTATATAGGACAATGTTTGGATTAATTCTTGTTTTAATTAAGGTATTTTAAGCATACACAGTTTACCTATGCATGTTACTATTTTATCTTGGTGAACAGAAGGAGAAAAAATATGAAAAACAATTTTCATTCTTCTTTTGTCAGAGAAAGTATATGGAACTAAAAAGAAGAAAATGGGAGGGCGAGTGAAGAGGAAGTGTGTCAGCAAGCAGGTAGGATTATAGATTTCATAATGCAAATAGCTACAATCAATAATTATTGGGGAAATAGATTTCACATTTCATACTGAATTGAATTTAGTCAGCTAATTGATGCTGTTGTAATACAGAAGGCTAATCAGGAAATGTATCTGTTTACTAAAATCCCGGATTAGTCATTCTTTATATTAGTAAACCAATAAAATCAATAATAAAAAGTCCTGATTTTGCAAGCAACATCTTCTTTTCATAAAATATGTCTTCTAATTACATTCAGTGTGTTCAAAGGTCCCTATCCATTTCTATTTTAATGGAGGGGACAGTCAGTTGCCAGGAGTTTCTTACGCTACACTATATAAGACCAATTACATTTCTAGTGACGCTAATGGCAAAGACTTCTTTGAATTTAGTTGCTTTGGACAGACCTTAAATTCTCTCTCACATCATTTTGTCATCTTTCAGAATTAAAGTTGATTTTGCAATTAATTTGAGGACACTCTACATTCTGCAAGTTTCCCTAAGGGCACAAATCACCCCAAAACCTTAGGCAGTGGCTTCATGAGCAGCTGAACAAATCCAGCAGTTTTCTGATATTCCGAAGGGGGATCTTGTTTCTCCTCCATTCTTTCCCTCTCCTTCACTCCTCCCCCACCTCTCCCAGCCATGCAGTCCCTCTCTGCCTTGTGTACCAGCTCTGATGGTTGTCAGTCCCCTTTATAAGCTGATGCCAGGCTTGGAAGAATACTATTTAATGATTAATAGAACAATTCTTGTCTCTCCTTTCCATTTTTGTGTGTTTCACTTGCTTCCCACCTTGGCAAGAAACTAAGATGCTCCTGGGAATTTGTTCCTTGGGACATACCTGTGGGGGTCGGGACAGACAGACCCTTGCTTGAGCTATGCAAGCTTTTGAGATAACTGGACACAGAGCCAACTCTGGTCCCAAGCAGCGTAGAGCTGCCATAGCATGGCAAAGCACCCGACCGAGATATTGTGCCTCTCAGCATATTAACACAGCTATGTGTGTTTTGTGGAGTGGAAGCGCCTTGTGCGTCGTTCACCTAGGTTTGGGCAAAGGGAGTGTGAGCTCCATGTGGCTGCCTCTGTAGCCTTACCTCCTTAACTGTCGCAGCAATTACCCTCGCTGCCCTGCCAGCTCCGCCTGTATCCTCACCTCCTCCTTCAACATCTCCTCTCCTGTTAATTCTGTATCTCTTGTATTACTCACAGTCTCTTTGCTGTCATAAGCTGCATGCAAATCCTGTGCTTATTGTTCAAGATAATGCATTTCTGCTATCTCGATGAAATATGTGTATTCCATGGGGTTTATTAGCTAATTAAACTAATCTCTAGAAGACCTTCAAAATGTCTTCTGCTCTTCTGCAGTGAAGCTAATTTATCTTTTCAGTGCTCGCAGCATGAAAATGGTCTACATGCCCTGAAGAAAAGTTTGATTTTCATGTTTTTATCCAAAGTGTTTCAAAATAATAATCTAAAAGTCAGATTCAGATATTCAGGAATCTTTGGCTGAATGATCTGCAGCAAAAGAAACATATGGGAAGTACAGGCATTTTCTGATCTGATCTCTCAAGCTGAAAGGTAAATAATTTGCCAAAACAGAGATTGCTTAGAAGTCAAGAAATCCTTTTCTTTGCTCAGAAACATGTCCCGGTGACAGTACATCTTCTTTGAGCTGATCACTGGATGACACTCACTGTGTCAATCTTCTTTCAGAGTTTCATAAAAACTGCTGGTACAGAAGAAGCCATTTCATGGAATCATGGTGGAGGCTGGTGGACACCTCTGGAACTCATCTGGTCCAGCCCCTGCTCAAGCAGGGCCAGTGAGAGCAGGTTGCCCACAGCTTGTCCAGTTGAGTTTAGAGTATCTCCACAGATGGAGACTCCACAGCCTCTCTGGGCAATGTGTTCCAGTGTTTGACATCTTGCCCAGTAAAAAAGGCCTTTCTGATCATTAAACAGAATTTCCTGTGTTTCAGTTTGTGCCCGTTGCTTCTTGCCTTGTCAGTGCACACCACTAGGAAGAGTCCAGCTTCATCTTCTTTATCCCCCCCCTCAGGTATTTATACACACAGATAAGATCCCCCTGAGCCTTTTCTTCTCCAGGCTGAGCAGTTGACTACGATAAAGCCAGAGCATTGTACTTTAAAGCCATCATGCACCAAGGACCACAGACTTTCCAGCAATTATAACTTGTAGCACCTTCTAGCTGGGTCTGGAGATCTCTGCCTCTGGACAGAAGAAAAGGGAAACACTGTTCCAAGAGAGATGTCTCCTAAAGGAAAAAGGTATTTTTACTCAGCACAAGCAAGTGCTGCAAGGTGCTCTAGAAGGAATTTCATTTTTTTGCCTCCCCACAACAAAACCAAAATATTTTGCTTATCTTGTGTCAGTTTGAAATGAAAATAAATGAAATGAGAAGCTGAAGCCTTTTGCACAAGCATGTTGAAATTAAATTTTATCATTTTGTGAATTCCCCCCGTCTTTGATTCATCTAAAACTGGTCATGAACTGCAGTCTTTGACAATTTTACTTCTCATCACAACACTATTAATCATCCCCATCTCAGTTCTACATCTATCTGGTGCATTTTGATCTCCTCATTTTTGTGTGGGTTTGATTCATGAACACCAGAAATAAAACACAGACACTGGGCATTTTAACATTTTTTTTTCAGCTGAAGAAAGCAACTTCTAAATTAACAGAGTCAGACATCTGAGGCATATATCAGTTCATGCTTCTCATCAACAAAGGCATTTCATTATTTTGCCACTTGCTTAGCTCATAAATGATGTCATGCACTTTCTTTCTTACTTTTTACAGTGCAGGAGGTGACTGCATGATAAAATCTCTCTCTCCTCTGGAGTTTTAAGTGTCATGGCTTTTTTTTTTCCTTTCTTTTTTTTTTGCCAGAGGAGATGTTCAAACTCTTTTGGATTACTACCAGTTTTCCTGACCTAAGATTAAAAAAAAAGCAGTAAATAATAAAAAAACTGTATCCTCCAGCTGGATTTTTAGCATGAGTTAAAAATGCAAACAGCTTGTAATTAACTGCAGTGTGTGAAGAGGTTTCTTCTCTGGCCCTGAATCAATGGGAGCTCTGCCAATGGCTGTGGCCCACGTTCTGCAAAATGCTCCGAAAGGAAGAAATGTTTCTTCCATAGCAGTGAAACCAGATATAGCACTTATGAAATTTGAGGTTACAATCGCGATTGATCTTACTGATATGGAGACCCAACTTGTGCTTGCTTGGTACGCCAGCGTCTCCACTGCAGTGTGATTTCTGTGAGCACCTTCTGTTTCCTGCCCCTCCGGCAAAGCCCCCAGGGATGCGCTGCGCTAGGCAGTCCTCTGAACACCAGAATGAAGCAAGTGCTGCTCCCAGCAGATTTATGTCTCATCATTAATTGAGGCTTTTCCAAAGATGTGGTCGCTGTTTCTGCTTCTTTGTATTGTCTGGTGTCTAATAAGGTGTGAGCTGTCGCTACACTTTTCCCTCAGCTGGAGCAGTTAAAAGGTCCCTGTCTCCTATTCAATTGCTAATGTTCACTGAATGTAACAATATATATGGCATTTATCCCCCCGTCAAATTAGATTGGAATTGGTTAATGGGATCAAAATTTATGGAAGAAAGGTTGACAATAGACATGTACATGTGAACATATATATACAGGGTAAGTGCAGGAGCCTCATTTCGCTGTGTGGAAGAGGCCCACTGAAAAGACGCTATCACTAGGACAAACCAGGATGGGTTTTTTTTAATGGTTTTGTAATTTGATTGTATTCACACAGTTCTAACAATTCTGGGTTTCAAAAACATTTTAGTAACAATTCTTGGTTGCTGAATGTGATTGAAATATATAAGAACTTGACTTTTTTATGTGCATGCTTTCAGCATTTCCCATTCTTATGGGGTATTTGATTTGTTAATAAATCTTGTACAGAGGTGAAGTAATATCTTCCTATAGTAATTACCCATTAAAATTGTATCGGTGCAGGCAGGAAGAAAGTAGAGATTAAACAAGGTCTAAAACAAAGGCACTTTGAAGACAGAGTTTCTTACATTAGTCCCTCCTGGGAAATTTATAGGCACATTAATTACCGCCTTTTTCCTCTAAGTTCTTCTGCACTCTAATGGTATATACCCATGTACAAAGACACAGAGAGGATCTCTGTATTATCCTATACTGAATGTGGAAAGCAGGGCATTCTGCTATACACAATTCAGCAGAAAATGATACATTCATCTTTGACAAGCGAAGGACAAAAGGAGTTATGATCTGGCATTTTCAAGCAGCACCGGTAAAGCAAAACCTTACGAACAGCGCCATATCAGCTCAAGCCCTTTGTCATGACAGTGTGAAGACTGTCGCTCTGTATTGTTTAACCACAGGTACACAGACAAAATTACACGGTGTTCTCGCCTCAGTCTATATATACTTACTGAAGACCAGAAATTGATAGTAGAGGGCTCCTGGATTTAGCAGGTGGATTTATAGCCTGACCAGCGCTGGTAGTTGAAGCAAGTTGGAGTAATATACCACGTGAACACTTTAGTGAGGATTTTGCATCCCTGGAAGTTTTAAAAACCAGATGGATGACTTTCCTAAAATAATAGTAATAATAATTAGAATAATGATTATAATTATAATAGAAGTCCTATGTGCCATGTAATACAGGAGATCAGAGAGATAATTATAGTCTCTTGTGACCTTAGATGCAGTAATTGATTGTAACTACTCTTCTTTGAAGTCTTAGCATGCTTTACTGGCCTGAATTAGAGCTGCTGGATCATCTCGTGCAGGTCACGTACCATAACCACTTTGCTTCAGTTCTCCACACATATCGTTTCCTTCACCTTATATCCCTGCCTCACAGTGCAAGGCTGCGGAAGGAGCAGTCTGATCATCTCTTCTCTGCTCCTGTGCACCAGCCCAAGGAACCAGTGGGCACAAGGAGTGGAGTAATCCCTTCCCTCTGCAGGGAGAAGTACAATATGCATGCCCTTGTTTCCCAGAGGGAAAGGGGAGAAGGGGCTATTCCCCAAGGAGCTGCAACTGGATAACAGTGTCCCCAGGTTAACTTGGAGCATCACACTTACTTGGGCCTATGGCTAACGAGGCACATTAGCCCTACATGAATAAAATATCTGTTAGGCAAAACAGAGCCGTGTACATTCCCCCTGAAACGCTCGCGTGTGCTTGTGCCAAGAAAGGCAATCTGCTGGTACTGAGCATGCACAGAGTGGCCTTACAAAAGGCTGATTCTTTGCGTGAGCAAGGCAGGAGGGTGCCATGTCCCATAAAACAAATTGCTAGTGTTCGAAGCCCTGAGAACAGGCAGAAGGAGAGGCTGCTATTGAGTGTTCCGACTATCTTGCACTCTCTCAGGATAAATGACTGTTATAGAAAAGGCTGCTTTAGTATTTCTGGAATGCAGCAACATAGTACATCAGGTTAGTGGGAACAGGTAAATGAATCTTACTTACTTATGTCAGAAAGACTCTGTATTGTTAGATTTTGTTTTTCTTCCAGAGGGTGATCAGATTTTTACAAGGTCAAGTGGCATTTGACTCCAAGCATTCAATCTATTAGGAACAGACAGGAGGAAATTAGCCTAATGTCAGCTCAGGAAAAAATGCTTTCAATACAGACATCTTTTTCTACAGAAAGAAGACTTCTGTACTGCCTCTGCTACAGTCTCATATTAGTTAGTTCTTAACTTCTTGGAAAATGCTGAGCTTGAACTGACAGATGTCTCTCATTTTATTAAGCACAGCTATTATATAACATTACTTACTTATTGCTTCTTAGTTCACTCCAGTGATTAACATTTTCTGCACCTCTTGAAGCAATGCAATAGAAATGAGAGCCAAAGGCAGCAGAGAACCTCTTCCAACCTCCTTCATTCTTCTTCGCAGGCATTCGCTTGCAAATGCCAAACACAAACAGGGTGTTTTCTCCCTGTGCCTAGAGTGAGATGCAGAAAGGATGAACAGAAGCTCCGTGGATTCATCTCTTCCTTGATAAACAGATGATCCAGTTTCACATCTAGAGTTCAAACCCATGCTGGGTTCTTCCAAGCAAGCACAGAGAGGCAGAGGCTTCTGCTGAGCCTCTCACAGCTTGTTCGATGAGAGTTGTCCTGCTATAGCCCCTTTCTCCTATGCTACAAGTGTATCTACACCAAACCTAGACTTAAGCTGACACCCACTGCACTGCCCACCTTACCTGCTTCCAAGTAACACTGGTGTCTCTGTACAGGATCATGAACAGGCACCAAAAGTGGCCTCTGAGATGCCTTTCTCTGAGTGGTAGGCTGGTTCCTAGCCTTATGAGTACCTCTGATGAATTTCCTTGGAGAAATGAAAAGCTGAAAGGTACTGCTTAGAGTAGCCTGAGAGACAAATTAGGAGTTGGAGATGAAAATTAGTGTAAAGGAATTCTCAGTAGACTGCTGGAGAGTCATGAGATGCAGATGTCTTTTAGATGAGGAACAGTCCCGCAAGGCAATTACCAGGAGCCTCAGAACTTAAGCCGCATGATATTAGATAAGAGACTTAAGGGAACTATTTTTCACCAGCAGGAGGGAGAAACATAATCAAATTCATCTTTTCCACTCAAGTGGATGTAATTCCATACATCATCTATATGTCCAGGGAACTAGTTTCACTTAGTTAGGATACCAAACTGGCCAACTACACGACAAAGCCTTTATAAACCCTGTTACACTGTGAGATGCAAGTAGACAGAGAGCCACAGAAAGCCCTAAGATAAACATTGCCAAAATAAAATAATAATAAAAAAAAAGCACACACTCTTACTAAAAGAAAATACCTGTGTGACGGAAGGAGGTGATGGTGGCAAGTAGGGAGTTAGGTGTTAAAGCATCTCCTCTTAAATTGTTTATTCTATGTCTAACTCACACTGGGTTGTTAGGTTTTTTTAATTTCCCCAATTAATTACGATCCAATCCCATCACTATGACTCTAAGAGAATTGACTAAATAAACATGCCAATCAAGTGTTAATAGACATGAAAAATTAAATCTCACTGCTAGATTCATTGCTCTTGCCTTTGTATAAGGTAAGGAAGAAGTCAGGTACATAATGAACTACAGTCTTTCACTTTGAACATTGAGAATGAAGCAAAATAGTGGTTTTGAAGTGCTACAAAAGGATATCACCTAATCATGTATTCAGAAAGCAGTGATCCTGGCAATGAGAGGGGAAACAAGAAAGGAAGAAAAAAGCATAAAGTAACTTGTAAAAGAGAATACTCCATGTGAACAGTGTAATTTTCCCAACCTTAGTTTTTCCTTATGGCTTATGTTAATTCAGAGAATGCAGTTCATAATTAGTGTGATGCACAAACGTGCTCGCACATTTCTGAAGGCTGTTCTTTAGCTTCCAAAGTTCACTTTTTGCTCTAATAATAGAGCGAACACCCTAGATCGTCCATTATACCTCCTCAAAAGTGTAGGATGTATCTACTCAATACTTTTGCTGGTGTCACATCCAGTCCATTTTTAGTGATATTCTCAGTTGCTTCACAAACCTCCTGTTAGAGAGGATATCCTGGTCTTTCCTATCATCCAAGCCTTGTCTTCCTCTTACTGTTGTTAGTCTTGTCTCCAGAAATAATTCAGAACAAATACTTTCATCAGCTACTTTCATCAACATATGCAGGCAGTATCTTCTGTTTGAATCATATGCAGAGATATCACACAAGATTTTATGATCCTTAGCTTGAGGTTTTATTTTAAATGTATTCCCCCCTGAGCCATGTTTCATTTCAGGAACCCAATGTCTTTCTTCTGTCCCTCCACCAATGTTACTGTAATAGAAATCAGCTCAATGTTCAAAGCCATCCTTTGTCATAATTTGTGATTACTGTGGTCAGTAAGTATTTGCACTGCTGTAGAATGTCTTATGCTGAAGTCAGTTCCCAATTTCTTCAATTCTGAGAAGTAAATGAAGAATATTTCAAAACCCAAGTCATGTCTGTGTTGTTTCCTTCATCTTCTACTTCAATCTGGTCTCCTTCCTCCTTCCTTTTACCTGTAATCAACAGATTATGTAAAGGTATTGCAAAGTGGATGCCTGGGTTATGATATATGATATATGACAGAATTACAGAATTACACAATGATTTGTGTTAGTGGGGACCTCTTGAGGTTATTTTGGCCAAGATCTTCCTGAAAGAAGGGCTGACTTCAAAGTTAGTTTAGGCTGCTCAGGATCATGTCCAGCTGGGTTTTGAAGATGGACATTCCCTAACCTCTCTGGGCAGCTGGTTCCAGTGTTTGAGCACTGGACCACATATGAAGAATTTTTTTCCTTATATATAACCAGAATTTCCCATGCTGCAAGTTGTGACAGCTACCTCTGTCCCTTTGTCTGCCTCTTCTCTAACCACCCCACTAGGCAGCTGCAGACAGCAATTAAGTCCCCTTCTTTTCCACAGAGCACCTCCCTAGGTCTAGGAGCCAAAGAATTTACAAGAAGCAGCTAGAAGATGTACAGCTCATGGCTCCTTTTCTGAGCTTGCCAGGAGCTGCTGCATCTCACAAGGGAAAGGAGTGTCAGAAAAGTGATCATTATCATCTTGCCCTCTCTAAGGAATGTCATCTCCCATCTCCACTGAGAGGCTTAACTTCTAATTTGGAGCAGAAAAATGCAGTCTGAATAATATATCACTTATAAATAGTTTCGATGTTGAACGAGGAGGTCTAGCTGTTCAGTGGTGGAACCCAAAACATATAAAAAACATTAATATGGCCATCAGCACAGCCATGTCATCCCATTGTCTCAAATCCTACTAAAACACAGAAGCAGCAACCTTACCTCAATAAAAGTGCCTTATTGTAGCACTTCAGAAGGTCCTGTCCTATAGCACCACCTCTAACCTTTCGGTTCTTGAACATTTATTACTGATTGAAGCTTGTGAGCTCTCTCTTCTCCCTAGTGAGAACATTAGTCCTGGACCCTCAGGACTAATTTCCATGCCAACCCACTGCTCTTCAAAAAAAAAACAACCCATTTCTCTGCTGCTCTTGTACTTTCTTTGCATTTTTTTTTTCATTTTGCTGTGTTTTAATTACCACAAATGAAACAGGAAACAGTTCAGGCTGAGTGACATTGATATCATCTTAATAACTATCTATGAAACATATATTCCTCCATAAAGATTTTGGGGGGTATTTTATTTAACGGTGAGGATTTAACATTTTACTTGATGTTTTATCTTGTAAAATTGATTAAAGCTGAAATTATTCTTCTGTAAAAATTTTAATTAAATGGCAAGTGAAAAAAAAAAGAAAAAGAAGAAAATACTCACCCCTTCTTGCCTATATTCTGTCCTTATTTCTATTTGAGTAGTCAGTAATCACTTTCTACCTTTCCACCAATAATAAGCATTTACCTAAAAAAGATGCTGCTGCACACTAAGAAGGAAAAAGATAAAAATGCTCAGATGCTGCACTAAGGGGAGTTACACTAAAGACAAAACCCCAAATCAAAGCCGACAGAGACATTAAACACATAATATAATTGCTTTCCAGATGCAGAAATCTTATGTATTCCATAGACATTGCTCCCTCTAATGGGAAGTTAGTGTTAAAGTTACAGGTAGAGCCTGCCTAATGTAATCCATAAACATTTGTGGATATGGTTCACATCACTTTCTGGAGGATTTCTGGTCACACTTGGAAAAGAAGTTACCAAAGTTACACAGGGAATGAGAAGATGAATGCCAGAGCAGGGGAAAAGAGCTTTGATAGAGCAGCATTGATTGGGCAATCGTTAAGAGAAGAGAAATTATACAAGTTGCATGAACAAGAGAGACAACTACGAACAGCACCCACAGGTAACGAGAGCGTAGTGAAGAGTACAGAGAAGACGCAAATGTTCACATAAGTGGTTGCACGGGGGTAAAGCTAAGTTTCAGAGAGAACCAAGACATAGAAGGTGAAAGAGAGAAAGTGCAATATGCTTACAGAATCACAGAATCACAGAATGGTCAGGGTTGGAAGGG